>JAUPFV010000003.1:242849723-243257241 GCA_036936605.1 Limnanthes douglasii subsp. nivea | reverse complement strand
TCTCGCCCAAACTGCCATGGCCAAAGATCCCCTCAACTCCTCTTTGGTCTCCAAAGAAGTTGAGGCTTCTTCTCAATTCATTTTCCTTAGTCGGGCCGAAGAGTCTTTCCTCAAGCAAAAATCTAGAGAAAATTGGATCAAGCTAGGGGACAAAAACATAAAATTCTTCCACAACAGTATTAATACCCGTCTCCTCTGCAATAAAATTGTTTCTATCAACAATGACCAGGGGATTTCCGTCTCCTCTCCTATGACCATCTCGAAAATCTTTGTTAGTTATTTCGAAAATACAATTGGCTCTCATCACCCTTTGGATTATCCGGGGTTGGTTAAAGTCAATTATCTTCCTACTACCAAACTCAGAGACTGCGACAAGATTCATATGGTCCATGATATCTCTCGTGAGGAAATCAAAATTGCCCTCTTCAGTATTGATAGTAAAAAGGTGGCAGGTCATGACGGCTTTAACTCGTGTTTCTTCAAATCCTCTTGGAACGTAGTTGGAGAGGGCATCTGCAATGGTGTCCTTGACTTCTTCCACACCGGCATCCTCAACCCTGGTTGGAATTCTACTTTCATTGCCCTTATCCCTAAAAAGGACAGCCCCTTGGAGGCTTCGGATTTAGACCTATTGCCCTTTGCAATATTGTCCTAACAAAATCATCTCCAAAATCCTCGCTAACAAAATTAAGGTTACCTGATTGACAACTCCCAATCAGCCTTTGTCTTAGGTAGAAACATTTCGGACAACATTTTCCTCTCTCAGGAACTCCTTAGAGGATATCACTCTAATGCTAATGGCAAAAGAGTTGCTCTAAAGATTGATCTTAAGAAGGATTTTGATAGCGTCCGCTGGCATCTTATTCTGGATATTCTTGTCTCTATGAATTTTCCCGACATCATGATCAATTGGATCATCCGATGTATCTCTTCCCCCACTTACTCCGTTATTAGCAATGGTGACCCCCACGGTAATTTCAAAGGTAAAAAAAGCCTCCGCCAAGGGGACCCACTCTCCCCTTTCCTCTTTGTACTAGTGATGCAAGTCCTTTCCAGTATCTTTAAGGATAAACATTCTCACAAAAACTTCAAATACCACTGGAAATGCCACAAACTTAAAATCATGAATCTCTGTTTCGCAGATGATTTCATGATTTTCTGTCATGAATATACTAAATCCCTTCTCCTTATCAAAGAAGCTCTGAATGACTTCCATGCTCTTTCTGGTCTCCAGGTCAACCCTTCCAAAAGCCACATCTTCCTCTCGAGCATCAACCAATCTCTGAGAACTGATCTTCTTTCCATTTTGGAATTCCCTGAAGGGTCTCTTCCGGTCAAATATCTGGGAGTCCCCCTTCTTACTGGTCGCCTTACCCATTCGAAATGTCGCCCTCTTCTCCACAAGATTACCCCTAGGATTGATGCTTGGACTTCCAAGCACCTATCCTATGCAGGTTGACTTCAACTCATTAAATCTATCCTCTTTACCGGACAGGTTTATTGGTCCTCCATCTTCATTCTTACTTCAAGGATCATCAAGGAACTTACCCAATACCTTTGTCGATTTCTCTGGTCGGGATCCGCCATGAAAACTCATGGGGCTAAAATAGCCTGGTCCAAAATTACATCTCCTACAAAAGAGGGCGGCCTTGGGATTCTAGACTTAAAATGCTGGAATCAAGCGGGTGTCCTCAAACATCTTTGGTATATTGTCAGTATCTGGAGTGTTTGGATTAAAACAAAAGAAATCAAAATAAAAACTTATGGGATCTTTCCTCTGGATCCTCCCCCTCTTAGATCTGGAGGAAAATCCTCCGGCTTCGGCCGAAAGTAATCAATTTGTACAGGGTGGCTATAGGAAATGGCTCGAGAACTTCATTATGGTACGACCCTTGGATCCTCCCCACTTCTCTGGTATTGCACTACAGCTTCGATACCATTGAAGACTCAAGACTTGTGAAGAACCTCAAAGTCTCAGACATTATCCTCAACGACAATTGGAACTGGCCAGCCATTCTCTAATCTGCAAAGGCTAGAAGTCAAGCTAACCTCTTGGAGATCAACAGTCTCATCCAATCTCTCTCTCCCCCTAATCTATCCGCCCAAGACTTCCATTACTGGAATGCGAAAGCTGGATGCACCAAGTTCACCATCAAGGATACCTACAACGCCATTCGAAAGCCCAACCCAGTAGTGGGGTGGGCATGGTTAGTATGGAATAAGTACAATATTCCACGTCATTCTTTCATCCTCTGGTTTGCTGTCCAAAACAAACTCTCCACTCAGGATAACTTGTTCAATTGGGGCTACAATACCCCGACTGAATGCATTCTTTGTAACTCTGCTTTGGAAACACTAGATCACCTCCTCTTTGACTGTTGTTTCTCCAAGAGCATCTGGACCAATGCCAGCTCTAAATTGGGATTCCCTTTACTTGCTCATTCCTAGCAATCTTGGATTAATGAGGCGTCAAAATAGTCTCAATCTCGAAACCACGCCCTTTTGGCGTACTTGCTTCGACGCGATTATTTATCACATCTGGAAAGAGAGAAATTCAAGGATTTCGGTTCCCCTCCGACCGCAGCCTCTCTAGTCTCCCATCGAATCTGCACCGATATTTGGTTCAAGTTTCATGGATCCAAGATCTGATGCCCTCATTTAATGTCTCTATTTACTCTATTTTCTTTTGCAGGTACTCCTGCACCAGTTAGAATCGTTAGACTAGGATATGGAGATCCCTCCACGTAGCTTTATTATGTTTATTTCGAGATCACTGCTCATAAAGTGATGATGTCCACACTATCTTTTATCTCTATGTTGTTATGAGATTATCTCACCCATATTATCTAGTCTACTCGATTTTATCTTAGTCAGACAAGTTTTTTGTATTCCCTCGGGGAATTCCCCAGGTATTTGTATAAACTTTCTATTTATTTAAACTTTATTCACAAAAAAAAACATTTATTATGATTTAGGTTCGGTATGAATTAAATAATTATAAAATTTTGAATGATCAGTTTTATACAAATTTATAATATATTTTGTGCTAAGCGTATTTTGACGTTTATTTTGTATTTTGTATTTATTATATTATATATTACGTATTACATATTTATGGAATCATTAATATTTGTTAATAATATGTGCCAATTAGGTTTATTTTGTATTTATCATATATTTATTGCATCATTGATATTTGTTAAAAGTTTGTTTGATATTTGTTAAAAGTTTGTGAGTTCATTGGCCATTAGCTTTGTATTATCTTTTATAAATAGACTATTACAGATATAAAAAATATATTAGAATTTGTAACTTTTTTTATCATTGTAAAACATTTTTTTTGACGGTGTTTGTGGACTTAGATATTATAATCAAACCACGTTAAATCATATGTTCTTTTCTTTTTGTGCTATTTATTTGTTTTGTATTTGAGCCAATTCTGATATATACTACATATATCTAATGAATTGGTACCATAGTGTAAGTTATTGCAATTGATGGTTTACAATGACGTCTATATCAATAAAATACAAAATCGAAAGATTTAATAGGGGATTCAACTTTGCATTATGGAAGATTAAGTTGAAATCTTCTTTGGTACTGCAAGCGGTGTGAAAAACTGTGGAGAATAAGTTTCCAACAAAGATGAAAGAAGAGGATACGGAAAATCTTCACGAAAAGGTTTCATATTGGATGCTAATGAGTGTAAAGGGCAATGTTCGTCGCAAGATTACTGGTGAGAATATTGTTTTGTGTGCGTAAAAGAAGTTACAAGGACTTTACTCAGATACGTTAGTTGTGAACCGCTTATACTTGAAAAAACATTTGTATGATTTCAGACTGAAAGAAGGTATGTCCATAACTAAACATCTTGATACTTTAGATCAATTATTGTTGATTTAAAGAATATTGATATCATAATCGATGATGATGATGATCAAGCATGTTTGAGATCATCAGCAACTTCTTATGAGAACTATGTGGATATCAACATGTATGGTATAGACAAGTTATCTATGACAGATGTCAAATATGCGCTAAAATTAAAAGAGTTGAGGTAGTTGTAGGCAAATAATCAGGCAGAAGGGAAAGATCTTACGATTAGGTTAAGATCTAGCAACAAGGTGAGTTATTTAAATAAGATAATTAGATGCGGTCTATATTAAGATTCAAGAATTCAAACTGTTATGAGTATGGTGAGCAAGGTCATTATAAGAGAGATTGTCTGAAATTGAAAGGTATTAAGGGACATTAAAATAAAAATACAACAAACATGGTAGAAAGTGTGAATGATTTTGATAATAATGACAATAGTTGTACATGAAATATGTTGTTTGTGAGTTCATATTGTTAGTAAAATTATTGGATACTCGATAACAACGCTACATACCACATGTTTTGTTCAAGTAGCGGTTTGATACTTACAAGTTAATACAATGAACTATTTATTTGGTTAATAACCATTCATTGCATTCTTGTGGGATTAGTAACGTGAGGATCAGAATGTTCGGTGGTGTTCTCAGAATCATGACAAGTTGGCATGTTCTTGGGTTGAAGAGGAACCCGATATCTCTTGGAGTATTATACTCACGGGGTTACAAGTATCGTGCAGACAATGGTGTACTTAAGATGATAAAGGGTTTGATGGTGCATATGAAAAACATTTTTCAAAAAAGGCTTCACCTTCTCTGGATGAGTGTTATTGTGGGAGATATTGTAGTAACATCATCAAGGAGTAACAGCCAAAGTCGGCAGGGTCATAATAAGTTACGACATTAATACATCAGTCACATAAGTGAAAGAGGATTGGGTGTTTTAAGAAAAAAATATTTATTAAAAGACTATATAGGAGAATCATTAGGATTTAAAGAATATTATCTTTTTGGTAAAGCATCATAGTGAATTCTACAAATAATCTGTAAGAAGGACTAAAAGGACAATGGATTACATTCACTAAAACCTTTTGGTCCCAAACAGAATTCCACAAAAAAATTGATCCATATACTACATGGGCCTGATCAATGATTATTCAAAGATAGTGTGTGTTGGTTTTTTTAAAACCAAAAATATGGTATATTCAACTTTTGTCAAATGGAATACAAAGATAGAGAAGCAAACGATAAAAAAGATTAAGTGTCTTAGTACAAATAATCTGTTATAATATTGTAGTTGTAAGATCAACGAGTTGTCTGATGCTGAGGGAATAATGTGTCATCGGACTTGTTCTACAACACCATAATATAATGGAATCGCAGAAATAATAAATATAACGCTTTGCGATAAGTCACTAAACATGCTCTCACATTTCAATGTAGGAAATAATTTTTGGGTCAAAGCTATTAATACGGTGTGCTACTTGGTGAATCGGTATTCATCATCGAGTATTGATCTTATGACTCTTTTTGAGATTTGGTATAACTCGTCAGCTGATTACGAACACTTAATGGTGTTTGATTTTCCTACATAAAATCATGTGAGATATGGTAAACTTATATCAATGGTAAAGAGGTTCATATTCATAGCATATGCTATTGGTAATCAAAGGTTATATGTTATGGTGTACCGCTTGAAAACCTCCAGGTTTTATCATTAGTATGGACGTGATTTTTATTAACTCTTTGCTTGACATTCAAAATGATTTAGAGGAAATGGTTGAATCTAAATTGGTTGTGAGTAAAAGGATGGAACTTGAAGTATTATCGGCTCTCAATATGTCTAAAAATTTGAATGGATCTGAGGTGGACCCATGATTAGGACGTGAAGCATCAGCATCAAATGATAGTAACGATGATGCTTCCAAATCATACAATCACCTTATAACATAGCATTAATCATAGGAAGAAAATATATTAGACCAAAAGAATTATGTGAACCTAGTTGTATATATTACGTCAGATGCGGAAGAATTTAAGATGCATACACATAATAGTTAAGGGAAGTTATAGCATGTTCAGATCAGATCGATGGATCGGTGTTAGGGGAGAATATATTGAATCTATTCATAATAATTAGACATGGAAGGTTGCTACTTTTCCTAAATGGTGGAGAACAATTCTACATGAGACAACCAAAGGGAATTATCGAACCTAAAACTGAGAACAAGTTTTTGTGTTGAATAAGTAACTATATGGTTTTAAAAAGTCATTTAGGCAATGGTATAAACGATTTGATACATTCATGGTGTCAACAGGGTTCACGGAGATTCCATATGAAAGTTGTAATCTTTAGAAGATGTCAAATGATTCTTATATTTACTTGTTATTGTATGTGTATTATGTGCTCATTGTTTCTTGTAGCATGTCACATATTGTGAAGATAAATAAGTATCTTAGTCTTGAGTTTGAGATGAATGATAAGATTATTGGGATGGATAGTACCACGAAGAGAAGTGTAGGATCATTATACTTGTCTCGACGAATCTACATTAAGCAAATGCTAGAAAGATTCAAGATGTTCGATGTTAAGGTAATTAATATCCCGTTTGTCACTTATTTAAAGTTCTCTACAGCATGATCGGGCAAGGATGATGCTGAGTTGGAAAAATATCAAAGGTACCATACTCAAGTGCACTTGGTAGCATCATGTATGATATAAGATACACAAGTCCAAATATTTTACATGATGTTATTACAGTCAACAAATACATGTAATATCTCGTGAAACAATACTGGGAGGCAATAAAATAGATACTTTGGTATCTTAATAATAACACGAATGTTAGCTTGATTTTTAACAAATTAATATTGATGAATTGTTGAATGATATGCATGATAAGTGGTTGGTTTGTTGATTCTGATTTTATAGGGGATATTTATAAATGGAGTTAATTAATATGATATGTGTTTACTATAGCTAGAAGTGCCATCATTTAGAAAGTACAGTTGCAAACTATTGTAGTTTTACCTACAACAGACGCATAATACACGACGGTAATAGAAATAGTTAATGAGACAATATGGTTGTTAGGGTTCGTGTCATATTTGGCTTGTATATGGCTAATCCAAAACTATTTTGTAACAGTCAAAGTGTCATACACCTTACAAGGAACTAGATGTACCATGAGCGTACAAAGCACATAGATGTCAGGTATGATTTTAGTCGTGATATAATATCAAATAGAATTATTGATGTGAAAAATGTGTCTACACACAATAATCCAACAGAATATTGACAAAGGCGATATCAGTTTCCCCCAAAGGGGTAGCCGAGTTGGTTGAGTATGGCATTCTTATGACCAAAAGGTCATGAGTTCGAGTCCCTCTACATACGCTTTCTCGGCTGAGCCTGTCACCTTGTGTGGTTTACCTTCTGGCGTTGGTTTGCAGGCTATCGCGTCAGACTGAGGGTTTACCCTATGCGCACTCATTGCACTCTGAGTAGCGGTTGCGGGTTCCCTCCGAAAAAAAAGGCGATATCAGTTCAAAATTTTAACGAGTGTCTAAATTGATTGGTGTTTGCAGCATCAAGTGAATGCCCTAAGGGAATTTGGTGAGTCAGATGGAGATATTGTTTTATACAGTAAAGAAATGGTGTTCGCATAAAGGGAAAATTTATTGAGAATGAGCTGAATAGTCGTGAGGCTCAAGATCTTGAGTGATTAGTCATTTAAGAGTTTATAATGTACCTTGTGATTATTATGTTTACAGTGTATCTTGTGTTAATAATGTACCTTGTGCAGATTATATACCTTCTTGTGTCATTGATATTTGTTAATAATGTGTCATCTCATTATCCTATTAGGCTCGTTATCATTAAATCTATATTTATCCCCTATAAATACACTATAATGGTTATAAAAAAAGACACTAAAATCTGTAATATTTTTTGCGTAGTGAGACAATTTTCTTTGTTGGTGTTCGTGGACATAAACATTATGGTCAAACCACGTCGAATCTTGTGTTCTTTAGACATAAACGTTTTAATTATATTGATTATATGATTACGAGTTAAATATTATATAAATTTGTACTATAACTAATTTTATGATTAATTGTCAAAATTAAATAATATTTAGTTATAATTAATTATATAATATTTCAAAATTAATTATGAAGAAAAAATATATATGAAAGAACAAGAATGAAAGGAGGGTTTTATTCTCTCCCAATAAATGGTATTTTTCCATCTTGATCCTCATTCTTCTTGAATGGCCATGGAAGCTCAGCACCGGTATCTTCCTGATGTTGCTACCAAATCAAATAATCAGCCAAAGCAAGCAGGTCAAGATCAGTGCCTGCATCAGATCCATTTTCATCCAGACGAACAAAGACTTCATTTTCTTAGTCGTGTTTATCCAACTACTACCCAACCCAACACCACTCATTTACCTTATGTAGTAAGTAATAATCCTGCATTTGAATTTCAGTATATCAGCCACAGAAAATCACCCAACCTATGAAAAGCTACTCATAAACAGTTTAAAATACTTCTAAGACACAGATCCACGAACAAGTTGAAATCAAAAATCAATATTACTACATTTCAGTTAATTTCCAACAATCTGAAAAACTAATTTTTTAAATCTATGGAAAAGTATACACTAGTTGGGAAATTCTTGATAGGAAGACCCTCAATGATTGAAATCCAAATATTTTTTAAATTTTTAAAATTCCAAGGCAAATACAGCTTGGCTCTTTGGGATCTTAGGCATCTAATGATAGAGCTAGATTTACAAGAAGACATAAAATACATATGGAGAATATATTTTTGGACTATGGGAAAATACACCATGAGGGTTATAAAATGGACTCCTAACTTTCATCCTAGAAAGGAATCTTCAGTTATCCCAGTCTGGATCTCCTTTAACAACATTCTATCCTTCCTATACAACCCTGACACTATTATAAACCTGGCCAAATCTATAGGAAATCCCATTTATATTTGGGTTCCCATAAAAAAATCAGGCTATGTTTAATTATTGTAAGGCATGGATGGAAGTTGATATATCCAAGCCTCTTCAAGATAGAATATGGGTTACATTCAACGATAAAAAAAGTTTATAGGTATTTATTTCTTATGGAGACAAGCCACACTATTGTTTTGAATGTCATAATATGGGACATAATCCTAAAACCTGCATAAAATCAACTCAAAGATCTATGAACCATACATCTTTGAATCATGTTGATAATCTCCACCTTATATCTCCTAAAACCCAAGACGTCAATAAATATTCTAAGATCTGGATACCTAAATTAAAGTCAATATTTACAAGATAAAGCATGGTCTTTATCAACAGACAAACTAACCTCACCACTAACTTCCCCCAAAATCTTAGAAGATCAAATCTGTAATTTCAGCAACAAATCTCAGAAAACTAGTGACATATACCTAAGACATGCATTGGAGCCTCTCGATAGAGATATCAAAAGCAACTAAGAAAATTTAAACATATTACATGATCTACAAGAAGCTGAGATAAATACAGCATTGCACTCTTTCGAAATTGGTGTTAGTTTAACTCCTTCTATCCTCCATGATCAAGAGCAGCCTACCAATCTTTCACTAAGACCATATTGTTTATGAAGTCTTCCTTATTTCCCCAAAGTCTCTGCCAGATATGAAAAACTCATCAAAACCAAAATGAGAAAAACAAAAGACACAAAGAATGCAACCACATCAGAATTTGAACCTACTAAAGCAGTACAAACAAGAAGGTCTACCAGACCTTAAACTGGCTCATTTAAATGACATTGACAATCCTTTGTTGGAACGTTAGAGGGATCCAAGAAACAATTATAGCTAACACACATCTTATCAAAACTGCCCAGCAATTAGAATTCAATCAAGCTATGGAAAATTAATCAAACAAGATTTGGCTATTCTGGAATAACAACTATACAATATGCCATATACTAAACCATGAACAGTTACTTTATGTTAGTGTCAAACACTCAAACATAGACAAGGATTTCCTAGTATCCATTATGTATGCAAAATGCTCCAAAGAACTCAGAATCTCTCTGTGGGACAATATCATAAATGTGGCAGATTCTTCTAAATAATGGATCGTATTGGAAGATTTCAACATTATAACTCTCAATTATTGAATTTGATTCTATTCAATCTATTATTCCTAATCTAGTTTATGTTGAAGATAACTCTTAATTATTGGACTTTCCCTTTGATCATGAGATTTTTAAAGCTACTAATGCTCTTAACCCCACCAGTGTTGCTGGTGTGGAAGGTTTTAACATAAAATTTAAACCATACATGTTGGAATACAATTGCACAAGATTTATGCTCTGTCGTAAGAGCATTTTTTCAAGATGATCGGGTTCCTAATGGAGTACATGCTAGTGCTATATGCCGGATTATTGAAAAGGGAAATCTTAAATCTTGGAATGAATATAGACCAATAAGTCTTTGCAATGTATTGAACAGAATACTATCTAGGATTATCAATGATAGAATTTCCACCTTCTTCCTAAGCTTATTTGTGTGGAACATAGTGGGTTTGTTAAAGGCATAAGTATTCAGGAGAACATTCTCCTTACTAAAGAACTGGCCTATAAAATCAATAAAAAAACTAAAGGAGGAAACTTAATACTTAAACTAGATCTATCTAAAGCATTTGATAGAATCTCAATTACATTCATTAAGAAAATGCTAATTGCATTTGGTTTTAATTGCGGGTTCACAAATCTAATACTGAATTTTATCAATAATGATCACTTCTCAGTTATGATTAATGGAAAATCAAAGGGATACTTCAAATTTACAAATAGAATCAGACAACGGGATCTTGTTTTCGCAAATCTGTTCACATTGGCGCAATAGTATCTGATAAAAGGACTAAAGCAGCTATTTCAAGAATCCACTAAAGTGAGATAAAAAAAGATCTGGTTACATCATTATACCATGCTTATTATTTGCAGATGATTTACTTATTTTTTCTAATAGAGTAGTAGCTAGTGTTAATAAGCTATACAGGTTTCTTATAAAGTGCCAATACCAAACTGGCCAGTTGATCAACAAGGAGAAATTTTTATACAAACTTCTTATATACTCTCCAAATTCTGGATCCAATCATTACATCTCCTTATCGGATTTAACCAAAGAAAGTTTATCAATTAAATACCTAGTAGGGGCTATCATCTCTAACAGAAATACAACAATCCAATGTTAAGATCTAATAACAAAGTTCATACATAAAATTCAAAATTGGGATCATACTTTGTTATTCTTTGGAGGAAGACTGACACTCATTCAAACAGTCATGACAGTCATTCCTAACTTCCAGCTTCAACACATTTTTCTTCCCAGCTCAATCATCAAAAAACTTAAAGCTATCTACAGCAGACATCTCTGAGGTACAACTGAAAGTCACAGAGAAATAATATGGGCTACCTGGAACAAGCTTTGCTATTCTTACAAAGAATGAAGATTAAATATCAGAAAATTTGAAGACATTCAACCCACAAATTCTTGTAAACTATAGATGAGATTCAGAGAAAATAAGAGCCTCTGGTCAAACTTTATGCATAATATCTAGTGCTATAGTGCTCATCCTATGCAAGTCAACATAATTAATAAAAGATCACAATTATGAAAGAGACTTCTAGATCAGAAGATCATTGCAGAACACTTTATCTACTGGTCTACAGGGCAAGGTAACTGTAAATTATGGCTAGATCGATGGTGTAAAAAATATTCCTTAATTGATTTATCAAGAGAGCAAAACACTTCATGGTATCAACAAGAGTTAATAACTCGTGGAATGGAGATGGTTGGGACATTAACAGGCTTCAATCCTCTGTTACATACTTGGACATCAATAGAATCAATAAATTTATAGTTAACTCAGCAATACAAGATAAACTATAGTTAACAGCTAAAGCCTCTGGAGATTTACCTTCAAAGACACATGAAATGAGCTATGAAGGCTCTATTGTTTTGTGGAGACTACTCAATAATTGGATTTCTCTATAAATAAAAAAATTATTCTAGCCTATAAGTTTCAATTTTATGACAACATAGATTTTGTACAACATACATTTGTATCATGCAAAGCGTCTTGGAAAGTTTGGTAGCACTTCAGTAATATGTTCAGAATACATCTAGGCAACTATATAACCCTGGCTTATGGCATCAGACTCTGGTACTGGTCTGCTCCATCTAATAAACATGTCAGAAGTACTCTTCCAGCCATTATTTGTTGGAGACTATGGCACTATAGAAACGAAAAGAAATATAAGGGCCAAGAGCAACAACTAACACTATAATCTCTCTAGTCAAGAACTCTATTCTTAAGTTGGACATGGCTAATCTTCTGTAAAAGAGTTTATGGTCTACTCATATAACCCTAGCCTTTGAATTTGGATTCTTAAGTAATCTAAAACACCTTAGGAAGATTACAACAATTCATTGGTCTTCTCATATTGCTCCAAGGTTTAAATTGAACTCATATGCTTCCTGCTTGAAAATAGGATAATCTTTTGGCAGTGCAATTATCAGACTACAAGGGTAACATCAATGTTGCTATTGGAAGAATCTATGGAAAGCAGATTTCCCTCATTGCTGAAACTCATGCTCTTCTAGATAGTCTTATATTGTGCAACTTTTGCACATGATTTTTACTAATAAATCTCCATGATAGTCTTATATTTTTTGCACATGCTCTTCTAGATAGTCTTATATTTCCCTCATTGCTGATTCTCAACTTTTGCTAACCATGATTTTTACTAATAAATCTCCATGATTTTAAGGCCTATTCTCCAGTATTGTAGGAAATTAATCACATCGAAAATGAAAATTTCTCACATCAGTAGATTACAAAATGGAGCAGTAGAATGGCTTGGAAAATGGACAAAAAAGTGCAAAAACAAGATTGATCTACACACAAATAATATCATTAATCAAGTGAAAGCTATTGTCCTTCTAGATAGTCTAGAGACTAACCATATAAGGGAAATCTAAGCATCCACCCATTTCTACCCGATCTCAAAATATTTGATATCAACTTTATACTATTTTTAGAGCAAATACATACCTTATAGTTTATTTATTGCAGTTTCGATCCACAGGAACACAAATTAAAGCATGTAGTTAATCCCTACATAACTGATAACAAAATAAACACAAACCAAAAACCAGAATCCATAATCCATTTGAGAAGACAAATCTGGATCCAATGAAGATAAAAAAAATCTTGGAAACGTACCTCAATCTAGTGATATTAAGTTCCAAACTTCCTGAAATCTTCTCCCTCTGAAGTTCTCAGAACTTTAAAGATTTAACATCCTTGAGAAGACTTTCGTCAATTTCACCCAGAAAATTCTAAGGTTGAAGAAAAATATTTTGAGCCACTGTTATCACTAGGTCCCCAAAATTGGCGGTACGTCTTTTGGCGCCTCAGTTTTTCAAAGTGTAAATTTAGTCTAATAGTCCTGATCTAATAAAATTATGAATTGGGTAGACCCAATTCAATTTTAAAAAAAACTATAAAATATTTATTATATATATGGCAGAAAAATAACACAAAATATTATGAAAAGATAAATAAGAATGAAGTGTAAAAAATAACGTTGATAATAATAATTAACTCAACTTAAATGATACCATAAATAATATTAAAGATATATAATTAAAACAATGAATAGCATTGAATTCTTCAAGCGATGAATAGAAGAAAAATGAAATAAAACATTAAAAAATAAAGTATAAGATAATGATGATTTATATCGATCTTTTAGTTCCATCAAATAAAATAAAAATCTCAAATAACATCTAAAATCTAAAAAGTATCAACATTTAAAACTCAAATATCTTATGTATTAATATTTTTAGTAAACAAAGACATAAATTAATTAAAAAAATGTTTATATAAACTACAATATATATTTTTTATAATTTAGTTTACAAAGTTTACAAAAAGTACTATAATATTGGAAATGCAATCTGAATAACAATAATCAAGACAAAAAAAGATAGCTAGAGTACAAACAAAAAAGTAGAAAATAATTCATAACATTATAGAGCCCACAAAAAAACACCAATTGCAGCCAAACATAAATGAAGACTAGGAAGAGAGGTAGCTACTTAGATGACTAGGGTCCAAAAACATACAATAAGGGTCTAATAACATACCAATCACTAGAAAATTAGATAACCTTTGGAGCGATAAAGATGTGGAAGTTGAGTACATGAATGTGGTTACTCTAAAAGTATTCAATTGGTAATTTAAATAGATCGAGCAATAAGGCCCAATGAAAAATCACAAACGACTCAGTCTGATAGGGTTTTTGGGTGAAAGTAAGAGATACGATTAACTTTACTAGCAACATCAGAATTGGCTTATGGAGCCTCTCTAACACCTGCAAAAAAAACAAAAAATACAGAGAAAGAAACAAGATACAAATCTAATCATCAACGATCATACTAAAACTTAGAGATGAAAACAAATACCATGGGATCAACCATCGCACAAGAAAAACCTCTACAACACAAGAACTTTGGAAGTTGAAGCTGCGTAGACACCACCAATGAGGGTTTGGCTAACAACTAAAACGTTGAGAAATCACACTAATGAAGATGTCCAACCTAAAATTAATTTAGTTTAGAAGGGAGATATAGATTGGGTTTCAACAAAATAGAAGAAGATCTAATCGGTTAAAGTACGATTCATCACCCATATAGGAGAAGCTGTGATGATATAACTGATAGTGAACTCGATGAGATTTCTAACCCGAAACGTGCAAGTAAGATATGCAAATGAAAGCTGAGATAAACTATATGAGGATGATAAGAAACCATATTACACATGCAGAAGACTTATAAATGCATCCAGAATTCAGAGACCAAATCGTTGGAGGCTCGTAGGTGGAGAAAAAGTATCACACCCGTCATGGATGAAACAAAGAACGTTACTTACTTATAAACTATTTACATGATCGACGTAGGACACTATGAGGGAGAATGATCTAAAATTCTAGCCTATATTTATTGTGATGGGAAGTCAAAAATAACATCAATGGCAGCGCCCATCCTAATAAGCAAAACTTATACTAGCAGGTAACCCAGATTGACATGAACAACCGGAAAAAAAAAAGAACAGAAGTATAGAATAGAAATAACAGAACATGAAACAAACACAAAACAAGAGCGACGACTCTTAAGAAATAGGGGTGAGCCAAATCAGAGAAAGTACTAGCGGTTGTATAAACTCTAGGATTTCTGGAGACAATAGAGAGTTTCTTTTTCTATATTATACATCATTTACTAAATTAAAACATTAAACTAAATAATAACTTATATTATGCATGAAAAACTAAAAGAATTCATCTTATAACAACTTTAGCTCGGTAAGTTCTATCACTAAATTTTTATTTTTTGAATCAATTACGTATCTGATAATAATATATATATTTTCTCCGGTCTTCATTATCTCCACTTGACAAGAGAACATGATTAATACATTGGTTTTTATTTTTTATGACTTAAAGTTTTTGAATTTGTTTATCTATTTGATTATAGAGAAAGTGAAATAGTATAACCTTTTTTATGAGATAAAAAACAACACAAATAAACAAACTCAAATTAAATGAACACCAAACGAACTATTAGAGTCAGCCAAATTGGTACAGGTCCTATAGAAGTTGTGAATATTAGTGTATATGGTAGAGGATAACACATATTCAATAATTATGGATAACAACATGACTTCCAATGGGGATATTAAAAAAATTTCAACCCTAACCTTGGCCAAAGAACAGTCCAAATTATCAAAAAAGGTGCGAGCAATAGATTATCTACCAAATATAATCCCTAAATTGGCATACTATCCTAAACCGTCAGTGAGTCTACCAAGAAAAATATGTTGTTGTCACACAACCATCAGATGTAATAATTTAGTCATCCCAACAATTGTTGATCAAAGTGATATAAAAGTTACGGAATATTTTTTTTAAAGGAGTAGATTTTATCTCGAAATATTAAAGATTGTGTGTTATTGAGAAATGTGAGTTTCCTCAAGTAGTGTATTATAAAGATGAGATCATTATAGGGATTGAACTTTGGAGAAATACAGTATTAGTCAGGTTATTGGGACATATTATTGGATACAATTATTTAATTACTAAATTGAAATAAATTTGGGCTCCTAGAAGAATGTTTGAATTTGTGAACGTTAGACACAAGAAAAAGAGGCATCTATTATTTCCTGATGATAAGATGCCTACAAAAGTGAAACAGTCCATATTTGATTAAGACAGCACTAGCTCAAATAATGAGTCTGATGGTGATGGTGCAACCGAACGGTTGGCCGATATTTAGGAGCTCCTTCTTCCTCATAGCGATGTTGCTTCGAAGCACAACCGTCCACCCATATTATGTATTATTTATTTTATTTTAATAAATTCTTCATGTGAAAAGATACACATTTTGTTGAAATGGTTATTAAGTTATGTGAAAGCACATTTTTTGTATCGTAGTAAAACAAATTTATCGTTGGATGCTTTATGTTGTTGTGCCTTTTTAGTGATACATTTATATATGTTGGCATTCAGAATATAGGTGATCTCCAAAAGCGTAATCTTGTTGGAAGTAATAAGGTTTCGATAATCGTGTCATTGTCTTAAACTTAGAGATGTGGTTTTTATCAAATTGTGACAAACTTAACCTAACAATCCCAAATTTGTTTTGAGTTTACCTGAAAAGTTTGTCACTGATGGTGTCGCGTTCCATCTCTAGTTTTTGTATTTCGGTTAGTGGGTCTCTCAAAGTTAGTATTGTGCCATATTTTAGAGCTTGAGCAGTGGGTCTGTCATTATAATACTATATTGCGCTGTCACCTTTCAGAGATTTGAAATAATAGAGAATCTGCATAAACTGGTATTCTGTTTTTATATTATGTTTCAAGCCTTAAGATAGTTGGTCCATTTGAGCTAGTACCACAATCTGGTACCGTGTCCCATGCATTTATATCTTTATATTCATTTTATTAAATTCTTTAGTTTCTTCTATTGCATGTAATGGCTCAAGTCTATATATATTGGTCGGTAAGCCTCACACACCTTTAATTCATTTATCTATTATTTATATAACACGTTTTACTCATGTTTGCTATCATACATACCGGTGAACCAGAACTCTTATATATATATATATATATATATATATATATATATATATATATATATATATTTGTTTTATTGACCCTACTTGGTCTACAATTGTATAGCCCGACCTACTATATATATACTTGTGTTGTTGCTCTATGGATCCATCATCCCAAACTCTTTCATATCTGAATCTAGATTGAAACAAGGTGAAGCTTGACGCACCATGATATTTGTCCATACATATTTTTCCAACTTTTCTCTATATGTGAAACATTAGTACAATAAGCATTCTATTAAATTGATGGTAAATTGTGTCTAGTTAAAACTTATCCACGCCACTGTGATATAAAAGAGTTCACTACTTAAACAATATCAAAAAATTGAAACAAAGTGAAAGATATTATAAAAGTAAAACACATAGCATGTCAATATATATAATCTGAGGTGATATATTTTCCACGCATGCATTAATTTTTTACTATATGCGTCTGTTAGATGGTAGGTGCCTTACTTCAGTGTTTCTATTACCATAAATAATCATTCCCAGTTATGGTTTAGTTTTCCAAATTTTGGATCTTTAGTATGTAGAACGATTCATTTTATAACCTTTTCTACAAGCTGAAACCTCATGTTTTGTATATGAGAGATATAGTGGTTATACTTAAGTGTGTGGTAATAATTCATCCTTAGTAGAGATTTATCACACTTATCCTCAATTAAATATAATTATACTCTGCTCTATATATGGTATGCTTATTCAGAGTAATCATTTACCATGCACGAAAATATTATTATCTCAGCTGGGAACATCATATCTATATCATCGACTAATATAAATGTTGTTTCTCTTGTGCCTTCCCGATAAGTCGTTCGGTAGGCCCATAAAATTTTATGTAAAGTATTTAACCACTTCCTAACCGCTCGTTTTAAGTGAGCTTTAAACCATCAACTATCGTTTGATTGGAACTCTCCACTTTCATATTTTCCCAGGGGTATTAGGGAACTCAAAAGTATTATCATATGCCACGCTTTCTGCAAAAGGTCCATTTATAATTTCTATGATTGTAGGCCGTTGGGAGTCTTTATCACCCAGGGTGTACCATATCTGAAATGAATGTTTAATTTAATTACATTTATAACTTCTTTGCATATGTATGATTGGGGATCTACCTCAAACCATTTGGAAAAATAAGCTACCACTACCAACATATATCGTCGTCCTTTTAAGCATGGAAGAAGGGCCTAACAAATCCAGACCTCACAAAAAAATAAATTACTTCGGAAATAGTTTCCAGAGGAAATGTTAGCTTATGTACAAGGTTTGCAAATATATGACATGCATCACAATTTAGAACTAGTTTTTTGTGCATCAACTATGAGGGTCGACTAAGTAGTAACTTACAAGAAGTACTCGTTGTTGTAGCAACCTGTAGCCATAATGGGTAAAACCAACTAGCTTATAAAGGTATTTTAATATAAAACATAATTTTTGTATGGTCCTTAGCAACAAAAAAGGCCGTTTCAGCCCTTGGCTAAAGGATTTCAACTCGAATAACAAAATGAGTCGACTTGACTTTTAGACTATTTATATCAATTCAGTAATCTAATAAATTTACGAGTGTTAAAAACTTAATGTGCGCCAAACTCTTAACTCTAACATCATGAGTAATTTTCTATTATAGATGCCTCAATCAAAGTACACTCTTATTGCACGACCCATAATGCCTGGTCTGCACAAACAATCGTGTCAAAAGAGTCAATGGTTGAATTTTCATCCCTTAGAATTTGTTCAAAGTAAACATTGTCGGACTGACATGCATGTTACCGGAATATAAAAATGTATTTGGATACAATTTTATCTTCCGGTACATTTTTATCTTCCGGTAACATGCATGCGATACACATTATTGTTTTGCCTTAGCCTGCCAAAGGGCTTGATTTATTACAAGTTAAGAATTTATTAATAATAAAAAACGCCATGCTCCAAATATTTTGACTAGGCGAATCCATATAATTACCACCTCGTACTCTGATTCCCTATTCAAGGTTGGGAAATAAAACTTTACATTTTGTTGTAATTGTTTAATGGATGAGGATACTAGTTTTACCCCGACCATGTTACCTCATTCATGCGTACAATTCATTCTTGTTTGGATTAGTCGACAATATAATAGGGTCGTTATCCTTGATAATATGTAATGAAATCTGCCAGTGCAATTCCAGTGTGACCTTCTGATCTGTATATGTATCCGATTCGAAGAGATAAACTTTTCCTGTCAAGAATTCCAAAAGTCAACCTGTTCGGAATTTGGTGGGACTAATTTTACCGTTATGAATTCCAAGAGTTATTTTTCGACGTGGGACACGTGTCAGGTTCTGGTTCGACCTCTCAGTCGTTTTTCTTCTAGATTCTCGTGCCTACTAGGCTAAAAAGACACTTAGGATGTAATCCCCATACTTTATAGCCCTTAATCATCACTTTGATTGGTTTTCCTTCTCCTAGGTAATCTCCAAATTTTCACAGTTATATAAATTGAGTCTATTGTTCTATTGTCTTCAAGAACGCAAATACTTCTTAGAAAGAGAAAGCTTGGTAATATTTTCAAGTTGTGTCTCGCTAATTTATGTTCGCAACCAGAAACACATTGGTTAAAGGAGGGTGGCTGAATTTGTCTGAATTGGAGAGAGCGAGAAAAATTGCAAGAGACGAGAGAATTGCAGCTGGTCTTCCTGTTTCTCCTGGTGAAGAAATCAATCGACCAAAAGAAAATAAAAAAATAAGGTTCATCGTCATCAAAGGCATTTATAGTCAGAAAATTACCTTTTGTCCCAACCGTTTCTCATCTTCAATCAGGGTCTTATGTTCAAGAATCTCAAAACCCCCCTCCCCAAAGAAAAAACAGTTTCCAGTGTTAGGAATCATTCGCCCTTCATAGCCATGGGTTCGGATGTTGAGAAGTCTCCTGAGAAGATCACCCCTCGTTGAATAACTCGCCAATCTAAAGCTAAATCCACCACTAGCTCTTCGAAACCTGCTAGTTCAGAGACGATAAAGCCCATGGTAGAAATTAAGCCATCCGAACAGCAGTCCATCGTAATGGAAGAAACTATGAAGGATAATATAGAAAATACAGCTTTTGAGGTGTCCAAATAGATGAAAGACACCACAGTAGATTGGAAGGGCAAAGTTAAAGTGGGCCTATCCAATCCGGATGTGCTTCTGGAGTGTATGGGAGGGAATGTGGGGCCAAACTTTCAGAAAGTCAGTGTGAAGTACTTGATAGCCCTCCAGAACATGGCTTACGTGTACACCCATACTGCTGAGTTGGGTCGTATTGGAACAAAGTGGGGCTTCCCCGAATCTGTTAAGGTGAGAATCCCAATCATCCCGGAGACTCTGATGGACTGCAAGTCTCATGAGCTAGTAGTATACACCAAGGTGTTGAATTACAGACTTTGGTTTCCTTTGGATCCAGACATAGTCAGGTACTTTCACCTGATAAAGTTATGTCCGAGTCAGTTGATTTCGAATTCATGGTACACTCTGATGGCTGGCATAATGGCTTCAAAGCTGCCAAAGATCCCACTACCAATGGATCAATTCGCTGTTGTGGTGAATCTGTGGAAGAACCACCACATTCCCTTTTTACTACTATAATATGGGGAACGAATATAAGGTGGTAAACGACTTGCTGGAATCCGAAAAACCATGGAGGACCTAATTCCTATTCATCAGTGGAGCATGGGAAAAAGGGGAAATGATAAAAACTGACTATATTCAAGCCTACTGACTAGTCGTTGGAAGAGTATAAGTAAGTTTTATTTATGTTTCTCTTACTCTTTTAAATACTACGTGATGAGTCCGAATTCGAAGTGCTCCCCGGAAGGGCAGCCAAAAGTAAATCTCTCCGTAAACCGGACAGGATCCAAGAGCTTAATTCGGACAGGACATTTGAACCGGGCAGGTGACTTCGAACACTGCAAGCCCAAAGCAGTTCGAACTATGACTAAAGTACTAAAAAACCTAAACACTATCTGACTAAGCTACCTGCCCATCTGCTTAAAACTCATGGGTCTTTAAACATGACCCGGGTCCATTAAACTTGACCCGAAAGCCCATAAGGGCCCAAATTGCATACTATAAATACCCAACCACCAGCATTAACTATGGGTAACAAAATTTTACTGCTGCCAAGCTGCTCAATTCTCTCTCCACCTTGAAACACTTTGAAACACCTTCACACCACCCTGAAACACCCTCACGCCGCCTTAAAACTCCACATGAAATTACCAGCCTACCCTAAGGCTACTTTTATCCCCACCAAATTGGCGACCACAGTGGGAGGCAACGGTGCCTGAATCCAGTATTCGAAACCAAGTAAAGAAATTCCGTCCGAATGAATCCGGATAATCTAGAGCTTCCACCAGCTTTGCTCGAAGTGGTGGAAGAGAATGATGAGTATACTGTCCAAGAGCGCGACAGGTTAAAACTTGAGATAGAAGCCCTGAGGGCTGAAAAGGCCAAGATGGGCATGAAAGAGAAATCCAAAGCATCAGCTGCTCACCACACTGATAACCCAAGGGAGCATGAGGTTTCCAAAACTCATGTGAGCACTAAGAAGACGCATGCCAGCTCTAAAAAGTCTCACCGGTCCAAGCCTGTGGAGAGTTCTGACTCGAGTTCAGAGTCTTCGGACAGCTCTTCGGACAGTGAGGGAAATGAAAAGTCCTTGTCCTCTAGTAGTGATGAGGGACGAACCAAGAAGAAACAAAAGCAAGTTGAAAAGACATATTGGAAAAGGGTCATCTCACCACCGGAGGTATACGGACAAGATGCTGATAGATCCTTTTGCCTTCCATGATGAGCCAGGTATCTTTGCAACTCCTAATGAGGATACCGTGTTCAGTCGTGGAAGGAATTGGAGGCAGTCTCCACTGTCTTCTAAAATCCTATCAGGAAACCTCCCCAAGAGGTTTGATAGCACCAAGATGGAGAAGTACGATGGCAGTACTGATCCGGACAATCATCTGGAGCAATTCAAGAACTTCATGATGAACTTTGATGATGATGATAAACTACTCTGTAGGGCATTCTCCCAATCCTTCACGGGGAGTGCTCTGAAATGGTACAACAGCCTGCCTCAGGGTTGTAATAAAGACTTTGATACTTTTTGGGTGGCTTTTCGGAGGCAATTCGTGGGGAGTAAGGAGCTGAAGGGAAATGGAGACACAATAATCCATTGTGCCCAAGAGCCAAATGAGTCGTTAAAGGAGTACATAAGTCGTTTTGTAAACACGAAGAATGGGTTGGCTGATTGCTTTGAACAGGTAGCAATAGCATCCCTGAGACAAGGTTTGAACCCAGGCAACCTGGCCGATTCGGTGACCAGGAAGAAAGCCATGACCTGGGGAGGATTGCTGAACCAAGTTGGCAAGCAAATAAATGTTGATGAAACGAAAAAGACCAGGGTGCACAGACAAGTGAGATCCACCCCTGTGGCACCAACTCCAAATCAAAACCAGTCCGGGAACAAAGCAAGAGAAACCGGACAGGGGCATGGAAGGGGAAAGGCTCAGTCTCAACCAGCTGCTCCTGCACAAAGTCAATAGTCTAGAAACAAAAGAGGGTCGTGGGTCCAACCGGAGTGGTTTGCGGAGCTCAAAGAAAGTGTGGCAACCATTTTCGAGAAAACAAAAGATGAAGTACACTACCGGAGACCGGCAACCTTGCAGTCTCCCAGAGAACATCGAAATAATTCCTTTTGCCAATACCATAATGATATTGGCCATACCACCGATGATTGCATACGTTAAAAGAAGAGGAGGCAACAGGCCTGACAACACTCATAGGGTTGGTCCAAGCAACGCTGCCCCGGAGGGGGCTATGGTAATAGTTGAAAGGTTTGATGTGGAGTCTGAGTACTTGGATCTTGATCCAACCAGAAATAGAGTGGGTACTATTGAGGAGCGTTCTAGATCAGTCTCCGGGCTCATTAAATTCTTCGAGTCATTGACAATCTTCGGAGGGGACACTATGACAGCTCCTACTACTTCCTCAAGAAAAAGACATGTTCATAATTTGGCCTCCCAGCTAGAAGGAGGCATGACATCCTATCAATCTCCAAACTCATTCCCATTCATAGTTTTCGATGAGGATGATTTGAGAGATATTGCTGGCCCTCATGAGGATGCTGTTGTCATAGGAGCATCTATAGGGGGCAATGAGATAAGGCGAATTTTGGTGGATACTGGAAGCTCTGCCAATATCCTTTTTCTAAACACTTATAAGAAAATGAGAAATCCAGCTGTGATACAAAACTCGGACAGATCAATCGTGGGCTTCACGGGCAGCTCAGCCGATGTGATCGGGGAGTTTGAAGAAGAAGTGTTGTTGGGCAGGGGCCCTTTCAAGAAGATGGTTAGAATACTCTTCATTTTGGTGGATTGTCCCACCTGTTACAATGCTATTCTAGGGAGATCTTGGCTCTCTAGGATGCATGCAGTGGCTTCGACAGTCCATCAGTGTCTGAAATATGCTGTTCAGGGGCAGGTTGGGGTTGTCCGGAGCAGCCAAAAAGTTGCAAGAGAATGTTATGCCACTGCCTTGGCTCCGCGAACGCTGGGGGCAGTCCGTATAAATGACCAATAGCAGTTTGAGGGCCTTTCTGGGGGTGAGGGTGAAATTGATGACCCCAGAGAGACCCCCGGAGTGTTGATCCCAGTTGAGGAGGTTGAAACACACTGCCTGGAAGAAGGAAAAAATGTCAAGATAGGATCCAAAATGCCATCGATGTTGAAAGAAGGAATGTTGAAGTTCTTGAAAGACCATCAGCATGTTTTTGCTTGGTGCAATGCTGATGTTACTGGAGTTCCATCAGAGGTGATTTCCCATCACCTGTCAGTCCGGAGAGATGTGGCACCGGTGGTACAGAAAAGGAGAGCTTTCTCAAAAGAAAAGGCTGATGTCATTGTACAAGAGGTTGACAGACTCACAAAGATGGGGCACATTAAAGAATCTCAGTACCCATTGTGGACTGCCAATCCTGTTTTGGTAAAAAAGAAGAATGGTAAATGGCGTATGTGCATTGACTTCACAGACCTCAATCGAGCTTGCCCAAAAGACTTGTATCCGGTTCCCCGGATAGATCAGTTAGTAGACTCTACTTCTGGGAACAAGCTACTCTCCTTCATGGATGCATTCTCCGGGTACAATCAGATCCAAGTGGATCCAAAAGATCAAGAGCATACCACTTTTGTCACTGATAGAGGTTTACACTGCTACAAGGTGATGCCCTTTGGTTTGAAAAATGCTGGGGCTACTTATCAAAGGTTGGTCAATAAGGCATTTGCTGATCAAATTGGAAGAAATATGGAGGTTTACATTGACGATATGATAGTGAAAAGCGTGGATGAGCAGTTGCACTTGTCCGACCTCCAAGAGACTTTTGCCAACTTGGCCAAAGTGAATTTAAAATTAAACCCTGAAAAGTGTGTGTTTGGAGTGCAGTCCGGGAAGTTCTTAGGGTATATCATAAGTGAGCATGGAATACAGCCCGACCCGGACCAACTCAATGCGTTCTTCCATATGGAGCCTCCTCGAAACATTAAAGAAGTGCAGCGTTTAACGGGGAGGTTGGCAGCCTTGAACAGATTCATCTCCAGGTCTTCGGACAGATGTGCTCCATTCTTTCAAACCTTGAAGGGTGCAAAGGGGTTTGAATGGACACCACAGTGTGATGAGGCATTTAATGAAATCAAGAAGCATCTGTCCTCTCCCAAGACCTTGTTTAAACCAGTCGATGGGGAGACTCTTTTTGTATATCTGGCTGTTTCAAGTTGTGCCATCAGTGCTGTGTTAGTAAGGGAGGTTGATGGGTATCCTCACCCAGTATACTACATCAGCAAAAGCTTGATTGATGCTGAGAGGCGTTACTTGAAACTTGAAAAACTAGCTTTGGCCTTGGTGATAGCTGCAAGAAAAATGAGGCCCTACTTCCAGGCTCATCCTATCGTTGTCCGGACATCTTTCCCTTTAAAAAATATCCTTCAAAAAGCAGACATTTCGAGCAGAATGACAAAGTGGTCAGTAGAGTTGGGGGACTTCGACATAGACTTTGCTCCCCGGACAGCAGTAAAAGCTCAAGCTGTGGCTGACTTTCTAGTTGAGTTCCATTCTGATAGGGATTCAGAACAACCTGCTGATTCAAAAGGCAAAAAAGTGTGGATTGTCCGAACAGACGGAGGATCCGGTACCATGGGATCTGGGGCAGGAATATGTCTCACTTCCCCCTATGGGGACAACATGTTCCAAGCTATTTGTTTTGCTTTCAGGGCATCCAATAATGAGTCCGAATACGAAGCAGCTATAGCTGGGTTAAAATTGGCATACATCTGTGGGGCAAAAAGGGTCAAGCTACTAAGTGACTCCCAATTGCTTGTCCACCATGCTCTAGGCCTGTCAGAGGCTAGAAAGGAGCAGTTGGTCAAGTATTTACTCCTCTTGAAAAATGAGGCCTTGAAATTTAAAGCTGTTGTCTATGAGCACATTCCCCGGACAGAGAATGAGCTAGCAGACTCATTGGCAACAATTGCGTATACGGAGTCCTATCCGTGGATCCATGTGCTCGAAAGCCCTTCTATTCAACTTGATGAGGGTGAAAAAGAGGAAGTCTTTGAAATACAAGTAAACCGGCCTCAAGACTGGAGGCCTCCTCTTATGCAATATCTGTCTGATGGCATCGTGCCCTTGGATAAATCACAAGCCAGAACATTGAAACACAGGGCTCGTGGTTTCATTATGATTAGAGAAGTCTTGTACAAAAAGTCCTATAGCAAACCTCTCCTACGCTGTTTAGGGGATCATGAGTCACAAATGGTTCTCTCTGAATTACATGATGGTGAGGGATCGGCCTATTGTGGATTTAGAGCTTTGACAAGAAGAGTGCTTCTCTCCGGATATTATTGTCCATCAATTATGAAAGATGCTAAGGAGCTGGTCAGGAGGTGTGACCCATGCCAGAGGTACAGCAACGAAATTCATGTACCAGCCATTCCTTTGGAATCAATTTCTGAGCCCATCCTTTTTGCTCGATGGGGGTTGGACTTAGTTGGGCCTTTCCCTATGGCGTCCGGAGGGCGTAAAACCATAATTGTAGCCATTGAATACTTCTCGAAGTGGATAGAAGCAGCCCCCTTGGCAGGGACAACATCAAAAGTTGTTATAAAATTCATTCTGTCCAACATATGTTGCAGATTTGGTGTCCCCCAGAAAATAACAACAGACAATGGGCCACAGTTTGATAATAGAGAGATGGAGAGCTTATGTACCTCAAGGGGTATTCAGCACTGATTTTCTTCACCTTTCCACCCACAGGCCAATGGGCAAGTTGAGGTGGCTAATAGAACAATACTGTCCGGTTTAAAGAAAAACTTAGAAGGGGCTGCTGGAAAGTGGCCTAGTTATCTACAAGAAGTCCTGTGGGCCTACCGAACAACACCTGGGGCTGCAACACAAGAATCCCCCTTTGCCTTGGTCTATGGGATGGATGCAGTAGCTCCCATAGAGAAGACACTCCCCTCCTTTCGTGTTCATAACTTCTCCGAACAGGCTAATGAGATGACAATTAGAAATCAACTTGATTTAATTGAAGAAAGGCGGGTAAAAGCTCATCTTAGAATGGCACACTATCAAGGCTTGATGAGAAGCAGGTTTGCTTCTAAAGTTAAAAGAAGGGACTTTCAACCAGGAGATAAGGTATTGAGGAAAGTTTTCTTGCATACCAGGGAAAAGCTCTTCGGAAAGTTGGCCCCAACTTGGGAGGGTCCGTATACTGTGGTTGAAAGAATCAAGCCTGGGACATACTGGTTGGAAGACAAAGATGGCAGGGTTTTAACTCACCCTTGGAATATTGAACACCTTCGAATGTACTTGGAATAAAGCTTATGTAAATATTTACTTGTTTAAACATCCATGTAAATATTTGGGGGCATACCACTTCCTCTCTTCGGCGCCACAGAGAGCTTTCAATAAAACATGATGCTTTCTTCAATAATTTTCTAAGTTTTTGCAAAGTTCTGTTACTTGTCATACTACCCGGACTGAAAGGTCTAAAGGCTACTTAAATTCTAGCCAGAGAAACTAAACACTCTCACAATACAGTAACTCAAAGCTACTTAAATTCTAGCTGTCAAAAGTAAGACAAATAATAAAAGAAGAAGATGGTTGAGTAAAATAAAAGCATTCATTCAACAATTCAAAGTTGCCTTGGCCTTCCAAGGACTTTTTGAACAAGTTTGAGCATAGTACAAAAATCTGTCCGAATAATACGGACACCATCACAAAAAAGGTGCCTTGCCCTTCCAAGGACTTTAGTTCAAACGAAAGATAAACAAGACAAATTATAAATTAAGGTTGAGCCTTTGAAGATGGCTCACCCTCATCCTTTTTCTTGCCCTTGATGTCGCTCTTCTCCTCGACAATCTTCTTACCCTTGGGGTCAATCTCTTCCTCACCTGGACTCTCTCCGGTTTCCTCTTCATCACCGGACGAGGACACATCAGTGTACCCTTCATCAACCATGGTCCAGTATGGGAGATCATCGTCATCTACATAGCGCCATAAGTCCCCTAGTCTCCTCTTCGGGAACTTCTCGTGAAACAGGAGGACCATATCGGACTTCACTTTTTCAATCATTAATTCTTCACTCCGTATCATCTCCCTGGCATAAGCGTTGATTTTGGCCTTGATCATGGCCTCTTGATCCTTCACCAAAGCATCTTTCTCTTCAACAGCCCGATTTACTGCATTCTCTAAAGCAAGTTTGTCAGTGGTCAGATTGGTGACAAGCTTCTCCTTTGCTGCAGTTTCTCCTCTTGAGGCTGTCAAGTCCTTCTCCAGTCCAGACAGCTTAGCCCGGAGATCTTTTACGGTCTCTTCTAAAGAAGCAACCTTTGTGTTGCTTTCATTTTGATTCTTCTTTAGCTGTTCGTTCGACTCCTTAAGCAAATCAACCTTAGTAGCAGCAGTCCTGAGGTCATCGGACAGCTTCTCCTTCTCAGACTTGAGGTCTTTGATGGTGGTTGCCTGACTTCGAACTTGCCTTTCCAAGGTAAGTACTGGCTGCACGTTGCTAAGGAGAGAATGGGCTATGATGTCCCTCTCACTGGAAACCATAAAAGTCTTACCATTGAAATTCACTGTGTTGGAACTACTTGGGGGAACATATGGCCCTGCGAATTCATCTCTGGACAGGCCAAGGAGATAATCACCTAGTTCACCAAGACCGGTGACATCCACTTCATCCATGTTAATTTCTCCCCTTTCGACCTCATCAGTATGGAATTCCATTGGAATCCCTTCATTAAGATTCCCTGGGATCTCTTCGGCTAACGTCGGATCGGTTGGGAAAGTGGGCTCCGGATCCCGGAGAGCGAGCTCTTCTCATTGGGAAGTCTTTTTCTTTTTAACTTCCCTGTCAGCACTGTCACTTGCTTGCTTATGAGCCCGTTTGGAAGCCCTTGAAGGTTTTTGGGGATCCACTCCTTGTTTCTCGCTCTCTTGTTCTACCACTTGTAGAAGGTTTGCATCAACTTGAGCCTGGGCTGGCACCTCTGAATCCATTGGGGCCTCTTTCTCAGTATCCTCTACCGCTTTCCTGGCTTTCTTCTTCTTGCCCTTCATTTTACTTGGGGCTTTGGCCCGGGCAGGAAGGAAGAGGGTCCCATCCAATTCATGAGACCTTCTCAGCACGATATCTTCATCAGGTGGGGTGGAGAACTCCTCCCAGGTTAAGTCTCTTCGACCTGTGGTGTTCCACAGGTGAGATCTCGCTAGGTTCCCAGGAGTGAAGGCTTTATGAAACCGGTTCTCCCAGTTCTCTGCGGCCCAAGCGTTGAGTTTGCCACAGGTGACCTGTCCAGCCTTCAGATAGTCCCCCAACTCCTTTGGCAGCTCTGATAAGACAAAAGAAAAACCGATTAGTATAAACTTAAAGGAAAGAAAGATTCGAACAGAAACTTAGAATAAAAACTTACGATCGCTCCTCCATCTACTTCGAAGAAGGCTAGGATTCTCCCCGGTTTTGATTTTCTTGCCATTTTCCCATGAGCCACTGACAAACAAGAACTGGCTCCTCCACTTGCTCTCCGACTCTAGGAGATCGTCAACAGCTTTAAGATCATTCCCCATGTTGAAATGGTAGAAGGGGAACTGATGGTGTTTGCACAAATTAGCCACAGCTGCAAACTCTTCCATTGGAAGAGGAATTCCGGATAGCCTAGACGCCATAATACATGACATCAAGGTGTACCAACCGTTGGGGCTTAGCTGTGTTGGACATAGCTTGACCAAGTGAAAGTAGCGCACTATCTCTGGGTCAAGTGGGAACCTAAGTCCCCAGTTGAATAGCTCCGTAAAGAAGACTATCTCATTTCTTTTGCAGTCCATCGGGGTCTCTGGATCGATGGGAATTCGAATCTTTACGTTCTCAGGGATCCCCCACTTAGTACGCAGTCGTCCCAGATCTTTAGTATGGATGAACGCATACTTGGTTTTTAACAGAGATAAAAGATACTTGAACTCCACCTTGTGAAAGCAGGGCCCTACTCTCCCTTCGAGGCTCTCCGGCAGGTCCGGACGCCTCAGATACAAGTCTTCTTTGCCCTTCTTGGCAACAACGATAGCAGTTTCAGCCTGTCCGGAGGACTCGGACTCAAATCTAACCTCCTCAGTGGAGTCCTCCATCCTCTCCTCCATTATTGTTGGGGGAGCTTCTGTAGAAACTGCCCGGGGAGGGATGAAGCTTGGCGCAGCTAATCCACCGGACTGTTGGCTCTCCGAATGTTTTCGACTTATCACCTCAGTTTGAGTTTCTGAGGTTGAAGTTTCTTTGGGAGGTAGAGGACTGCTAGCTCCCGGACCGGCCGGCCTTTCCCGGAGAGTCCTAATAGTTGCCCCGGACCCTGATTCACTATTTTTTGCCCCCGATTTTGAGGGCGTGCTTTTAGAAGGAAGTCCTTTAACCAACCTACTCGGCCTTTTCATGATTAATTTGTCTGGGGAGTGGTCAGAATCAGACCCCATATCAATGAAAGAGGATTTCTTCCTAACACTGGTGACAGTGACCCCCGGTTCGACAATAGGAATCGACTCTTGAACTGAAGAGCCAGATACTATGGGAGAGAGTGTTGATTGAAAGAGTTTTCTAGGTTTTGTACCTTTAGAAGAAGATGAACCTCTGTCAAATTCTTCGATTGAAGGGGCTGGTTTCTCGACGGGCGACGCTGGAAGCCCTGCTGCAAGTCTTTTTTCTTTTTCAACTCTTTGAGCTTTCTCCAATTCTGAGAGGTTAAGCCAACCGCCCTTGATCAGTGCTGTTCTTGCTGTGAACATAAACAGCTAAGGAAATTTTGAAGTTTTAGAGAGATAATGCTTTGGGTAAAATGGCAGAGTGAAAGAGATAATGGAGCTGTGAAAAGTGAATAAAATTTATAGTAAATGTGAAAAAAGGGGTTGATTCCTAGGAGAATCCGAAAGTTTGAGCAATGATTAAAAGACGGCGTTGATGTCATTTATGGCATTTAAAAGAAGTAACTTGTTCGAGAAAGTGGTGCAACTTTCAAGGAGAAAAAACGGCTAAAGTGACCAACCAGAGGGTGACACGTGTCCCACTAACTCTGACAAGAACCGTTTGGAATTCGTAACGTTTGGTCTGTCCGGTTCTGTCCTCAACTCTCTCCGAATTGATAAACCACTTCCTGAATCGGACTGTTTTTCAGTTCTTTGACAAGGATACTTGTTCAAATACCTAAAAAAGGGGCTCCTGATGAGTCCGAATTTGAAGTGCTCCCCGGAAGGGCAGCCCAAAGTAAATCTCTCCGTAAACCGGACAGGATCCAAGAGCTTAATTCGGACAGGACATTTGAACCGGGCAGGTGACTTCAAACACTGCAAGCCCAAAGCAGTTCGAACTATGACTAAAGTACTAAAAAACCTAAACACTATCTGACTAAGCTACATGCCCATCTGCTTAAAACTCATGGGTCTTTAAACATGACCCGGGTCCATTAAACTTGACCCGAAAGCCCATAAGGGCCCAAATTGCATACTATAAATACCCAACCACCAGCATTAACTATGGGTAACAAAAATTTACTGCTGCCAAGCTGCTCAATTCTCTCTCCACCTTGAAACACTTTGAAACACCTTCACACCACCCTGAAACACCCTCACGCCGCCTTAAAACTCCACTTGAAATTACCAGCCTACCCTCAGGCTACTTTTATCCCCACCACTACGTGGTTATTCAGAACTGACTTGTGTCTCCTTTAAGTTTTTCCGAAGAAGTTCTCAGACCATCTAGAGGCTGGTCAAAGCACATGTGCTCAGTTAAACGCATGGGCTTTGGAGAAATGAGAGAATGGTTTCCACAACTGCTTTACCTCATGGAAATTTGTGAGGTCTCACATATGGAATACTATACGGAGAAGAGACCTTACCTGGGAACAAGTGACCACTCCTCCTCCCGCAAATGTCATCTTGAAGAGAACTGAGGCTAAGGACACCAATATACTAACTTGTATTACTTTGGCATACTCTTCGGCTGATTTGATGGCATTACCTCTTCTACTTTCATGGTCAGCGCATAGTTAGCTGCAAATTTGGTTTCCATCTCCAAAATAGTGTTGCGTTCAACCTCTAGATCAACAACCCTTCTCTCTGGGAGATCTTATTTAAACTTTTTTTGTCATTTTGATCGACGCAAGATAGAACTCATACATTATTTCCCGCTTTATATCCCTCGTAGTTGCTTATTCCATCTCTTGTAACCTCTTATTTTCCCTTCTCTATTTGCTTTCTTATTCGTTTATTTTACATCCAATATGTTTTTACTCATATTGGGCCTAATACTTAAGGGTGAAATGTTTTTTTTTCATATTGCCCAACCATACAGATGTCTAACCCAACTGTACCGATTGTTTACCAAATTTAAGATAGGATAATTTTATTTATCCTACCGTACATATAATTATAATTTATTTGCATTACAAAAAAATTGATCAAATTAAAATTTAATTATGTACTAATTTTGAACATTAAAATGTGAATTTCAAATATGGTTGTAAATATATATATATATATATATATATATAGTTTCTTATGAAAAGTGTATCATGTTATAATAAAAATTACACACAAAAGTTATTGTATTTCCCGTCGCTCAATATGTCAAAAATATATTATGTATCAACATATTTTGAATCAAATTAAAACTTTTATAATGTTTTTGAATATTTGAATTTGAATTTTATATATGTTTGTGAAGATCTACTATTATAATTTTTAATGAAACAATATCATATAAAAATGAAAGTTATAGAGAAAATTATCGCATTTCTCGTAACATATGTCAAAACCGTCAAAAACTAATTATGCATCGATAAAATTTAAATTAAAATAAAATATCATTATAATATTATTTAGAATGTTTAAAATTTAAATCTATATATATATATATATATATATTTGTGAATATTAGTCTATTTTCTAATACTAAATATGTCATTTTAATATAATAAGTTTAGAAAAGTTATAACATTTTTTGTAATGATTGTTGAATCTGGCAAAAACTTATTTTGCATCAACAATTTTAGATCAAATTAAAATGTATATTTGCAATAATTAAATTATAAAATAAAAAAGTGTACTTATTTTTTTATCAGTTCGGATATTGCTGGAAGCATATCTCCAGTCATTTTTATAATATCTAAAGGGCATTTTGGACAAGCCAAATAAAAGACAATGGATGAACAGTAGCTTGAATGAAACAATGACTCAGCTATGTGCCTAGTAGCTCATTTTTTGGGCTTGGGGGCTCATATAAATGACCCGAATATAAATTTCGACCAACACGGCCCATGGTTAGGGGAAAACACTATAAATACCCTAACCAACATCATAAACAGGGTTGGACTTTTTCTTAAAATATTAAATATAAGCACACACTGTTTTTCTCTCATAACCCTTTACAAAAATATATCAGTGTATGAATATTTTTCGAGCAAGCCGCCACTATCATGTCTAAATAACTTATTTTATCTGCAACTTCATGCTTCAATGATGACTGAAATGACATACCTTCCACAAAGCATTGTTTGTCATGTTAATGACTCTTCATCATAGAAACCATTTGTAACAAGTCGAATCATTTTATTCCTCATCTGCATCCTGATATTTGCCATCTTAGATCGGAGACAACACTATCTGTTGATTGCTTTATTTTTTAAGTAAAGAGAAGTCCTACCTCGTTAACACTCAACAACACTATGAGTGTTGTTCAATGGGGCCAACGAAAAGTTTTACGAACTAATTTAGGTTGGGGGTTTCCTCGCGTCCATTTACAAATTACAGGATGATTTGAACGATAAATTAATAAACAGACAGGACACGTCCTGCTGCTAATCCACTCTAGCAAAATAGAAAACGACATATGATTCAACGATAATATTCGACATACTATAATCGTATCGGTCCTTTAAAACAATTGTGTCACTTTGTATAGATTAACGTACTCCTATTTTGTTATACTTGGCAGGACTATGTGATACTTAACATAAATAATTATTTAACATAAATAATTATGGTATACTATCTCACATGTGATCATTATAACGATATTTATACATCAAATATACTTATGCAGCTATAAGTCTCACATCAATTATTATGAATAAAGATCCAACAATCGAGACTTGTTATCAGTTATTCTTTTAATGTTTTTTTTATTTTTTTATTCTTATTATTTAGTGACAATGTAAATTTTTAATTTATATGTAGATTTTTTCGGTTCAAATTTATCTCGTCAAATATTATTAATCAATTTTAATTATAAAAACTTTTTTTCATGGTAACAAGTAAAATAACATAAAATAAAATAAAAATTATTACACTAAATTCCAATGAACATTTATTTTAAAAATAATGTATGTGCTAAGCGTATTCTGACGTTTATTTTGTATTTTGTATCTATTATATATTATATATTACATATTTATGGCATCATTGATATTTGTTAATAGTATGTGCCAATTAGGTTTATTTTGTATTTATTATATATTTATTGCATCATTGATATTTGTTACAAGTTTGTGAGTTTATTAGCTCATTAGCTTTGTTATCTCGAAATCTCTATTATCTTTTACAAATAGACAATTACAGTTATAAAAAAATATATTAGAATTTGTAATCTTTTTTATTATAGTGAAACATCTTTTTTTACGGTGTCCGTGGAGGTAGATATTATAATCAAACCACGTTAAATCATATTTTCTTTTCTTTTTGTGCTATTTATTTGTTTTGTATATGAGCCAATTCTGATAGATACTACATATATCTAACGAATTGGTACCATAGCGTAAGTTGTTGCAATTGATGGTTGACAATGACGTCTACATCAATAAAATATAGAATTGAAAGATTTCATGGGGATCCAACTTTGCATTATGGAAGATTAAGTTGAAATCTTCTTTGGTACTATGTGTGGAAAATTGTGGAGAATAAGTTGCCAACAAAGATGAAAGAAAAGGATACGAAAAATCTTCACGAAAAGGTTTTATATTGGATGCTAATGAGTGTAAAGGGCAATGTTCGTCGCAAGATTACTGGTGAGAATATTGTTTTGTGTGCATAAAAGAAGTTACAAGTACTTTACTCAGATACGTTAGTTGTGAACCGCTTATACTCGAAAAAACATTTGTGTGATTTCAGACTGACAGAAGGTATGTCCATAACTAAGCATCTTGATACTTTTAGATCAATTATTATTGATTTAAAGAATATTGATATCATAATCGATGATGATGATGATCAAGCATGTTTGAGATCATCACCAACTTCTTATGAGAATTATGTGGATATCAACATGTATGGTATAGACAAGTTATCTATGACGGATGTCAAATATGCGCTAAAATTAAAAGAGTTGAGGCAGTTGTAGCCAAATAATCAGGCAAAAGGGAAAGATCTTACGATTAGGTTAAGATCTAGCAACAAGGTGAGTTATTTAAATAAGATAATTAGATGCGGTCTATATTAAGATTCAAGAATTCAAACTGTTATGGATACAGTGAGCAAGGTCATTAAAGGAGAGATTGTCTGAAATTGAAAGGTATTAAGGGATATTAAAATAAAAATACAACAAACATGGTAGAAAGTGTGAATCATTTTGATAATACCGACAACAGTTATACATGAAATATGTTGTTTGTGAGTTCATATTGTTGGTAAAACTATTGGATACTCGATAACGACGCTACATACCGCACGTTTCCGTTTAAGTAGTGGTTTGATACTTACAAGTTAATACAATGAACTATTTATTTGGGTATTAACCATTCATTGCACTCTTGTGGGATTAGTAACTTCAGGATCAGAATGTTCGATGGTGTTGTCAGAATCATGACGTATTGGCATGTTCTTGGGTTGAATTTATATCTCTTGGAGCACTATACTTTCGGGGTTACAAGTATCGTGCAGAAAATGGTGTACTTAAGATGATAAAAGGTTTGATGGTGTGTATGAAAAACAATTTGCAAAAAAAGCTTTACATTCTCTGGATGAGTGTTATTGTGGATGATATTGCAGTAACATCATAAAAGAGTAACAACCAAAGTCGGCAGGGTCAGAATAAGTTGCGACATTAGTAAAACAGTCACATAAGTGAAAAATGATTGGGTGTTTTAAGAAAAAAACAATTATTAAAAGATTATAAAGCAGAAGCATTAGGATTTAAAGAATATTGTCTGTTTGGTAAAAACCATAGTGAAATTTTGCAAATAATCGGTAAGAAAAAATAAAAGGACAATGGACATTCACTAAAACCTTTTGGTCCCAAGCAGAATTCCACAAAAAAATTGATCCATATACTACATGGGCCTGATCGATGATAATTCAAAGATGGTGTGGGTTGGTTTTTTACAAACCAAAAACATGGTATATTCAACCTTTGTCAAATAGAATATAATGATTGAGAATAAAAAGATAAAAAAGATCAAGCGTCTTAGTACAAATAATCCGTTATAATGTTGTAGTCGTAAGTTCAACGAGTTGTCTGATGCTGAGGGAATAATGTGTCATCGCACTTGTTCTAGAACACCACGATATAATAGAATCATGGAAAGAATGAATATAATGTTTTACGGTAAGGCACTAAACATGTTCTCGCATTCCAATGTAGGAAATAATTATTGGGTCGAAGCTATCAATACGGTGTGCTACTTGGTGAATCGGTTTTCATCATCGAGTATTGATTGTATGACTCTTTTTTAGATTTAGTATGAATCGTCAGCTGATTACAAATACTTAATGGTGTTTGATTTTCCTACGTACACTTATGTGAGATATGGTAAACTTAAATCAATGGTAAAGAGGTTCATATTTATAGTATATGTTATTGGTAATCAAGGGATATATGTTAGGGTGTACCGCTTGAAAACCTCCGGGTTTTATCATTAGTATGGACGTGATTGTTAATGAGTCTTCTTTGCTTGACACTCAAAATGATGTAGAGGAAATGGTCAAATCTAAATTGGTTGTGAGTAAAAAGATGGAACTTGAAGTATAATCGACTCTCAATATGTCTAACAATTTTAATGGATCTGAGGTGGACCTATGATTAGGACGTGAACCATCAGCATCAAATGATAGTGACGATGATACATCCAAACTAGACAATAACCTTATAGCATAAAATTAATCATAGAAAGAAAAAAAGTATGTGAACCTAGTTGTATATGTTATGTGAGTTGCGGAAGAAGTTAAGATGCATACACCTAATAGCTAAAGGAAGTTATAGCATGTTCAGATCAGATCGATGGATCGGTGTTAAGGGAGAATATATTGAATCTATTCATAAGAATTAGACATACAGGTTGTTGATTTTCTTAAAAGACAGATTGTAGTATGATGTGAAGGGGTATTTAAGAGAAATAAAGATACCATATTGGTTAACACATCTTAATATAATGCAAGATTGATCTCTAAGGGTTTTACTCAAAGGTAAAGAATCAACTTCGATGAAGTATTTTCTTCAGTGGTGAAACACAGTTAATTCGAGTTTTAGACTTTGTAGTTTAACAAGACTTAGAGCTTAAGAAGTTAAATGTGAAGTTCGCGTTCTACATGGTGGAGAACGATTCTACATGAGACAACCAAAGGGAATTATCAAACCTAATTGAGAACAAGTTTTTTTGTTGAATAAGTCACTATATGGTTTGAAAATTTCATTTAGGCAATGGTATAAACAATTTGATACATTCATGGAGTCAACAGGGTTCACGGGGATTCCATATGACAGTTGTAATCATCAGAAGATGTCAAATGATTCTTATATTTACTTGTTATTGTATGTGTATTATGTGCTCATTGTTTCTTGTAGCATGTCACATATTGTGAAGATAAATAAGCAGCTTAGTGTTGAGTTTGAGATGAATGATAAGATTATTGGGATGGATATTACCACGAAGAGAAGTGTAGGAGCATTATACTTGTCTCGACGAATCTACATTAAGATAGTGCTAAAAAGTTTCAACATGTTCGATATTAAGGCAGTTAATATCCCGTTTGTCACTTATTTTAAGTTCTTTACATTATAATCAGCCAAGGATGATGCTGAGTTGGAACAAATATCAAAGGTACCATGCTCAAGTGCACTTGGTAGCATCATGTATGCTCTGAGGTGCACAAGTCCAGATATATTACATGTTGTTATTATAGTAAAAATATACATGTAATATCTCGTGAAACAATACTGGGAGGCAATAAAATAGATACTTTGGTATCTTAAGAATTACACGAACGTTAGCTTGATTTTTAACAAATTAATATTGATGAATTGTTGAATGATATGCATGATTAGTGGTTGGTTTTGTTGATTCTGATTTTATATGGGATATTTATAAATGGAGTTATTTGACAGGATATGTGTTTGCTATAGCTGGCAGTGTGAGCATTTAGAAAGTAAAGCTGCAAGCTATTGTAGTTTTACCTACAATAGACGCATAATACATGACGGTAATAAAAACAGTTAATGATACATATGGTTGTCAAGGTTGGTGTCATATTTGGCTTGTATATTGCTATTCCAAAACTATTTTGTAACAGCTAAAGTGTCATATACCTTACAGGGAACCAGATGTACCACTCACGTACAAAGGACATAGATGTCATGTATGATTTTAGTCGTGATATAATATCGAATAGAATTGTTGATATGAAAAAGGTGTCTACACACGATAATCTAACAGAATATTGACAAAGGCTGTATCAGTTCAAAATTTTAACGAGTGTCTAAACTGATTGGTGTTCGCAGCATCAAGTGAATGCCTTATGGGAATTTGGTGAGTCAGATGAAGAGATTGTTTTATACAGTAAAGAAATAATGTTCGCATAAAGGAAATTTTTTTATTGAGAATGAGCTGAATAGTCATGAGACTCAAGATCTTGAATGATTAGTCATATAAGAGTTTATAATGTACCTTGTGATTATTGTGTTTTACAGTGTATCTTGTGCTAATAATGTACCTTGTGCAAATTGTGTACCTTCTTGTGCCATTAATATTTGTTAATAATGTGTCATCTCATGATCCTATTAGGCTAGTTATAAATAGACTATAATGGTTATACAAAAAATACACTAAAATTTGTAATATTTTTTGCGTAGTGAAACACTTTTCTTTGTTGGTGTCCGTGGACATAAACATTATGGTCAAACCACGTCAAATATCGTGTTCTTGGTAATAAAAAATGCCTTTTGATATCTAACATATTTGATAATAAGCAATAAACTTTTTAATTATATTGATTATATGATTACGAGTTAAATATTATATAAATTTTTACTATAACTAATTATATGATTAATTGTCAAAATTAAATAATATTTGGTTATAATTAATTATAAAATATTTCAAAATTAATTATGAAGAAAAAATACATATGAAAGAAAAAGAATGAATAGAGGGTTTTATTCTCTCCCCAGAAATGGTATATTGCCATCTTGATCCCCATTCTTCTTGAATGACCATGGAAGCTTAGAACCAGCATCTTCCTGATGTTGCTACCAAATCAAATAATCAGCCGAAGCAAGCAGCTCAAGAATAATGCCTGCATCAGATCCATTTTAATCCAGACGAGCAAGACTCTTCTTTTCTTAGTCACGCGTATCCAACTACTACCCAACCCAACATCAATCATTTTCCTTATGGATTCAGAAACAATCTTTCATTTGAATTTCAGTATATTAGCTACATAAAATCACCCAACCTATGAAAAGCTACTCATAAACAGTTTAAAATACTTCTAAGATACAGATCTATTAACAAGTTGAAATCAAGAATCAAGATTACTACATTTCAGTTAACTTCCAACAATCTGAAAAACTGATTCTTGAATCTATGGAAAGGTATACATTAGTTTGGAAATTCTTGAAAGGAGGACCCCCAATGATTGAAATCCAAATATTTTTTGAATATTCAAAATTCAAAGGCAAATACATCTTGGCTTTTGGGGATCTCAGGCATCTAATGATAGAGCTAGATTTACAAGAAGACATAAAGTACATATGGAGAAGATATGTTTGGACTATGGGAAAATACACCATGAGGTTATCAAATGGACTCCTAACTTTCATCCTAGAAAAGAATCTTCAGTTACCCTAGTCTGAATCTCCTTTAACAACATTCCATCCTTCCTATACACCCTGACACAGTTAGAAACATGGCCAAATCTATAGGAAATGTCATTTATATTTGGGTTCCCATAAAAAATCAGGTTATGTTTAATTATTGTAAGGCCTGGGTGGAAATTGGCATATCCAAGCCTCTTAAAGATAGAATGTGGGTTACATCCAACGACAAAAAAAGTTTATAGGTATTTATTTCTTATAGAGACAAGCCACAATACTATTTTGAATGTCATAATATGGGACATAATCCTAAAACCTGCATAAAATCAACTCAAAAATCTATGAACCCTACATCTTTGAATCATGTTGATAATCTCCACCTTATATCTCCTAAAACCCAAGACCTCGATAAATATTCTAAGATCTGGAAACCTAAACTGAAGTCAATAATTATACAAGATAAAGCATGGTCTTCATCAACAGACAAACCAACCTCACCACTAACTTCCCCCAAAATCTTAGAAGATCAAATCTCTAATTTCAGCAACAAATCTCAGAAAACTAGTGACATATACCTAAGACCTGCATTGGAGCCTCTCCATAGAGATATTAACATAAACTCAGAAAAATTAAACATATTACATGATCTACATGAAGCTGAGATAAATACAGCATTGCACTCTTTCAAAATTGGTGTTAGTTTAACTCCTTCAATCCTCCATATTCAAAACCAGCCTACCAATCTTTCACTAAGACCATATTGTATATGAAGTCTTCTCTCTTTCCCCAAAGTCTCTGCCACATATGAAAAACTCATCAAAACCAAAATGAGAAAAACAAAAGACACAAAGAATGCAACCACGTCAGAATTTGAACATACTAAAGCAGTGCAAACAAGAAGGTCTATCAGACCTTAAACTGGCTCATTTAAATGACACTGAAAATCCTTTGTTTGAACGTTAGAGGGATCGACAACAAACTTACAAGAAGAAGAATCAAGTCAATCATTAGAGTAGAGAAAATTGAATTTCTGGAAATCCAAGAACCAATGATAGCTAACACACATCTTCTCAAAACTGCTCAACAATTAGAATTCAATCAAGCTATAGCAAATTCATAAAAAAAGATTTGGTTATTCTGGAATAACAACTATACAATCTACCCTATACTAAACCATGAATCGTTACTTCATGTTAGTGTCAATCATTAAACATGTACAAGGATTTTCTAGTATCCATTATGTATGCAAAATGCTCCAAAGAACTCAGAATCTCTCTATGGGACAATATCAGAAATGTGGCAGACTCTTCTAAATAATGAATTGTAATGGAAGATTTCAACATTATTGCAGAACTTTCTTAACAACTCTAATGTTCTACTACATGTCTGAAAAGTATGGATGATTTTAATAATTTGATTAGTGACTGTAATTTGATGGATGCATGGTATATAGGTATAAAATTTGCCTGGTCTAAATCATATAAATAGAATAGACTAGATATAGTTCTCTATAACTCTTCTTGGACAAATCAGTTCGCCAACACAACAGTCACACACATGGTAAGAATCAACTCAGATCATACACGTATATGCATAAAGCTATCCAACACCAACAACAAGTAAAATCTAGGTTTAAGTTCCATAATATGTGGCTAGAACATCCTGAATTTGAAGCAACTCTTAAATCAAGTTGGAATGGCCATGTTTATGGTAATCCTATTCAAATCTTTTGGCAAAAACTAAGGAGGCTAAAGGCTACTCTTAAAGTATGAAACAAAGATACTTTTGGAAAGATTTTTAACTCAATTTCCTAGACAGGAGAATAAGTTAAATTTGATGAAAACTGTTACAGAGAATCATCATCACAAGACAACAAAATCAAGCTAGCTAAAGTAAATGCAACTTTTCCTCAACTACTTGATAGAGAAGAAATATATTGGGAGCAAAAAAGAAACATTAACTTAATAAAGAATGGGGAACAAAACACTGCAACATTTTATAATTATGTCAAGAAGAAATGAAGGAAAAATAAAATCACAAAAATCAAAGACAAAGACATTTGGATTTATGATCCACAAGACTTGTAAAACTCTACTAACAAATAAATATAGCTCTATTGACTTTGATTATATTCAATCTATTATTCACAATCTAGTTTATGTTGAAGATAACTCTGAATTATTGGACATTCCCTCTCATCATGAGATTTTTAAAGCTACTAATACTCTTAACCCCACTAGTGTTACTTGTGTGGAAGGTTTTAACATAAAATTTAAACCATACATGTTGGAATACAATTGCACAAGATTATCAATAAAAAAACTAAAAGAGGAAACCTAATACTTAAACTAGATCTATCTAAAGCATTTGATAGAATCTCAATTACATTCATTAAGAAAATGCTAACTGCTTTTGATTTTAATTGCAGGTTCACAAATCTAATACTAAAGTCTATCAACAATAATCACTTCTCAGTTATAATTAATGGAGAATCAAAGGGATACTTCAAATCTAGAAATAGAATCAGACAACAGGATCTTGTTTTCCTAAATTTGTTCATAGTGGCTCAATAATATTTGATAAAAGAACTAAAGCATCTATTTCAAGAACACACTAACCTAAGATTAAAAAACATCTAGTAACATCATTATACCATGTTTATCATTTGCTGATAATTTAATTATTTTTTCTAATGGAGCAATAGCTAGTGTTAATAAGATATACAGGTTTCTTATAAAGTACCAATACCAAACTGGCCAGTTGATCAACAAGGAGAAATTTTTATACAGACCTCCTATATATTGTCCAAATTCTAGATCCAATCATATACATCTCCCTATCGGATTCAACCAAGGAAGTTTCTCAATTAAATACCTAGGGGTTATCATCTTTAACAGAAATACAACAATCCAATGTGAAGATCTAATAACAAAGGTCATACATAAAACTCAAGCATGGGATCATACTTTGTTATCCTTTGGAGGAAGACTGACACTCATTCAAACAGTCATGACAGTCATTCCTAACTTCCAGCTTCAACACACTTTTCTTCCCAGCTCAATCATCAAAAGAATTTAAGCTATCTGCAGCAGATATCTCTGGGGTAAAACTGAAAGTCATAGAGCAATGATATGGGCTAGTTTGAACAAAATTTTATATTCTTACAAAGAATGAAGATTAAACATTAGAAACTTTGAAGACATTCAACTCACAAATTCTTATAAACTATAGATGAAATTCAGAGAAAACAAGAGCCTCTAGTCAAACTTTATGCATAGTATCTACTTCTACAATGCTCATCATATGCAAGTCAACATAATCACTAAAAGATCACAATTATAGAAGAGACTTCTGGATCACAAGATTGCAGAATGCTTTATCTACAGGTGTGTAGGGCAAGGTAATTGTAAATTATGTCTAGATTGATGGTGCAACAAATATCCCTTAATTGATTTATCAAGAGAGCAAGACACTTTATGGTATCAACAAGTAAGAGGTAATAACTCTTGGACTGAAGATAGTTTGGACATTAACAGACTTCAATCCTCTCTTACATATTTGGACATCAATAAAATTAGCAAATTTATAGTTAACTCAACAATACAAGATAAACTACAGTGGACATCTAAAGCCTCTGGAGAATTTACCTTCAAAGACACATGAAATGAGCTATGAATACTTTATCATTTTATGGAGACTACTTAATAATGAGATTTCTTTAGAAATTGTGCTACAAAAAAAAGAAAATTATCAGCCTATAAGTGTCAGTTCTATGAAAACATAGGGTCTCTACAGCATACATTTGTATCATGCAAAACATTTTGGAAAGTCTAGCAGCACTTCAGCTATATGTTCAGAATACATCTAGGCAGTTATATAACCCTAGCTCATGTCATCAGACTCTGGTACTGGTATGCTCCATCTAATAAACATGTCAGAACTACTCTTCCTGCCATTATTTATTGGAGACTATGGCACTACAGAAACGAAAAGAAATATAAGGTGAAGAGACAACATCTAACATTATAATCTCTCTAGTCAAGAACTTTATTCTTAAGTTGGACATGGCTAATCTTCTAAAAAGAGTTTATAGTCTACTAATATAATCCTAGCCTATGAATTTAGATTCTTAAGTCATCTAAAACACCCTAGAAAGATTACAACAATTCATTGGTCTTTTCATAATGCTTCAAGGTTTAAATTGAACTCATATGCTTCATGCTTGCAAATAGGAGAATCTTTTGGCAACACAATTATCATAGAATACAAGGGTAACATCAATGCTGATATTGGAAGAATCTATGGAAAGCAGAGTTCCCTCATTGCTGAAACTCTTGCTTTTCTAGATAGTCTTATATTGTGCAACAAATTGCAAATTTCAGAGCTGGACATTGAGATTGATTCTTAACTTTTGCTAACCATGACTTTTACTAACAAATCTCAATGATTTCTAAGGCCTATTCTTCAGTGTTGTAGGAAATTAATCACATCGAAAACGAAAATTTCTCACATCAATAGATAACAAAATTGAGTAGCAGAATGGCTCGCAAAATGGACAAAAAAGTGCAAAAACGAGATTGATCTATACACATATAATATCCTTAATCAAATCAAAGCTATTGTCCTTCTAGATAGTCTATAGGCTAGCCATATAAGGGAAATCTAAGCATCCACCTATTTCTACCTGATCTCAAAATATTTGATATCAACTCTATACTATTTTTAGAGAAAATACATACCTTGTAGTTTATTTATTGCATCTTTTATCCCCAAGAACACAAATTAAAGCTAGTAGTTAATCCTTCCATAACTGATAACAAAATCAACACAAAGCACAAAGCAGAATCCACCATCCATCTGAGAAGACAAATCTGGATCCAATGAAGATTAAAAAATCTTGGAAACGTACCTCAATCTAGTGATATTAAGTTCCAATCTTCCTGAAATCTTCTCCCTCTGAAGTTCTCAGACCTTTAAAGATCTAACATCCTTGAGAAGACTTTTTTCAATCTTACCCAGGAAATTCTAAGGTTGAAGAAATATATTTTTAACTACTCTAATCACCAGTTCTCCAAAATTAGCGGTTCCTCTTTTGGTGCCTCAATTTTTTGAAATGTAAATTTAATCTAATGGACCTTATCTAATAAAATTATGAATTGGATAGAGCCAATTCAATTTAAAATGAACTATAAAATATTTATTATATATATGGCAGAGAAATAACACAAAATATTATGAAAAGATAAATAAAAATGAAGTGTAAAAAATAACGTTGATAATAATAATTAACTCAACTTAAATGATATTATAAAGTATATTAAAGATATATAATTAAAACAATAAATACCATTGATTTTTTCAAGCGATAAATAAAACAAAAATGAAATAAAACATAAAAAAAAGATAATAAAGTATAAGATAATGATAATTTACTTATTATAAACTGAAATCAGTCTTTTAGTTCTATCAAATAAAACAAAAGTTTCAAATAACATCTAAAAAGTATCAACATTTAAAAACTCAAATATCTTATGTATTAATATTTTTAGTAAACAAAAATATAAATTAATAAAAAAATGTTCATATAAACTATGATATTTGTTTTATATAAATTAGTTTAAAAAGTTTACAAAAAGTACTCTAATATTGGAAATTCACTCAAAATAACAATAATCAAGACAGAAAAATATAAATAGAGGTTTGAGCATACATAACAAACAAAAAAGTAGAAAATAATTCATAACATTAAAGAGTCCCAAAAAACACCAACTCTAGCCAAACATAAATGAAGACTATGAAGAGAGGTAGCTACTAAATTACTAGGGTCCAAAAAAATGCAAGAGGGGTCTAATAACATACCAATCTTCGAAAAATAGATTACCTTTGGAGAGATAAAGATGTAGAAGTTGAGTACATGAATGTGGTTACTCAAAAGCATTCAATTGGCAATTTAAATAGATCGAGCAATAAGACCCAATGAAAAAGCCCAAATGACTCAGGCTGCTAGGGTTTTTGGGTGAAAGTGAAAGATATGATTAACTTTACCTGCAACATCAGAATTGACTTATGGAGCCCCTCTAACACCTGAAAAAAATACAAAAGAGGAAACAAGATACAAATCTTGTATACAATTATTTAATTACTAAATTAAAATAAATTTGGGCTCCTAAAAGAATATTTGAATTTGTGAACGTTAGACACAAGTAATTCATGAATAAGTTTTAGATTGTAAAATACTTAAATTTTATATTATCGGGTAGGCCATGGATGATAATTTATCATTATCTGATAGTTCATAAATGGATCATATACTCACTTTATTATCATTATGACGGCTTGGTGAGAATTTGTAATGTCGGGATGTAAAACTATACCTCATGTATTTGAGGAAGATCAACGATTTCATTGGAATAACTATTAGAACTGACTTAGTAACTCAGATGAATAAACGAGAAAATTATACGAAACTAGTGGCGGATATTGATTTGGATAGGTTATAGGTTCCAAGCATCAACATTGGAGAAGAAATATATAACGTAGAGTATGAGGGATTCCACTTCATTTGTTTTAAGTGAGGTCATTTTGGTCATTAAAATAATCAATTTCCCTTGAATTGACCTCGTCGAGATAATATTACTATAAATGTGGATATTAAAAAGGCGCTACCAAATGCTTCCCACCAAATTTGATCCATAAATTGACATACAGTCTTAAACCATCTATGAACCCACCAAGCAAGATATATGGTTGGCACATAACCCTTAGAGGTAATAATTTACTTATTTCAGTAATTATAGATCAAAATGATATGAAAGTTAGGTAAAAAAAATTTAAAGATATATATTTTATCTCAAAATAAAATATGTCATATATATTGAGAAATGTGAGCTTCCCTAAGTAGTGTGCTCTAGAGAAAAGATTATTGAGGGGATCGAATTGTGGAGGAATACAATGTTAGTGAGGTTGTTTGGACATATTGTTGGATAAAATTACTTAACTACTAAATTAAAATAAATTTAGGCTCATAAAGGAATGTTTGAAGCTGTGTATGTTGGATACGAATATTTCATGATTAAGTTTTTTTTATTTTATAAGACTTTAATTTTATATTATTCGGTGTGTTGTGCATGATACTTTATCATTGTCTAATAGTTTGGGAATGGACTCCAGACTTCAGGCCTAAAATGGACTCTATTACCATTATGACACCTTAGGTGATGATCTCTAATGTCAGGATGCAACATTATACCTCACGTATTTTGAGGAAGATGGACAATTTGATTGGAAACATATTTTTTAAAAAAACTATATGAGACTAGTTGTGGGGATTGATTTGGATAAGACATTAGTTCTGAAAATCAACATTTTAGGGGAAACATGTAATGTACAGTATAAGGTGTTACACTTGATTTATTTGAAGTGTGGTCGTTTGGTCATCAAAAAGAAAATATCATCTCGATTGGACATTGTCAAGATAATACTATTATAGAAGTATATATCAGTAACTGTGTAGTGGACGGCGTGAATAAATGGATATAAATTATGGAACATTAATCTATGTTTGGCGATTAGATGATGGTAAATTGTAACATGACTTATCATCTCGAGTCAAAGTCTTATAATGGATCTAGTTTGGGTGATGGTCAAAATAGGGCAATAATGGGGACTGACTCACGGTTTGGGGCATTATATATCGACAAGCCTACTAATAAATAATTTGGGTTTGTGATTGGAGCTAATATTTTTAAGTGTTCAGATGAGAAACATAACGGATCTAATGGGCAAAAATCACTAAAACAAATAGGGGTAACTCATTTGTCATCGTGACTGAATTTGAAAAACTGAAGATTTAACGATGGAACTGTTGGTGGTCGTAGTTGTTGGAGGGACTGACTATCAAATTAAAAACATAAAAATGTGTAAAGGAAAGTCTGTGAAAGTTTTGAGTTAGAATATTATGAAAATATAATATAGACACGTTATTGAAGCTTCATGTATGTTAGGTACGAAAATGAGTAATTTGGAAAGAGCAAGCCCAATACAAGGGAGAGAAACAATAAATTTAGATTTACAATATGGCATTTGTGGGTCTACATGAACTACTAAAAGAGCATCGTGTGTTTTATTTAGCAAAAAATAAAGTTTTTAACAAAGCATAGTTATTAACAAGTATTGTGGGTCTTGATGGAGTGATCATACCTTTGGGAGAGTCCAATAAAAGTTATGCGACAGTGCTGACCAATGCAGGGGAATATTTTTCGGTTCTTTATTTTTCAAAATTAGATGAATTAGACTCAGGATCAAGGATTAAATACATTGGAGGTTTAGTGAATTTGGATATTTTTCACATTCTATAGGCTAACCCGATGGCGAATAAGGTTCCAAAATTGTCGGAGCAAAATAGTATGAAAAGGAGTCACGAGCAAGTCATTATCGATACTGCTTCAAATATGTCATTGAAAATGTAGGAAATTGATCTTTGTATTATGTAAGTCAGACTTTATATATGTGATCACTAAATATAACTATTATTGGGTAATATTCAACCCCTCACCCATTAAATGTATTAGTTTGGAATTTCCATAGAGTAGCGATATATAATTTTCAATGTGTAGTTCGAGAGATGCTACGGGTATATCATGTGTGGTTAACTGTTATAGTTGAGCAAAATGGAGTTGGTCACAAGGCTAGTAAGATTATCTGTAATTTATTTTAAGACTTGCTTAACAAGGTTAGAGGTGGAAACGTTTAAGGGTGGAATTAACTTATTTGGGATGAATCTGAAATTGAAGTTTGGATCATATTTGCAGGTCGACAAGTCATCAATTTTGAAGTGTCAAATAGGGGTGAGATCGTATATTTTTTGTATTGTATGCTAAGACCTGAACCATGAAACATGGGGAATTTTGGGAGGCACTTAAGGACACTTTTTAAGGTCTTTAACTTCGTAAATTTTGGCGTGTGACTTTGATCAAGTGGGAAATAAAGAGGATAAGAAAATAATGAGAATATTTGAAGAATGGCACCACGAGTGTAGGGTAATTGATTTAGGCTTTGTAAGATTGAGGTTTACATTATGTGATTTTTGAAATTTGGGTCAACGGATAATGAGGTGTTTGGATAGAGCTTATGAAAATATGATGTTGCATACTCCTTTTTCTGAGTGAAATGGTTATTCATTTGGATTGGGTGCATTCAACCCACACTAATATATTGATAAAGATTGCAGAAGTTAGTCATCCATTTTGATGTCTTAAACGCTTCAGTTATGAGTCAACTTGGTTTATGAGAAAAATCTAAGTTGGATTTAAGATAAAATATATACTCAATTCAAGGGCACATCTGATTATATAAAGATGTCATATTTGGTTATATTTATCGACATAATTCATTACTTATTGCGTGCTTCATGAAATTAAATTCGCGCTTCAAATTTCGTATAATTCTTCAATTTTTAGACTTGTTAAAAGGTTAAGAGATGAGCATCTACCTACTTGGTAAGAGGATACCATATTGTGGTTTCAGTGTTCAAAAACATTGTGGATAAGGTCGGGTGAGTGTAATATATGATTTTACCACCTTTAAACTATAATAGAAACAAAAACTCATAAAGCTATAGGTTTGAATAATGATCAAGGGGAGTGGATTTTGGATATGCCAGAAGTTCAAAGGTTGGTTAGATCATTTTTTGAAAAATTGTGTACCACATATATCAAGTTTGTTGGTCCATTTTCCCTTCCATATATCATGCGCCTGAGGAAATTCAAATTACATCATCTAGATGAGGATTTTTTGGATTAGGAGATTCAAGAGATCATGTTCTTATCAAACTCGTAACAACTTTGGCGCCGCATGTGGGAAAACAGTTAATCATCAACCATGGTGGTCACAAGGTCAGGAATCGAGAGAGACAACCTGGAAACAAGTGAAGCAACGATGAACAAGAGAGGAGCTATGAATCAGCCAATCAGGCAAGACGTCCTGTATTCCGTCCTTGTAACCTCTCAAGGGGGGTAATCTCATGGCGCCCCTAGGGACGGTCATGACAGAGGAGCAAACGACCCAGCACACCACTGTCCCTCGGGTAGAAGTGCAACCGCATCAACCGGCGGATGTAACAGGGGCTCAAAAAGTTGTGGAAGCCATCTCAACAGCTGACTCGGCAGTCCTCCAACTAGAGCATAGAATCCAGAATCTCTAGAAGGAGCATTTGAAGATATCATTTGAGCAATATGTAAGGTAACAAGCCATGCACGCCACTATGGCAGGAATGAACGACGATATTCATGCTCTCGATGCTAAGATCAAGGGAACAAGTAAAGTGCATCAACCGTCCGGCCCGGAGGCTAGCAAAATTAACAGAACAGATCGATCGTCCAAGCGGGATGACAAACAAGAGGGTGAAGGCGATAGTGGAGATAAGAAACGGAGCAAAGGTCCCCGAGAGGAGGCAAAACAGATGCCAACCAAACAAGCTCGGGAAAATGAAGACCTCCACTACAACCAGGTCCACCCGAGACTGTCAGGTTACATACTCAAAGAGTAACCATTCTTCGAGAAGATTCTCGAAGCCCAGCTCCTAATGAAGTTCGACCCTTTAAGAATGAAAGCTTATGATGGAACAAGAGACCCAGAAAGACATTTGGAGAAATTCTGTAACATGATGATGCCGTTCAACCCCGACGACGCAATGTTTTGCCGGGCACTATCCACGATTCTTAAAGGAAATGCTATCGATTGGTTCAGCAACTTGCCGAAAGGATCCATCTAATACTTTACCGGATTGTGGAAGGCGTTTAGAGAAAGGTTTTTCGGTAACAAAGAGCTTAAGCGAGAGACTGATTCAATTATGACCTTTACCAGGAACGAGGTGAGTCTCTTAAGAGTTATGTTAGGATATTTGTCCATGCTATGAGTGTTTTACCAGATTTGGCTAAAAACATGGCGATGCCATCCTTGAAACGAGGGCTCGGCCGAAAGGGTGATCTATCTGCTCGCCAGGGCAGATACTTTTATTAGAGTCGATGATGCTAGAAGGGTGGGTCGCCCGAGCGACGTGGATCAGATTCTAAAGAATGCAGATCATAACAGAAAAAGGGTAGAGATCAGCCAATGCGGGATTACAGCATGCGACCTCAACAGCTCAAGCAACCAAGCAGGCGTTTCACCCCATTAACTGAAGCTATCTCCATGATTTATGACCAAACGCGAGGGCGAACAAAGTACCAAGCTCCGCGCATGATGAGCGCCCCAGGATTTAAACGATCAAACCAATACTTTTGCGACCATGGGCATTCCACGGATGAGTGTTGGCAACTCAGAGAAGAGATTCAACGATTGATCGGCAATGGGAAGCTAGTACAGTATATCAAATGATCTCATCCTGATCGTCATGAGGAAATCCATTCTCCAAACAATGAGAAACTGGCAAATGGAAAAGAAACAGAAGCTAACAAACAATAGTGGCTTCTCACCATATCTGGAGGGAACTCGGCCACAACCCATGGGGTAGTTTCAAACAAACGGGCTAAAAACGAGCTCGATGTGTATAAAATAGATGCAAATTTCTGTTACAATTACAGGGATCCAGTGGTTGATCTCATGTTTAATGACGAAGATCTCAGAGCCGTTAGTCTGCCCCACGAGGACACTTTAACTATCCACCTAGATATCGGAGGAGTAACGGTGACTCGAGTAATAGTCGACAGTGGGAGCTCGGCAAACATTATATTTAAGAGCAGTTTTGACCGTATGCAAAATGTACCTCTATATCGGCCTACTCAACGTACATTGGTCGGCTACGAAGGTAAAACATAGCAATATGTTAGAGAGGTGGAGGTACTGGTAAAATTTGGCCATGGAGAATGAACTAAATACATTGTTTATAATCTCTGATGCACCAAGCCCTTACCATGCTATAATTAGGATGGAGGCAATGTCGTGCACATTCCAGAAATGCATAAAATATCTGGTGGGCAGCCTGGTGGGAAAATACGAGGCAGCCAGAGAACTGCACGAACATGTTACGCGATCGCGTCAGACCCGTCCAGACCTCTCCGATAGCAATTAAACGACGGGGGATGGGGGGCTTGAACTAGAAGCGCTGGATCTTACCTTGTCGGACCCAGTGGACGACGCACGTGAAAATAAAGACTCAACTGATATGGGTACTACAATTGTAGACACATTTATAGTTGACGGTCGGATGCTTCAACTAGGGAATAAGTTTTCTCAAGACTCTAAAGTACGTTTAACTGCTTTATTAGCAAAATAATTAGATGTTTTTGCTTGGGAGGCAGCTGATGTTTCAGGGGTAAGCCCTTCAATTATAAGTCACGAATTGGCTATCAACACTTGCGCCAAGCCAGTACGTCAAAAGCGCGGATTCTTTTAATTAGAAAAGCAGACAGCTATATTAGCAAAGGTGACCAAATTAAGTCGTTTGGGACACATTCGAAAAGCAAGATATCTAGTCTGGATAGCCAACCCTGTTTTGGTAAAAAAGAAGAGTGGTCAATGGAGAATGTGTGTGGATTTCACCGACCTGAATCAGGCATGCCCAAAGGATGTTTTCCAATTATCGTGCATCGATCAGTTAGTCAATTCGGCCTCGGGTTGTGAATACTTATCGTTTATGGATGCATACTCCAGATATAACCAGATTCTCCTTCATCCATCCGACCGGTAGCACATAGCCTTTCAAACCGAGAGAGTTCTCTACTGTTACACGGTCATGCCCTTTGGTTTGAAGAATGCAATTTCAACGTATCAACGACTAATAAATCACATCTTCCAAGATCATCTGGGGCACTATTTAGAGGCATACATTGATAACATGATTGTTAAAACTCATGAAGAGGTCTAGCACTTGGAAACATTACAAACTGTTTTTTATTTATTACGATTGTTCAACCTCAAGCTCAACCCGGACAAGTGTTCTTTTGGTGTATCCAAGGGAAATTTTTGGATTATGTGGTCAGTCAACAAGGTATTGAAGCCAACCCCGTCCAATTAAATGTAATTCTGCAAATGGAACCTCCAAAGAATATCAAGGAAGTACAATGTCTCACGGGAAGGCTAACAGCTCTCTCAAGGTTCATCTCTCGCGCGTCGGACAAGAGTCATCACTTTTTTGAAGTTTTATGGGGTGCTAAGAAGTTTGCCTGGACAGAAGAATGTAACAAAGCTTTTGTCGAGCTCAAACAATATCTCACTTCTCCGGAGATTCTGTCTACCCATTTCCCCGATGAGCCCCTGTTTATCTACCTGGCGGTATCACCATATGTTGTGAGTTCGGATCTAGTACGTGATCAGAATGGGGTACAACGCCTGATATATTACACAAGAAAGACGCTAACGGATACGGAAACAAGGTACTTGGATCTCAAAAAACTTGCTCTGAGTTTAGTTATTGCAGCTCGGTGAATGCGGCTATATTTCCAAGGGCATGTAATTACGGTGCAGACAATATTTCCTTTACGAACGGTGTTACATAAACCATATGTTTCTGGCAGGCTCACCAAATGGAGCATCGAGCTCGGCGAGTATGACATTCGTTTTGAACCATACGTAGCTATCAAGGGCAGGCAGTCGCCGGTTTTCTTGCCGAATTCACCTCCTCCAGGAGTCAGCAGGTTGACACAGAGAATCAAGGAGCGACTAAATCAGAATAGTGGACTGTTGAGGTTGATGGCGCATCTTCTGCGTCGGGTGGAGGAGCAGGAGTTATCTTATGATCCCCAAGCGGTGAGGAGATCAAACAGGTTGTTCGCTTTAATTTTCCGGTAACAAATAACGTGGCAGAGTACAAAGCTAGACCTGTTATCGGGTCGGGTCGGTCCGGGTTTGGACGGGACCGAGTCCGACTCGTTAAGCTACCGGGCGGGTCGAGCCGGACCGCTAAGCGAAGGGAGCCAAATATGATAGACCGGGACCGGCTCATTAAAAGTCGAGTCGGTCCGGTCCGACTCTTAACGGGCGGGTTTGTTAGTTTATCATAATTTTTTTTATGGTTTTAGTAAAAAATATACATAGATTAGGAAAAAAAATTATATATCTCCCTTACCGGGCTGGTTACCGGGCGGACCGGTCCAGACCGATAAGAGAATCGGTCCAAAATTTTGGCTCCCAACCCGCTCCCTAAGGTATCCGGACCGGTCTCGGGCGGGCCTTACCGGTCCGGTCTCGGGCGGGTTAACGGGTTGGGAGACCCCCTAACAGCTCTATACAAAGCGGCTCTTTGTGGCATGAAACTGGCCTTGATATGTGGAGCTCAAAGCATTAGGATCAAGTCTGACTCTCAGTTGGTGGTTAACCAGGCACAAGGTACCTATGATGCAAGGCATGAAGGAATTAAAGACTACCTTGTTATACTTAAGGAGTATGAATCCAAGTTCGCATGTGTTTCACACGAGCATATCCAACGAAAAAACAACTCCTCATCCGATATTTTAGCCAAGACTGAAGCCTTGGGAGAGCATCCCACAGTTTTACTACAGCAGCTCCCCGTGACCGAACTCATACCAAAAACAGCGACCATCAATTCAATTGCAAGCGACGTCGACTGGAGAACTCCATACCTTCAATACTTGAACTACAACAAATTGCCAGCAAACAAAAATGAGGCCTAAGTACTGCAGATCAAGGCAGCCAAATTTTGTGTTCTTGACAACATCTTGTACAGGAAGAGTTCGACTCGACCATTTCTCTGATGTCTTTATCGCACGGAAGCTAATTCGATATTAGTTGATCTACATTCAGGGGAAGCATGCGCTCACTGTGGCCACTGACGCTAATTCACAGGTTCCTCCTAGCTGGGTATTATTGGCTCGAGCTAGCATTCAATGCGCAAATTCATGTACACCAATGTCACAAATGCCAAGAGTATGCAAACATACACCATAGACCTAGTGAACCTATCGAGAACGTTCATGTTCAGTACCCGTTTGATCAGTAGGGAATATAATTAGTGGGTCATTTGCCAATGGTCACGGGCAAAAGGCAATTTCTTATCATCGCGGTAGATTATTTCTCCAAATGGGTCAAGGCCAAACCTCTATTTCGAACACGAGCACATGAGGTATGTTATTTCATCCATAATCAAATTCTAACCCGATATGGAATTCCGCGGATTTTAATGACAGATAATGGCCCGCAATTCCAAAATTCAATTCTCGCCAACTTTTGCAAACGATGTGGGATTCTCCGGCACTTCTCCACCCCTTATTATCCCCAGAGAAACGGCCAAGTCGAGGTAACTAACAGAACGTTACCCGAAGGACTTAAGAAAAAGTTGTAAGGCGCCAAAGGCAAGTGACCGGATAAGTTGGCTGAGGTGTTATGGGCATATCGAACCATCTCGCGCTCAACAACTGGAGATACACCCTTTGCACTAGTATACGGTACATAAGCGCTCATTCCAGCAGAGATCATAGTACCAAGCCACATAATTGAGCACTATGAAGAAGAGGCAAACCTAACAGTTAGGTTAACCTGCTTGGACCTCTGGATGAATGACAAGACCAAGCAATGGTACGAGTAGAGCACTACAGAAGCTTGATGAGGGGACGCTTCAATGCTCAGTTAAAGCCACGCTCTTTTAAGGAGGGAGACTTAGTCTTAAAGAAGGTATTTCAAGGCTCCAGCAGTGGCACAGGTGGCAAGATGGGACCGAATTGGGAAGGCCCATACGCGATTATTTCTATAGGGCACCATCACACGTATAGATTGGCAGGTCAGAGTGGCTAAGCACTCAAACACCTTTGGAATGTCAATCACCTAAATTCGTATCGCCAGAATATTTAGATTGTATCGATGCGCTCTTTTTCCTCCCTGATGGTGCGGGGAGGTTTTTTAATGAGGCATCATAAACAATATTTTGCTCCTTCAATATAATTAATGCTTTCGCCACTATGTGTTTATTGTAAGTTTTATCCTTACAATTAGCGAACGGATCAATGACCATGTAATTCTTGGCTACGCAATGGACCATACCGAGTCCAGACTAAGTGTTTATAAACACGAACGGGCTAATTGGCCACGCCTACGGGCTACGTAATGGCCATACTATGCATATACCTTGTACTGGTTATATTCACAAACTGGTCAAAGACCAAGTCTAAAACAAACTACGCAATAGGGTCTACATGACCTCGCCGCGAACAAGCTATTATGGAAACTATTGTCTAAGCTACGCAATGAGCCCTACTGAGCTCAGGATTGAAAAGATCTCCACGAAGCACGACAAACACATACTCCACATTTTCTCTATAAATATTCATGGCTGTAATCCTATTGGCATATGATAAGTTATAAATAAGTTCAGTATATCTTCAAAATACTTCAGGAAATACAAATTCTTTGTTTATATAACATACAACAAAAGAATACAAAAGACACAAATACTGTCATTACTTAGCACTCGGGGAAGGGGCAGCTTTGTTTGTTCTAAAGGAGTACCATCAGCTACTATAGTAGTATCAACTTCGACGATTAGCGCAGGTGGCAAGCTCACATTTTGAGGTGGTGCAGAGCCTTAAACCATAGACGCTAAAGATCCCAACTTTAACCCAGGATTCAAAGCCATCAGCTCAGCTATAGCTTTCCCATTTTCTTTGGCTATCATCTTTGTAGCCACGGTGAACATCTGCGTCTCCCTTTCACCCACAGCTACTTCTAAGTCTGTCTTCCACTGCTGCCGTTTTCGCTCGAGCTATGCTCAAATTGAGCAGTCAACTTAGTAACATCAACAATCATAGTGTTTATTCGCTCCGCCTGCTCTTCCATCCTTTTCGCTTGATTCAAAGTCTTATTCATCAGGTTCGAGCTCTGAACATGCAGCTCGTCATTCCTCTCCAGCAAGTTCTCATTTTGTTTAATACAATCTTGTGATTGTCGGATGCGGTTTTTCCACCTCTTGTTGCTGCATTTCAGAGCTTCTTGCAAGCTTCCCATTGTCTTCTCTAGTTTGGCCTTAGCATCAATTGCCTCATGTTTGGTTGTTTTGGCCGAGGTGTAAGCATGCTTCAAGCGAATAACCTTTGCAGCGCTGGTTTTAGCTGATCCAAAAACCATGGCTTCTGGTCTCCACTTCTCCATAGTTTCTAAGTCAACATGAGACATATTCTGATAGCTCAGTACGACCGAGTTGTGATGAAATTGTGTACCACTAGAAAGTTAGAATTATATCACCACTTTTTAATTAAATGCAACCCAAAACGAAAGATTTACCTCGATTTCCAGCTTCACTTGTCGCTGTAAGATCTCATGAACTGACATCTTGTCATAATACGACAAATTAGGAATTCGACGGAGCTGCTCGAACATAAATGAAGAGGGGCGTGGTATGATGATTTGTTTAGGATACAGCTCTTCCACGGGTACCCTATGTTGACTATGCCCGATGCCTTTATCATCACCTTTGGTTTTCTCCATTGTCTCCGCCACTGGTGGCACAGTACATCTCCCATATTAAATTATACACCCACCGTTTCATCATTTCAACAAGCTATGGGGGACAACATTTTTCTTCTGAGGCTCATCTTTTTTCTCCTCATCATCCCCCACCAAGTCAATCAACTCTTCCCCGGAATTTGGATTCTGCCCCTCGCCTTGTTTTGGTAAAGGTTGAGCTGAGGGACAAGTTATTCCACCAGAAGTAGCTCATGTGTTGTCACTATCATCATCTCGCAGTTGTAACTTCCTCATACTGAGAGGAGCGGCGTCCTCAATCACCTTCTACTTTTTATTTCAAGGCTTAACCAAAGCACCTGAGTCAGTTTCGTCCTCATCTTCTCGTTCTACTCGCACTTTGCTAATTTGAGCAGCTTCTGGCACCTCGAGTGCTTCATTTTCAGCCTGCTCGACCTCCTTCCCCTTATTGTTCACTACGTCATTTCCTTGTTCGCACGGTTGGGCAGGAGCGGATGATGAATCCCCTGTCTCACCATCCTTTCGGGCAATATGTGGTACTACAAGCCAAACCCCGGTATTTTTATTCTCTCGGTATCTCTTCTCCATTAGTGCCCTAATTCGATCCATTGTGGCTTCTGACCCATTTGTCATGGTAACTTTACCGTATGGCTTGATTTTTAACTCCGGAATGCGCCACAAGCTTGACTTTAGATAGTTGTAGAGAGTAAATGGTTGTTTGAGATCCTGCTGTCACGCTTCGCAAGCCAAATCCCCAATTCGAATCAAAGGGTTTACGTAATCTTTAGCTCTCCCTTCTTTCCACCAGCTTTGATTAAAAATTTCACCTGCACAAATAAAGATTTATCAGCTATTGCTTAACAGGGCTCCAAGGTAACTCTATGTTTCAACTAATCTTATTAACACTTACACTTTATTTTCCACCTCCTTTCTAATTGAAGATTTAAAGTAGGAGTGGAGAGCTCAACGATCTTTTTCATTCCTTTGAAGTGGGTGTAAGAAAGAGGAATTGGAGATTTTGGTAACGTCAGTGGCCGATAGCAGGTTTGCTAAGCATACATCAATCCTTAGCAGACGTGAGCTCAACACTACTCTAAGTAATAACCTATACCCGTTTTCATAGAATTGAGTAGGGAAAATTCCTAATACGTTAAAGTAATCATGAATTAATTTGGGAAGTGGTAGCTTTAACCCCCAATCGAACAGGATAGTAAAGAGACATGTCTCTGTCTCTTAGACTTGATAGGGGTGCTCGTCTATAGTAGGTGCTCTTATGATCACATCCTCCAGAATCCCACATCTATTCGTGAGGGTGACAACTCCACTTTCATCTAAATAGACGTATTTGGGGGCTATCTGCGAGAAATAATTCTCTAAAGCATTGGCCTCCTCATATACAAGTTCCATAATTTTGTCTGCTTTTGTCTTCATTTCCTTTTTTGGTGCCATAGATTTTATTGAAACTGCAATGAGATAAGGATACGAATCAGCATGTTTATAGCAGGCAAGGGCGATCAATTCGACGAAAGGAAGATATGTGCATTTGGGAATAATCTACTCACAGAAGTTGAGCTCCAAATCTAGGGTTATACGTTGTGCCTAAATTGAAGTGATTATATATGTTAAGAAATCATGTACCTGGTTGGTGATGGAAAATGTGACAGGAAGTGTTTTGATCGTAGTTGGTATCTTCTTCTCCAGCAAGAACGAAACGAGACGTCTAAAGAATTTCTATTTTTCTTTCAAGTAAGTAAACATATACAAATATGGATGTGTAAAGACTCTTGCAAAATAAAGCGTGTGACATCACCAGTTAGTTAAAAGTTGTGCCAAAAACTAAAACACGAGGCTTTGTCTCCAAGGAACGACGGTCTCAAAACCACCATAGTTACATCAGTGATACGTATCAATAGATGAAGCCAAAAGGAGTTTGGAATAACCACGCGACTGCTTATGGGTTTTAATTTAATGATAATTTTTATTTTACAGGTTTACTAATCTTTTTCTGAAAATTAATAAACCTATAAACTAGGGGGAGCCCTGATAAGGGGAGATTATCCCAAGTGAGTACGAGCACGAGCAAGAAAGATGGACTACGAGCTTAGGCTAAGATAATAAATATACAAGGAAGCAGAGGATGAGCTCTACGCCACCGTCGACCTCAAAGAGAAGTGGAGAACAAGCTCGACAATACTTGAAGCAGCGAGTTGATCGACCTGATTAAGGATGCAATGAACAAACAAGGGATGAGTTCGCACATAAACTAGTCGACCTTAAATCTAGTCGCCCTTAACATGAGAAAAGTACGAGCTTAAAGGTGATTGGTTGACCACGTAATCAGTGAGTTCGAGCTCTGCACGCCAGCACAGATTTTATCGAGCTCAAGGAATGGACCAGCTCGGTTTGACACGTAATTCGGACAATGTGTTTCCTTATTTATTGTATAACGCACGTTTTGATTCTAAAGTCAAACCGTTTCAAGTAGCTGTTCCAAAATTATAAGAGAAGTGATGTTAGTGAGTTAGTGGTGCATTAAGTGTAAGCAAGTGTAACTACCCACTAACTCACGGCATTATAAATAGGAAGAACCTATCGATAAATAAGATGATTCTTTTTTGCCTTATCCCTTTTCTAGCTAAAAACTTTAAGACTCACTTTGGTACAACTTGTTATTCTCGTAATAACGGGGTGAGTATAATTCAGTATTATAATGGGGAGCGATACAAATGAAACTATAGCTATCATGAGTATCTTTTATAAAATAAACTTATAATTCATTAATCACATCAAGTGAGGAGGTAATATTAAAATGGGAAAGTCTTTGGAAGGTCAAGTGTCCATAAAACATATGATTACCTATTGTTTCATCCCATAAGTACTAGGATTGAATAGAAGTTAATTTGGTGAGACACTGTGTCATAGTGTCGTTTCTTTACAGTGGATGTTGTAAGGCCTTAGAGACGACTATTCACTTCTTCCGAGATTTTGAGAGGTATAAATATCTTTCGTAAATATAGAATAACATTTCATAGTTAATAAAGAGTATGAATCAGTTTGTAGCATCTACTAGAATAGCGTCCAAACTTTAAGGTGGAAAATGAGAAATTTATGTTTGCGCACCAGAAAATGAATAAACAAATGTAAATTATTTTAGATGTAGCGAATTATCGGATTATTTGATAGTGTGTGCGTATGGTTTTTCGATTTGAATGGCTTAGTTTTAGGGGTATTTATAGGCTCAATCTCGGTAAGGTCTGTTTTTCATGACAAACTCTATGTTTTACAATTTGGGCTAAATATGGCGATAGACCATAAGTATGGAGAGCTTGTTGTAGAGACACCCTCGCTAGAGTGACAAACACTAGTAAAACATTATGAAAACAATGGCAGTCGTGGGATTATGCACTTATAATATGTAGAGAGATTTTCGTGAATATTCCGACCTTCGAACTCAACCTTGATTATAGATAAGATAATTATTACGATGACTAGATGACCAAATGAGGGGAAACTTCAATAATGAATCTGGCTCTCCGTCGGAGGGATTAAAAAAGCTTTTTAGTAGATATAAATATGGATGTGTTGCTCCTAAATTTGTATTGTGCACCCCTTCAAGGGTTTAGTAAGTCTTTCTTACCCACATTTAGGCCTCATATGTATGGAAAATAAACTAAAAGAGATTGATACAAAATACAATTAATATGTACTGTTATTGATTGACGTCCATAAGTTATAAAGATAAAAAAATACTAGTATATTTATTTTAATATTTTATAATAATATAATATATTTTATATATATATATATATTTCAAACTCGAAATAAAATATAATGAATAAAAAATTACATAATGCAAGAAACTAAAGTAGACATCGGTAAAAAAATAGTTTAAAATGACAATAAAAAACTACACAATGCAAGAAACTGAAACGCTTTCATCTGGAAGATCTGAAGACGACCCACTCTTTGTTAGCTTACCTACAATAAACGCACCGATATGCTTTGTATTATGTCGTTCGTTATTCTGATAACATATACAACTCTAAGTAATGAGGCAACGCGACCTCTTTCATGATCAAACACATCATCAATCCTCTTCCAGATTTGATCGTACATCTGAATATTCTTACAACGAGCATTTGAGAATAACAGATTTCAAACAACACTTTGATCATGCATCTTTTAATAAGTTAAGAAGACTTTATTAATAATGTGATCATTATCGATCTGAAAAAAATATAGTAAACCTCTTATTGTCATCATTATAAAGAGGAAAATGAGGAGCATGAATATCTGAACCCCATCCAACCCAATATCTGAAGGTGAACTACGAATATTGTTCAACTAATCCAGAAATAGGTATGACAAACCCTTAGCATGTTCAATACCTCTCTTGGGTCCGGAAACCTATATACATATTACCCAAACAAATGAGAAATACATAATACCAAGCCTCGTCAAACCATACCTACCGAGTGAACCACCAGCTTACACATGTTTTACGACTGAAGATTATATTCTACTACATCAGACGCATGTAGTTTCAAGACGAACATGTTCAAAAAGCTCTATATAACTCGGCTTAAATGTGGCCTCAGTTTGGTTTTGTCTCAGCTCAACTCGGTCTTATTACGGTTCAAGAGCAGCTCTGATCAACCTCATGTTGGGTCGACCTCATCATAGTTCGGGCCATAAAAGGTTATTCCTCAGCTTAGCTCGATTCAGCCTCTGATTGACCTCAATTCATTTTAGCTCAACCTCATTTCGATACAGTCTCGAGTTAGTATAGTTTTATCTTAGTTTGGCATCATCTCGGCTCGACCTCATCTCAGTTTGGCCTCAACTTGGCTTGGCCTTATCTCAGTTTAGCCTTTGTTATGTTCAACCTCAACTTGGTCTTAGCTCGGTTTAGCGTCAGGTAGGTTTGAAATTAACTTGATTTGGCCTCAGCTTTGTTCGGTCTTAGCTTGGCTCATCATCAACTCGATTTGGCCTCAGCTTGGTGTGGGAAAATCTTTATCTCAGCTCGGTTAAACTTCAACTAAGTTTTGAATTAGCTTTGCTTTTGATCAGTTTGGAAGCTTGGCTCAACCTCAACTTATTTTAGCCTCGGTTTAATTTCACCATAGTTCATCCTAAGATCAGCCTAATCTTTGTTCAGCCCCTACTTAGTTTGGCATTAGTCTTAGCTCGGGTCATTATGCTTTGGTTTGGCCTATTTTGGCCTCATTTTAGCTCAACTTCTTCTGCCTCAACCATAAATTTAATTTGAATTTTACGAATATTGGTTTACGTTAGTTTTTTCATGTGTTGATCGGTTGATAAAAGCCTACGAGAATATCAATGTTTTTTTTGTTTTTTTTTAATTGACATAAATAAAATCTGTATAATATCAAAAACCATTACGGCCTCAATTTGTCGTATGTCGAACCAAATAATACTTTACTCTCATTTTTTGTGGTTATCTCATTCCCTTAATATTTTAAATATGTTTTAGCCAAAATACTTCATCCAAAATAACCAGCAATATGTTTCTCTCTCCTCCACCGATTGTGGTTCAGTCACTTAATATTATAAGGGTGTCAAAACCAAAAGACTTCATCCAAAACAACAAGTACTACCTTGTTTTCTCATCCAAACAAAAAAAAATTGATTTGGTTTAGAAAACAAAAATATTTCCCGAGGGGAGGGTGTGTGGCCTAAGAAACCATAAATTTCGAAGTAGTTCATATAGCTAAGATATATTATTCATAAGTGAGGTATGTTCGTATGAACCATCCATTAATTAAGGAACACTTTATATTATGTATGTTGAGTATTGAGGGTGTTGATCTACATTTAATATCAAACGGCTTGAAAATGCTCGACCTTTGTGTGGTCCTTCAAAAATCAAATGGTTTGGTCATTCGAAGGTTTCCATAACTAGCTAGTAGCATATTGGTTGGTCTCCTTTCGTTTCAGTTCGGTTGTAGCAAGAATCAACATATTGGATTCGAAACGGGTTGTCTTTTTGGTATAACTTAAAAAAATTGGTCATATTTGTTAGTCATCCTTTATACTTCAAAATTACTATGAGGATCACCATCATTGGTAGAGAAAATTTATTTTTCCCTCAAGGGAGGCTTTGGCTGATAAATGTTTGAATGATGCATATGTGAGTATAGTAGATTCAAGACTCTCATTAGTCCAAACATAATTATCTCAGCACTTAAACTTGGCATATAAATAGTTTTGGTAACGACATATCCTTTTGCACGACCAACTCGGACAAGGTTCGAGGAATAAGTTCAAACATAATTTTCAATGGTTCAGACTCAACAACAGTTCGGCTAGCAGAGAAACACTTCAAGCTCCAGTCCTCCCTCGATACTCTCATAAAGACTACCAGGCTGCTGATAAGGTTATTATTTATAATAATTTTTCTCATTAAGTTTGTGCCTGCTAATTATGTCTTATACATACTATCTGTAGCTTAAATAAGACTTTAGGCATAATTGTACGCTTGAAAAGCCTTAGACCAAGTATCTCTCTTAGAATGCTTTAGGCCAAGCCGAGTCTTAACAAGTCTTTAATAGTTAAGCCTGAAGCCCATAAAGGCTTGAAGCTCAGTATAATTCATATAAATATAATATATATCGTTATTCTTGAAGGTTAATACTTTTTATTTTACAAAATTGTTTGTCTTGAAGTTTATTATCTTTTTACGACTCATGCATACTTTATATGATCTCGGCCTCTCCGATATATGTGTATATCTCTATTACTTCCAACTATTGTTTTACACTTTTTTCAACATCTTCCATCATTTATTTTCCTCGCATTTATCATTTCTTTTGACTACTCGTCTCACGCCAAATTGACACTTACGACCATAGTACGACTAATATCATTCTATCAGAATCATCCCAACACATACACACCACCAAAATTTATTTGTATATCAATATTATTACTACTAATAACAACAAGTATTTATTTATTTAATAATTTTAAAAAAATCTCTTATCAAAATAAAATATTCCAAACATGTATTCAAAATATATAAATATTTATTTTGGTTATACAATTTCAAATACTTGTTACTAATAACTAGTTAAGATTTTTGAAAAATGTTAAAATTTAAAAAGTATTAACAATAATTAATATGAATTAAAAAAAACTTACATGTTAATAACGAGTGGATTATATATATGTATCCAAACCAAAATATATTATTCTAAAACTAACTAAACTATCAAATATTATCCGATTAAATTTGTCAATTACTACTTAGCACCCATATTTTTAATAATCTTTCAAATACCCTTACTAACTATATGAGACAAATAATTATTTACCAAATCGTTTTTTAACTCTTATTGTAAAATTAAAACAAAACATAAATTGTGAAATTGCTTTCTTTTTATTCAATTTCAAATCATGATTCTTCCTCCATATTTCTTTCTTCTTCAGGGTGTTTTTACTTCTTCTTTCTTTTTATTTCTTAAATGAGAGACACGAAATTTGGTAAAAATATTATTTTGAAACAATCATGAAACAAGATATTTTAATTTTATCTATTTTTATCTTCTTTTTTAAGAGGGACATGTAATCCATTTTGTTCTTTATTTTTCATATTTATTCTTTTTTTTCCAACTAGAGGTGTGAGATTTAGATTTTTCTTTCTTCAACAAGAGAATTGAAGTTTAAGATTTTTTTTTCTTATTCTTCTTCTTAAATCCATAAACCTAAAAAAAGACGATTGATTGTTTTATGTTTGAGTAACTGCAAAATAAAACAAGAGATATAATGAAATATGAATCTTAAATTGAATTGTAAAAACAAATTGCAAGTGAATCATGAATTGTGAAAGCGTGAATCGCAAAAAATAATATAAAATGAAATATGAAACAAGGGTAAAACAAAGTGTGAATCGGAAAACACGTATTAAATTGTCCGATCAAAACAATCATAAAATATAATTCAGGGAATTACATTTGTTTATCTTAAAAATGATATTTTTAAATATTTTTCAAAGCAAGGGTTTGAAAGATACATAGTCTTTTTTCTAAAATTATTTTAAATGAAATAGAATTTTTTTATCACGAGTTCTGTTATCAAGTATAAAAGTATATTTGGTAGAAAAAATAGTCCAAATATTTATTACCAACTTGTGTTTTTTAGATAGTAGATGGTAATTTTATTTTTACTAGCGTATCAATGATAACTCGCCCTAAAATAAATATCATAATAATATTTTAGATTTTACTTTTTTATTAATAATAATTAATGTTAACGTTGATATGGACAAATTTGAGAGACTGAATAATAATTTGCAAAAACTTAGAGAGTTAGGTATATAGATATTGTTAATTTTACTTTCAGATAATAAAAATAAATAAAAAAATATTTTAGGGTAATGATATTAGAGGTACCTACTTACAAACTATATTACTCCCTCTGTTCCGTTTTAGAAATTTTTTGATATTCCAAATCAATTAACATTTGCGTATATCAATAAAATAAGTCTAGACAATTACTCTCTTATTCTTTATCTAATTAATTATGTAATTCTTTATCTAATTAATTATGTACGTTTGTTTTATTTTATTGAGAAGAAATAGAGAAGGGTAAAATAGGTAATTTATTAAAACCTAACCTCCATTATTACATTAAAATCTTAAAAGCTATGTTTCTTAATGAATGTGTCCTTACTTTAAATGTCACTTAAAACAGAATGGAGGGAGTATCATCTAATATCCAAACTATTATTTATACTTACTTAACACGCATCTCATCTATGTAACTCCCAATCGATACCTTATTTTTTTAATAATACCTCAAATATCACTCTTCATCACCAATCACGAAACCACTTCTAATTCTTGAACCAAATTTTATTTTTTTTACTTTTATTTTTATTTTATTTTTTAAAAGGTTCATATCTTATAAACCTGAGCTCGGAAAAAATATCTGAAAGTATCATCGCATTTGTTTTTTAAACATGAACAAAACTAGATCCATTGACGATATTTTTTTTATTTTAAAAAACAATCACCAGTAACATGCGAGTTCTTTGAAAATTAACCATGAGTGTTCTATGAAAAGTAACCATGCAAGTTCTTTAAAAAAATTAAACATGTGAGTTCTTTGAAAAATTAACAATGTTGTTTTGTTTGAAAAATAAATCATGCGAGTTCTTTGAAAAATCAATCATGAGAGTTCTTTGTAAAATTAGTTATGAGAGTTCTCTGATAAGTCAATCATTGGAGTTCTTTGAAAGATTAAGCATGTGAGTTTTTTAAAAAAATTATTTTGTTTGAAAAATCAACCATGTGAGTTCTTTAAAAATCAATCATGCGAGTTCTTTGAAAAATTAACAATGTTATTTTTTTTGAAAAATAATCATGCGAGTTCTTTGAAAAATTAAACATGCGAGTTATTTGAATAATTAAATATGTGAGTTCTTTGAAAAATTAACAATGTTATTTTTGTTTAAAAAATCAACCACGCGAGTTATTTGAAAAATTAAACATGCGAGTTCGTTGAAAAATCAATCATGATAGTTCTTTGAAAAAATAATCATGAGAGTTCTTTGAAAAATCAATCATGCGAGTTTTTAGATTAACAAATAAAAAAATTAAAAAATATCATTGATGGATCTATTTTTGTTCGTTTTAAAAAAAACCAATGGTACTTTCGGATCTCTTTTTCGAACTATGGTTAAAAATATACGGACTTTTTAAAATAAAAAAAAAGGCAAAAGTAAGAAAGATAAATTTGGTTAAAAAGAAAAAAGATAGGATTATTTTTGTTTTTTCAACCGTAGAGGTAGTTGTTCATAATATGCAATTTTAGGTATTAAATGGTAATGAGATAGTTGAGTAGGTATTTATGGGTACCTTTATCTTTTTATTGATGGTCATTAGGTCTTTATTTATAAAATTTATAGTTAAAGAAGATATCTTAGATACATTAGAAAGATTTATACTATATTATTTTAACCACATATATATTATATCTTTATCCAAGTTTTATGGCTTCCAAGTACTTAAATGATTGGCGGTCCTGACTATTTATTAACACTTTGCTGGTAGCCCCCTAGTCATTGCGTGAGTAACAAACAATGACTAGTTTTGACTTTCAGAAGCATTCGAAGACTTTTGTCCAACCATCTTTTAACTTTTGGTGTTGTCCAAAGATTGTGCATTTGATATTGCTTCTTTTCGAAGCTTATGCCTTCTCATTTGAAGCTATTATATCTTATATATTTTAAATATTAGCATGTTTATGCCAACCACCTTCATATAGACTCTTAAGACTCTTTAGGCCTTTTTATTCTTATTTATCTTAGTCATATTGTTAACAAAAACATCTCTAATTTGATTTGTACCAAAAAAAAATTGCCTCATTAAAAACTATTCATCGTCCGTAACCTTCTTTGGGAATAAAAATCTCTATTTTTCGAAAGAAAAGAGTACAACAAATAGTTAGTATGTTGTTAGGGTATTACCAATTTATTATTAACCAACTTACTTTTGCTTACTACTAGCTTCATAATTCTTTGATTTTTCATTGAATATAGTTAAGTATCTCCCTTAATCCTTGATGAATGATGAAGTAATGACTAATAATGATCCAAACTTTTTATATTTATTTGATAGTTTCGGGTACATGAGAATATCCTTCGACCAAACTTCTTATGAAGGTATTCCATTAGTGGCTTAGTAAGCCCTCTTTTGTATAATGTTTTTTAAGTCCATATGAATCTTGTTAACTTCATATTTATTTTCATTGCTTTCTTTTTATCTACGAGTAACAGGTTTTATGTAATGTACACTTTTATTGGGGTTTTACAATCTTCTTTTTCTTCACATTCTATTACCATTATTTGTGTGGATGTGAATCCCAATATGAAGCGGTTGGGAAATTTAACAGATAGATTTTCCTGAATAATTATTTATGGGGCCAAAGATGTATATGCTAAATTGCAAGTTCACGAGGTGTTGAGTTCTCAGCTATATGGACTTCTTTAAACTTCACTTACTCGAACCGAGTAATTATCTGATTTAACTCTTTCAAGTATTCAACAATGTTCTTTTTTTTTCTCTGGTCTGCCGTGATACCTGGTTAAAAACTAATTGAGAGTAGGTATATATTTGTACTCTTTTAGTTTCGTATATCTTTGCTAGAGGAATTTACGTGATTGCAGTTTCATATTCGGCTTCATTATTGGATGCTAAAAATCTAAATTTGATTGACTGATTTAGGATATCTCTTGTTAGATATATGAGTCGGACTTCTGCTCCTGAGTGTGGGGTCATTTCTTCATTCATCAATTCTAATTTTCCAATTCTCTACGGACTCCTCATTTGGGGAAATTGGTCTCTCAAATTGGAAATCCACCAAAAAATCTGCTAACTATTGGGTTTTGATGTTGTTCTTAGCTCAAAGTGGATATCATGATACCATAATCTTACTTACCAATTGGTCAATATTCTAGGTACATTAGCCTTTATAACACATTTAAAAAATAGAAATGCATAAGTAATATTGTATGTGCTCGAAACTATGATCTCATTTTCTTACTCGTAACTATTAGTGTTTAAACAAGTTTCTCAATTTATGAATATTTAGTTTCAAGTGGTAATATAAATTTACTTACATAGTACACTGCTTTAGAATCCCTTCATTCCTCCCAAATTAGTAATATGTTGAATGCATAGTTTATACTGCAAAGGTATATGTACGAGGTTTATATGACCAAATTTTGGTTAGAACTTATGGGAAAGCCAAGAACTTATTTATGTTATCGAATACTTAATCACACGCTGAAGTTTATTCAAACATTCCCGCTCCTATGATGACTTGGAAGAAAGGTTGAAACTTGTCTGAGGATCTTGACAAAAATATAGCAAATGTTGCTAGTCTTCTGATCATAATTTGGACTTCTTTTGTATTTCTCGATGGCTCCATCATAATTTGCAAGCTGCATTGAATATACCAAATTTATCTTTCACTCACCATGTAGCCCAAGAATTTACTAGATTGTATGGTGAACATGCACTTTTCTGGATTCCACTTAAGATTCACTCGTTTAAGATTGGCAAATATCTCGGTTAAGTCTATTAGGTTGTCTTCTTTATGAAGGCTTGTCATCAATATATCATAAATGTAGACTTGAATATTATAGCCTAATTGAGTTATGAAGATCTTGTTCACTAAACTTTGATATGCTGTTTCAACGTTCTTCAGTGCGAATGATATTATTTTGTAGCAATTAATCCTTATTTTGATGTTGTGTATTCATAGTCCTCATCGTACATTTGTAGTTGATTGTATCATGCGAACACATCCATAAAGGATAGAATTTTATTTCCAGGTGTTGTATCTACAAGTTAGTCAATCCTCAGTCATATAAATAGGTACTTCGGGCATTTTTTATTTAAGTTTGTGAAGTCCACACACATCAGTCACTTATCGTTCTTCATCTTGACCAAAACAATATTAGATATCCACATTGGATAATGAGACTCTCGCATGTGTTCTATAAAATTCATTATATCTACTTTTCCAATGATCGCTTATGTCTTTTGTTGGAGTATGATTTTTTTTTGTATGATAGGCGAAAGTTGTTGTTAATACACAACTAGTGGCAGATGACTTCTGTTGGGACTTTTGTCTTGTCATGTGTACTTATGCAAATATATACATAAGTTATTTTGGAAAAAAACATTAATAACTTTAAACTTGAGATCTATCTGTATATCTTAGTTGATCTTTAAGGTGTTTCATACTTTTATTATCATATCTGTTGCATCTGACCCTTATGTTAGCCAAGAGTAACATATATCGTTAGCTCATTTAAGACAACCACATTTGCTATGGTGAAGCCTAATATATTCATTAAGTTGGGGTAAATATTAAAGCTCATTTCATACTCTTATAGATGGTTTGGTTTATTTTGGACTGGGGGTAGTTTGGTAAAGTGTTTTGTGAAGTTTAAAGTGTTTTATGTTTTGTGTATAGTGTTGAGAGTAGTGAGATAATTAAGCAGTCTGCTTGTATTAAATGTTGATCACCCTCATTAATGAGAGTGGTTGTATTAAATATTGATCACCCTCTTTTATTTCTTGATTGCTGGCTCTAGGACTGATTCTGGTTGGACTGAGTTTGTTTAGCCATGTTGGATCATTGTCTGGTCTCCTTAGCCTTATATCCAGACTGGTTCTGAGTTGTTGAGGTGGTCCTCACTTGACGGTGCATCCTGGTTTTCTTGGTTTCTTCCACATTAATTTATTTTCCCACCTGATTCAATAAACCACCCCATGTCATGGCTTTCTTTCTGATCACCGAATCAGCCAAATTCTCAGGGTTCAACCCTTGTCTTAGAGAAGCAATTGCCACATGTTCGAAGCAATCTGCTAATACGTTCTTTGTATTCACGAACCGACTTATGCAGTCTTTTAAGGACTCGTTTGGCTCTTGGGCACAATGGATAATGGTATCTTCATTGCCCTTCACTTTCTTACTTCCAACAAACTGTCTTCGGAAGGCAACCCATAATGTATCAAAATTTCTGATACACCCCTAGGGTAAGCTATTATACCGCTTAAGAGCACTTCCCGTAAAAGTTTGGGAGAATGCTCTGCACAAAAGTTTGTCATCATCATCAAAATTCATCATGAAGTTCTTGAACTGCTCTAGATGGTTGTTCGGATCTTTACTTCTATCATACTTCTCCATCTTGGAGCTGTCAAACCTTTTGGGCAGGTTTCCGGACAGTATCTTGGCAGACAGGGGTGACTATCTCCAGTTCTTTTTTCGACTAAAGACTGTATCTTTATTAGGTGTTGTAAAAATACCTGGATCGGTCTGGAAAGCAAAAGGATCTATCAGCAACTGATCAGCATGCCTATGACTGTGGGACGACCCTTTGCCCAGATACATTTTAAGCCTCTCATACCTATCCATCTTTCTTTAATATTTTTTAATTAGTTTCATTTTTTCCTGGACCTCCCTTCATCACTACTTGATGACAAAGACTCTTCAAGCTCAACCTCGTTTGAAGAGTTACTGGAGGACTCAGTATCTAAACTTTCAACGGGCTTATACCGATGTGTATTCTTAGAGCTAGCATGAGTCTTTTTCGAACTCACATGAGTCTTTATTGATGGATCATTCTCCCTAGGGTTGTCAGTGTGATGAGTATCTGACGCCCCTGACTTCTCTCTTATACCATTTTCTGCTTGTTTTATGGCCTTAACGCCTCTATTTCCGCTCTCAACTTGTCTCGTTCTTCAATAGTGTATTCCTTGTTTTCCCCAACCGTTTCCACCACAGGTGGTGGAGTTCCCTGCTCGTTCGGATCCATCTGAACTGGTTCTTTCTAATGGTTTTAAATGTAAAATTCAGGCACCCTCGTGCTCCCACTGTGGTCGCCAATTTGGTTTTGTTTATTTTGGGCTGGGGGTAGTTTGGTAAAGTGTTTTGTGAAGTTTAAAGTGTTTTGTGTTTAGTGTGGAGAGTAGTGAGATAATTAAACAGCCTGCTTGTATTAAATGTTGATCACCCTCATTAATGATAGTGGTTTGGGATATTTATACTCTTAATTCATGACCCATGGGCTTACGCGTCAAGTTATGAAAATTGGGTCAAGTTTAAGGACCCATTAGTTGTTTAAGTAGATTAGCTAATAGCTTAGTTAAATTGTGTTTTACTTTTGTCCTGTCCAGATTTTTTAATCATGTGTCATTATCCGAATTACCCTTGTCCGGATTATGCAGTGTGCTGGGGTTGAAGTTTCCGAACTCATTATTACCTCGGTGCATGAATGTTTGTTGAATTATCAATGTTGATCATCAACCTCTTGATTTATACTCACACCAACTTCACCGTTATTAATAATCCATCGATGTGGTAGAACGTTGCTCTTCTTCAATAATCATCTGATAATGATAACATGAGATATAGATTTCAGTATAAATGTGAGGGCGTGTGTCATTTACATATCATTACATTTCCTTTACATATATATATTTCTTAATTTTTTAAAAATTCAAACTATTGATCTCCTCCGAAAATCACTACGATTTTCTGTCTGTCGGGATCTAGATCAATGTATCATGTATCTATTTTGGACATTATGATAGCATTCAGTGCTCTTTGTTCTTGGGCTGAATCCAAAACTTATTTTATATTTTCTCTAGAACTTTGTCTTTTAATTTTCTTATTCTTAATGAACTTTCTGAGTTTTCATTCATCAACTAAACTTTGGACTTGGTCATGCAAAGCTTAATAATCTATAGTCTAACGACAAATATCATCATAAAACTTACAATACATATTGTTTTCTCTGTGCTCTATTGCTTTATGTAATTTCCCAGGCCGGTTGTACTTTCCAGTATCATTTTTGTTTTCATAGATTATCGCAAGAGTTTATTTCAACTCTGTAAATGGTCCTCTCGGGGTAGTTAGTTCTCTTGTTACTACTTATATTCTAGTAAGTTTTAGATTTTCTTTTGTAACATTGAGTCTAACTGGTTCGCGGCTTAAGCAAAGTTGAAGCATCGTTATTTCTTGGCATATTGTTCTTTCGATTTATCTGAGAAATTATGTATGTTTTACTGGAAGAAGGTCATGTCAATTGAGTTTTGGTATCCCATGTTTTCTTTACTCCGGTAATTTTATCTACTTTAATATATCGATCCACCCGAGTTAGCGCATTTTCAAAGTTCATAGCTTTTTTTCTTTAGTATTACATTTAAGAAGGAACTTTCTCTAAAGTCGTGCCTCAATGTAGTTATGACCACCAGATCATGGAAATATTATACTTCAGATTTTGTTTGCATGAAACGCTTGTTGTATTCTTTTAGACATTCAATAGATTTTTTATTGCTATGGATTACGTAGTCTTTATCTCCCTTAATCGCATTAGAATCCACAAAATGGTTCATGAATGTCGTCTGGAACGTCTTATATATTTTGATGCACCCTTTTGAGAGACTATTGAACCGCTACATCGCGCTTCTTTAGAGTATCATTGATAAACTCAACACTTTATCATATCATTAATTTCATACTGCAACATCTCATCGTTAAACTGCTAAATGTGATGTTCTCAATCTCCAACATCTTATGATTGTCAAATAGTGATAAAATATTACTAAAAAATATTTATGTTACAAGTGATGACTCTTCATCAGGCCAATAGTCCTCATCAACGTGGAAACTATTCATGAATGTGTATATCTGCTGGAATGAGGTTCCTGCCATTTTTCACCTAATAAATTTACATTGTACTTCAGAATGACTAACTGATATCTTGGTAAGTGATGGTTTTCTTACGTCTGGTTCTACCATTATAGGTTCAACTTGTTGTATCTTGTTAGGGCCTTTGGATAACCCTGATTCTAAATTTGGTAAGTTGGTATATCGTTCTCCCGTTGTTGATGTGCCTAGGTGAAGTTTAGCATAACCCTTGAGATGTAAAAATAGACAATGTTACAACATGAGATACATGTTACAAGCATGCGAGATCAGACAATAAACACAGGCGAGATTATGGCAAAGTTACAAAGTAGACTTGTAATGCTCATTATTGGTGTAATAATTTGGTTTGTTTTGTCTCATGTTTATTTACTGGCAGGCAAAAATGGGTTATAGTTTGTTGATTCTCCTTTTTCAAAGTCCATAATTAGTAACAACCAATAGTTCATTGTATATTTCTATTAGGTAAAAATTAGAATCAGCACGTATACTATGTTGTCTCTCATATTGACGAATACATTATTAATCATTTTTGTTAAAATGACCTTATTGGCCAGTGAAGTTTGCATTAAGACAAAAAAAATTAAATTTTTTTTTGTTTAATAATAGATACCTAATTTTAGTTATACTTACCACAATGCGACCAAAAAGTTTTTCCGCGTGGGTGTAATTTGATAATTTCACATCAATGCTTATGAATGATACTTTAAAATCTCATTTCTTTATCCAAGTGTCAATAACCTACCAAACGATAAGTTTATGGCATGTTACATAATATGCTAGACTGAACAATAAAGTTATGCGAGAATGAGAAATGTTAAAATTAGTCATGGGAGAATTATAATAATAATTAGTGGGAGACATATTGTAATGGCATGCGAGACCAAAGAACAAAGACATGTGAGACATTTTATACAAATATGTGGGACATGCATTAAAATACATGTAAGATGTGACGTAAATTTTGAATGACATGAAACATGTGAGATATGTTTATTTTTACTTTATAGTCCAGCCTGTCTTCGTTTGGTAGAGCCATCAGATCACTTACACATAAATTCATGGCACTGAAGAATATGATGTTGAGTTATACCATACAATTGGATCTTCCTGTTTTTCTCTTATTTGTATCTTAACAAGTTTGTGGTATTACTTAACGTCAATAAATTTATTTCTATTAGTATCTAGTTCTTAATCAGTTTCAGCCATCTCTTGCATCTCACACTGTATTTTTTTATGGGCAATATTATTCATCGTTATCTTGCACTTAAGCTTTTTTTTTCCAAAATGCATGATGAGTTTCGATTGAGAGCGAGTCATGTGTAACATAAGAGTGATGTGTGAGACATGATTACATATTACACGTAAAATAATATTCACCTAACATACATGCGAGACCAATTATATATGAACTAAATATGTGAGTCATCGACACGTCTTATTGATTCATATAAACGTGAAACCATTTATACATAAATAATATATATGAGACATTGACATGTCTCATTGAGTCTTATAGATGTGAGACCACCTATATATGAATGATAAGTGTGAGACACCAACATGTCTCATTGAGATAGATGCAATACCTGTTATACATGAAAGATATATGCGAGACCACTTATACATAAAGAATTCTGTGAGATAAGTTAAATAAAAATGCGAGACCTATGAAAAAACATGCCAGAAAAAAAAGAAGACATGCGAGACGTATTAATTAAAATCTAATATTTTACAACCCTATAATATATGATTAGATAAAACAAAGTATTTTATGAGTGGATTCTTAATCTACTTAATATCCACTTACATGTTCATGAACTTATACCACTAATGTTGCCTTTGTAACTTTACAACAACTTCAGTAATATGAGTAACATACAGAACATCAACAATAATAACATCCAGGGTAATATCAACTTCAGCAACATGAGTACCATCCAGGACAACATCAGTAGTAACATCCTGGACAACAACAACCTCAATCTCATCAAGCTTTTCAAAAACAAATTACATGTTCTTGGGTAAAATGTGTCATTTCGACATCATTTTCTTCTGTACTTGTCATTGCCTCAACCGTTACTTCTTTTTATGAAGTACATGTTCTGTTTGTTGATGTATTAGCTAAGACATGTGAATATGGCTCCCTTTTGCGCTTTTGTGGGGTTAATGGTTGTGGTATGACTGGTTGGTATTATTTTAGTTATGGACTGACTGATCAGGGTTGGCGTTGTTCTGGTTGTGGACTGACTGATAATTTATGGTTTGTCATGTTGCGGTTGTTCTGGTTAGGGTTTTAATTTTTTGTTGGAATTTATTGGTTGACTCGTGGAATCTTTGATTTGACATGTGGAATTGGTAGTGTATCATGGGGTTTTACATCACAAATACGTAGGTCGAGTGTATTTCTAAGGTTTTTCCAGTCCAATATTTTACGTAACTCGGTTATCACTTTATCCTTCTATTCTATTTTGTGTTTCAAGATACAAATTTCCTCCTCATTAGCTTATAGTGCATAATTTCCTTTGATATGTAATTTTAAAATAAAATAGTTTAATAGTGCGAGATTAGTGACATGTTATACATGACGCAAGACATGTTATACATGATAAACAAATTATGCAAATATGTGAAACATGTATAACATGTAAGACTTAGGATTATTTATAGTTAGACGGGAGACTAGTATTGATATAACATACGAGCCTATGTATTATTTAATTGTTAGACGCGATATTATCATTAATTAAACATGTGAGCCTATGTATTATTTAATGATTAAGCATAAGACTATCATTGATTGAACATGCGAGAGTAGCAGAAAAATATATACTTATAATACCCATTTTTAAGCCAGAAAACGTCTTTATATTTTAACCAAAATGTCCATATATTTGTACTCCACTGAGCACATGTATGTAAACGTACTTCTCTTACATTCCAATACTTGAGAAATATAATTCTTCTTGGATTTTATTAGAGTGTTCTTTGTTTTAATTGGAGTGTTTCTCGTGGATGTGGTTTTAATGTTCTTTTTTTGTATAACAAATTCGCATAGGGTTGTATCATTATCAGTGTCATCTCTCAAAACCATGGTTTCTGAAGATCTTTTTGACTTATTTGTACTGTTTTTTTTTCTAGTTGATTTAGTCTTCTATTTTACGATGGCTCTGGTACATGATATGGATTCCCAACTCGATCATGTCCCAAATCATGCCTAATATCTTCATCTTTACTAAATACACATATTTTCGTAGCTAGTAGGGTTAATTATCCTTCTAAAACCTATAAAATTCTAAAAAAGTTAGTAAAAGATGTGAGAGTTGAACAATAATTACAATAAATATTTGAGGCATGCACAATATATAAGTACTAGATGCATAAATAGATATAGTGTATATGTAAGACCGGTGTAACCTTAGTCTTATAACACATACCTCTTCCTATTTGAGATACTTCATTTTTTTAATCAAATCCAAGTTTGTTTTTTATTCCACCTTCCACCATTTGTAGCACATTGGAATCATGTCTTCCTTAGCTTATTCTTGCATAATGGTTGTGTTCTCTATGATGAATGGTTGCATGAATTAATGTATCAGAATGATTACAACCATTTTTTGTTTAAGTATGTACCAATATATTAACTGTTAAAAGAGTAATACATCTAATAACTCTATGAGACTTGTTTTCCACACAACTAAAAACTGAACCCAAGTAGCTTGATTGATCCAAACCAATCATAATTGTTTTTTCAAGATCTTCGACATAAAAGACTGTTGTAGAGCCTAGTACATCCCAAAATACTAAATAAAACAGTGTAGAGCACATACACATGAACAAGAAAATAACAACATCTTGTACACCTTGATATCCCTAGTAACAATAACTTTTTTTATTCAATCCTATAAAACATAACACAACGACAAACAATAAGTATTAAGTACGTGCGAGACTGCAACAAATACAAAGGATAAATGCGAGACTATTGTAAATACAATATTCGAGGCTGTAATAAAATACTACACGAAAAACTAGTGAAAGTACTACATATGAGATTACTGCAACTACAACATGAAAGATTAAAGTAAAATAATATATGAGAGACTACTGTAACTACAACATGAAAGCCTAGAGCAAAACACGACATGTGAGATACTACAACTACGACGTGCAAAACTACTACAACTACAATACGAAATACTGGAGCAAAATACTACGCTAGAGACTATTGCAACTACAACATGCGAGATTGGAGTAAGACAGTACATGAGACAGTACAACAAGTACTACATGATAGAGAATACTACATAAGAAACTACATCAATTACAACATGTGAGACTCGAGTTAAATACTACATGAGAGACTGTTCTAACTATTACATGCGACATTGGAACAAATACTACCTGCGATACTAATGTCACTACTAAGGCAAGACCAAGGATAAATTTATACCTTTATCAATTTTTTTGTTATTGGTTTTGATTTATTCTTCCCCATATTTCTTGAATTGTTATCAATGAAATATGTTTTGATGATCATTGAATATGTTTCTCACCATCAGTGTATCTAAGTTTGAATTCCCCTTTGGCATTTAAAAGAATTTCATCATCTTTGTGCTTCAAACCAAATATAGTCTTCACATAGTTGGTGGTCAGTTTAACATGTTTGGAGCCAAATTTGAAAATGTCCTCTTATATATTGTATTTCTTGGTGATTTCGATGATTATGTAGTGCTTCTTTATTTTCAGATTCTTTTTTTGCATATCATATGTAACATTTAAGATGGTATAAAATGGGGCTACTTTCACAGCTTTTATGTGTTCATCTATAATATCGACCCGATCTCAAATGACATGCTTTAGAAGTTATTTTATTTGTAAGAAAATGAGATATTTCCAAGAATAAAAAGATAGCATGTGCATTATAATGGATAAAAAATGTGAGACAAAACATAATGAATTTATATAAAATGTGAGACTCTAATATATTGAAATGTGCGATCTGATATATATATATATATATATGAGACCAAATATAATGAATATGTGAAAGATATGACACTAGTTATAAGAAAAAATATGAGATCAATGTAATGAACATGTGGGAAACTTTTAATATATGAACAATGTGAGATTAGACATAACGGACATGAGAGACATGCGAAACTTCCCCTAAAAAATTATATCATGCCCAACCACACATGAAAGATGAGATACATATGGATAACAAAACGCGCCTGAAAGATGAGATACATGTAAAAACAAACCCTTAAACCATGCAAAACAATGCGAGATGTGGTATTGATACGCATAAAAGACACGAGATGGTGTGATTTTTCAACCTTTGAATGAAACCCAAAATTGATACGTGAAACAACAAACAATAAGAAATTAGACCATACGTTCGAGCCATATGACTAAAATACAATACATGAAATGCAAAAAAAGACCTTTCAATACTCTCACACCCTAATTTACCACAAAATCACAGTAATTACGTATATTAATGGAGGAAACCTAAAAAACAACTTATATTTATCGTTTTCAACACTTCGAAACAAACCATAAACTATGCAACTTACAAAACGATGAAGAAAAATTACGTAGTTACTTTCTAATTGTTAAAAAAAGGTTGAATGTTGATCTCGAAAAGCTATGATTCGCTTTTAAAATGTGAAGTTAAATAAACATTAAAGTGAGAGTTAGAACTTCAAATTAAAAACTTAGAATTTGTCGGTAATTTTCAAATTTTAGATACTAAATCGAAATAAAAAAAAACATGGACGAATATCTATATACTCTACTATTTTCGTTCAAAAATAAAATTTCATTAATATTATTATAAACGCTAGTACTTTTTTTTGAAAGAATGTAATAATACTAACAAAGTACGCGAACAAATAGAAAAAACAAGTTAAATCCATCTTTTAAATTAGGCACCTACTCTTCACTTAATCTAAGTAAGTATAGTGGAGAAACACAATTATGCCTCTATAATTACAAGTTAATGAAAGAGATTAAAAAAATAAATTTGAAAACAACCAGAACCAAGACAAAAATTTATCTCTCGAATCTATGTAAAGGGTGTAGGTCTAGTCGCTTTCCTTTTTAGCAGTAATTCACTGCTACGCCATATAGACTCTTGACCTCCTCTTTTTACTCACAACTCTGTACCACATGTGTCTTTTTTTTCATCACAACCCTTTTCTTTTTGTTTCTTTCACTGTTTGCTACCAACAACAAAAATAGTGTTTCTAAAAAGGCCCCAAACTAATTTTTCTTCTACTTTAAATTACTAGATCATTTAGTTTTTATATACTGTATGCGCTTACAAATATATGTATCGGTGTATGTGTAGCAGTCGCATTCGTAAATTCTGACCAATTATCTACTACACAAGTTTTTATTACAAATTAAAAGAAACCAGAAGGACTAAAAGTGAGTTTTATGAATATGCTAAGGCAAATTATCAAACACAAGGTTCACTTTTTTTCTCGAACGCCTATATGCTGACTCTCTCTCTCCATATAATAATAATAATAATAATAATAATAATAATAATAATAATAATAATAATAATAATAATAATAATAATATTATTATGTTAAACGCTAGTATTAGAACTAATTTACTCATTTATTTTTAAATAACCCATTAATTGTTAATACAAGAACTAATTCTAAGTATATTTGTACTGTCTCTGTTCAGTCAACTCTACTAACCCTCTCTCTATACGTCTGTCTGTCTATGTAGGAGTACTAGTAATGACTAAACAGTAACTAAACAAACTAATGCTGTTCCTTCAAACCTAAAAACACAAAGTAGTTTTGTTCTTTCTCTTGGTAGAGTATTGTTTATTTACTTCTCTGTCTAAAAGCACACTGCAAAAGATAATAATGAGAGCTTCAAACTCTTTCAAGGACAATATCTGCAGAAGAGAAGAAAGAAAATACTTTTATTACCCAATTTAATCTGAAAGCTAGTAGGACTCACTCCATTTTGTTAAAAAAATTACTCCTATCTCAAAAACCCATTATTCTCTTATTTTTTTACTACAGTACAATATTTGAAATCAGCATCCACCGGCTCAAACAAAAAAACAGAGCTCCATTTTAGAGAGAGAGAGATGGGATGTGTGGCTTCAAGGCTTGAGGAAGAAGAAGAAGTAGTGACCATTTGTAGAGAAAGAAAGCGCTTGATTAAGCTTGCTGTAGAGAGTAGATACGCATTAGCAGAAGCGCATTGTAGATACTGTCAGTCTCTATATGCAGTATCAGCAGCCATTAAGCTTTTTGTTGCAAGACATTCTTCTCCTTCTTTACCATTCCTCATTACTTTCCCTTCACCATCAACAACACCACCACTACAGCAACAAAACGATGACCAAAACGTCGTTTTTAACCCTAGCTCTATGTTTCTACAACAGAAACCATCTGAGTCAACACATGAAGCCATACAGTCCCGCTCTTGTGATTCTTCAACAACTTCCTCAGAATCTTCAGATGAAGAAACCCACCAAGCACACCCACAACACCACCAGCAACACCAAGAACACCACCAACAACAACAAGTGCTACGACAACAACAACAACGTGAACAAGTGCAAGCATCATGTGGGTATTATTACATGCAAATGCCAGCACCAATGGCATCACCACAAAGAAATTTTGGGTGGGATTTCTTCGACCCTTTCAATGGAATGAGACCAGAGGTCTTTAGTAGTTACCAGAGAAACATGGATGATGAAATGAGGGCGGTGAGAGAACAGGAAGGAATACCTGACCTTGAAGAAGATGGGTACAACAACAGACAAGAGGAATTAAATAACAAAACAGTGGCTGTTGAAGAAAATGGTGGTGGTGGTGGTACTGGTAGCAGAGAGAATAGAGATGAGGAAGAGACAAGTACTGAAATGGAAAAAGTGGTTCATCAGTCTAATCTGAGTAGTACCCAAACAGACCAGAAAGGGTTTTCAGTTATTGATACCCCTGAGAATGGAAGAGAACTTCTTGATGCACTCAAAGACATTGAAGATCTTTTTATTAGGGCTTATGATTCTGGAAAAGATGTTTCAAGAATGTTAGAGGCTAGTCTTACTCATTTGCACTCTGGATTAGAAGAAATCAAAGGTAACTTCTATTTTCTGCTTTCAACTTAATCTATAGGTTTGGTAAGGTAAATATAGTTCTGGACACTATTCTAGTTCAGATGCAACTTGTTTTAGTGAAATGCGAATGAAACTATATGTTTAGCCTGTGTTGTTAATTACTACTATTGAGTATCTGGTTCAATTTCAATGTTATGTCTCTACTGCTAAGTACATTTCTTTGTTTAAAGTGTCCTTCAGGTTCTGTTCCTATAGCACCGAACATATATTTTATTCTACAGTCTAATGTGTGACTTTGTGGGCCTTTCTTGCTAAGTTCGTCCTAAGAGTTGAATAGTAAAGCTGATTGCTAATTTACTGTATGAATATACTTAAATGCCTTTACTGTTCATATGTTAAATCTTCCAGCTAAGCTCCTAAAAGTCTTAGTGATTCAGAATCCATAATCTTTCTGCTTCTTTTAGTTGCTATCACCGTTTTTGTAATAACTTTTCAGAAATAAAGATTGGTAATGGTGGGGCTTCTATTCTATTCTTTTGTAAAAATCTTTCAAAAGTTCTATCTTTTCTAGGGTTTCTTCAACCAATACAAAAGAAAAGTTAGCAATCAGAAGAGGAATAATGGATGCTACAAGGGATCTTAAGAAAATTTTAATCATTAATGTATGACTTCTTTGTAATGCATTTACTGGGATTTCCTTACAAAGTAGTCCTAAGTAGGATTTGTATAAATTGCAGAGAATTCTACCAAACTAATTCAATCTATCACGTGGAACCGTTCTGGAATTTTGAAGCCCTCATCATGTAAGAGCCTTGTCGCATCGAGTTCCAGGAACACTTCGGTTTGTACAGAACATAGAGATGAGCTTTTTGATAAATACGGAGGAATGGTTTCCGGAAGCCATTCACTAACACTTGGAAGGCTTTATGCTTGGGAGAAGAAGCTCTATGAAGAAGTTAAGGTGCAAGATAACATTCTCTCTCTCTCTTTTATTCTGATTAAGAAATTGCGATCCCTAGCAAACAGTTTTGAAGCTTAACTTCGAAGTAGATTTCGGGAACAAAGTAAAGATGAATAAAGAGTGCTACGATTTACTACCATAATGTTCCTAATTTATTTTGAATTTTCTGCAATCTAATTTGAATACTCTACACTAGGCTGGAGATGACACACGGAAACTTTATGAGAGAAAATGTTTGCGACTGAAAAATCAAGATGCAAAAGGATTCGGTGGACTCACCGTGGACAAGAGTAGGGTTGCAGTAAAAGATCTGTATGCCAGAATTCTAGTTGCAATTCGAAGTGCTGAGTCAATCTCAAAGAGAATTCAGACATTAACCGATGAAGAACTGCAGCCTCAGATTGTTGAACTTTTAAAAGGGTATGTGCTGTTAAATCTACTGGAACCAATCTCTTTCTTATAATAGGGGTTCCGCAGGCTTTTACATTCCTGTTATTTCTTACTTGCAGTTTAGCATTAACATGGAAAAGTATGTTGGAGTCCCATGAAACCCAAAACAAGATCCTTCATGATGTACGATCTTTTGCCTGTCCTACATATGGCAAATTCTGCAACGAGTCTCATAGACTAGCTACACTCCAGCTAGAAGTTGAAGTTCGAAATTGGCGTGAATGTTTTACAGGATATGTCACAGCACAAAAAACTTATGTTGAAGCGCTCCATGGTTGGCTAACCAAGTTTCTTGTCCCTGAAGTCGAATTTTACTCTAGAGTTCGGGGTTCTGGTACCACATGTCAAGTTAATGGTCCTCCTTTGCTTATGATTTGCCAAGATTGGTTAAATTCTTTAGATAAGCTACCAAACAAGGGAGTGACTTTTGCATTGAAAAGCTTCTCAAAGGACGTAAAGGTATTGTGGTCCAAGCAAGGTGAGGAGCAGCAACAAAAGAGGAAAGTTGACAGTCTCGCAAAGGAACTTGATAGACGTACGCTAGCATTCCAAAAGGCAGAGACTCGGTTCCTTGAATCTAAGATATCTGATAAATCAGAACTTGAGATAGAAAACTCTAGTGACAATATGATGGAAAAGAAAGATCAGTTGGATTTATTCACAAGAAAACTAGAGGTAGAAAGGGAAAAACACCAAAGTTATATGCAAGAAACCCAGAGAATCACCTTTCACGGGTTTCAGTCTGGTTTTTCAACAGTCTTCAATTCGTTAACCGAATTCTGTGAAGCATCAATTAACATGTACAATGAACTTGTGACCTACAGTGACAATGCTGAAAAGGCAGATAACCAGTCGCGTATTCAGGGCTGTGAGGTTGAAGAACAACGTGACAGTAGATAAGGTCACAGGAAGTAGAGGAATTGGGGATTTATGTGTTAAAAGTATCAGGTATGTAAATTATTTGAACGTCGAAGCTGCTCGCTGAGACAAATTCAGCTACATATTTCTAGCATTGTTTTCATTTTTAGGATTGGCATATTGTTTCCATCAACGTCGAAGCTGCTCGCTGAGACGACGAATTTAGCTACATATGTTTAGCATGGTTTTCAAAATTAGAATTTGCTTATTGTTTCCCATCTACTAAATGTTCAATGGGTTGCCGATATACTACTGTATTGTAAATTTCCATTTCCTTATTAGCTGATTAGCCTAGAGCATTTTGGCTGGGCGGTGGATTTAGTTTCTATAGAATATTTGGCTGCTAAGAGCACTTGAAAGACTGCAACAAACTTCGGTACATGCTCATCAAATTTTAGCTAAAATCACATTTGTTTCAATATAGTTTCTATATCAACTCCAAAAACTTTAGAAGTATCAAAGTTTTTTAACATAGTTTCTACATCAACCCCAACAGACTGATAATCATCAGTAGCAATTAAATATGTTTTTATTGATATGATTTTATATTTAATTGTATCATGTTATAAGTACTACTTTTCTTATATATTATTTTACTTTAATTTTAATTACAATAGTTTGATTTATGTCTAATTTAAAATAGAAGGGTCATATCTGTCTTGTCCAATCAAGAATAATTACTTTAGACATAATTTTAGAGAATCTGTTAAGAGCACAGACTAATATTACTAACAATTATTCCATAGATTAGAATAATCTGATGGAGTGTTATAAAAACATCTCCACGGAGTATTTAGCTTTTATCTAATCCGTGGAGATGTTCTTACAACACTCCATCAGATTATCTAAAGCTAAAAATAGCAGTCTTTTTCTTGTTTGCAGAGACACTAAGGCCCTCAATAGACTCTCTAACACCTGGTGAATATAATGATGCAAGATTATCCTACACATAAAGCCAACATAATTCGAGCAAACTAAAATCATTTTTTAAATATAAAATATAGAAATTAAAATCATTTATTAAAGTTAAGACTACAATAAATTAGAAAGAAAATTGACCTATGAACATATCATATAATAATAACAGAATTTAGAACATTAAATAAAATTATAATGAATAGGTTTTTTATATGTTGTTGAAAACAAGTGTTCAAAGAACATGATGTATTAACTATTGTCTAGGCAAGTCAGGTATGCTCATTTTATCAAAATATTTTATTGGGCCGGATAATTCTTTAAAATTCTCATCAGCTAAGAGTTGCATTTCTTCAAGTGAAAACTATCTAATGCGAACCTATACATTCGGGGTATCTTTTTTTCTTTCCGTATCTTATCTCAAGCTTACACTACATAAATTTGAACACACGTACAGCTAGAAAGAACAATTTAAACTAGATCCTTTTAACTTGGCTTCAGCTCTCAAAAGACATTTGTAAACTTGACACCAAATTTAGTTCTTGTCTTCTTTGTAATGTGTCTTAACATGATATCTGTTGTGTGGCATGTAGTCGACACGGAAAAAGCAATTTACAAAAAGATTTAGTTCAACTTTTTTCTAATCATTTATTTTCTCTTTCAACTTTTTCTGAGTTGAGGACACAAAGATTGACTCAGTTCTGACTTAAGATATAGAAAAACTAACATGAGAGATAAGAATGCCAATTACTGAAAGATTGAAGATCAACGCACCAATAAAGAACTCTCTCATTTGAAAATTACATAAAGTAAGAAGGATGAAAATATGATCAACCAAGGAAGTACACAGCAGTAAGACCAATCCATGTATGCGTAAGATGTTTTCCGTTAGCGACTTCAGAAAAGAGTCCAGGTTCCACTGCTTCCTATATTTTATGTATAGTAGGATACACATTCTACTAAATGGTCAATTATGATCATGGAAAGAATTTACATGTAATAGGATTCAGATTACACTTTATAAACAATTTCTAAGACCTATCTTAGGTACAATGACACTAATAGTTGAGAGAATAGTATAAACTCACTAACAACGGCAGCAGGAGAGTGAATTCCAAGGATTGGGACAATGTCCACCTGCAACCAGTTCTCAACAACAGTTCCCACCACTGCCCCTGCGACGACTCCCCCTATGGTTATTAGAGTTGCTTTCCCTGCAAAAATAAGGAGTAAATGTCTTTAGGTTGGGTTGCATCATTTGAAGTTCAAGGGTCGATATGGGTTCAAGATAAGATACTGAAGCATCATTTGAAAACCAAACTACGTATTGATTATATTAGTTTTTCTGGGTCATCTTCTTTTTTGAACTTTTTTAAGAAATGGTGATGAAGGTGACATGTTTTGTTTTCTCGTTTTTGCAATTCGTTTAGAATTTGAAATGAATCTTTTGCGTACTAAGTAATCATATATGTTCACACAAAAAAAACCCATTTCCAATATTTTGACATGGAAGTTTGGTACAGAAGAAATATGAAGTTACCTGGTTTAACATTCTTTTTGGTCAAGAAGTACAGGGAGGCACCAAAGCTACTTGCTAAGATAAGTCCAGGAATATCCGGCCCAGAGAGAGGGGAGCCAGAAGTAGAAGCTCCATTGACGTAAGCAGAAGCGATTAATGCTCCATAGACACCTGCTTGTAATCCTAAATCACCCATGGATGGTTTCTCGATTGCGAAGGGAGAGGTCTTGAAAGCAGCAGGCATCCATTTAGGCATTGATCCCATCCCAGATGCACTTTTGGCTTTAACATCTGCATAACGAATGCTGCTATTCACGACTTTTCCCTTTTGGCGTAGAGTTAAATTCCGCATAAGCAACATGTCATAAGCAGCCTCAACCTAAAAGATGACCATTGAAGAAACTAAATATACAGCGATAATCCAATCACTAGAAAACTGATTAATATGGATAGAACATTATCAAAACTGGAACTAAATCTAAACTCCTAAACTTTACATTTCTGTACGAGGGATAAATCGATACGGATCAGCAATGATTAATGATTGATTTTACCAACGAAATCAACACGTGGAGCTTCTACTAATCTCAATAACACACATACAAGGATACAAATTCGATCAAATCAAGAACAAAAAGAGAATTATGGAACCAAATTTTACCTGAGCAATTGTATCTTGATCATCTTTACAAGTCGCGAGGATCGAATTCTTGGCTCGAAGTATCTCGTCAAACGAGGTTTCCTCGGTGACACCAAGGAGCTTTAATGCGCTCTCCACTGACATCTCGAAAGGTGCTGATTCGTCAGCTCGAGAGCCTGCCTTCGCCGCTACGCCAAGCCAACGCCGGGATGGCACCATCGTCACAGCTGTCCACGGAGAGTTCATCCTGAAAGTGAATTTAGGGTTGGTGGATTTCGCCGATACCACGGTGGATAGGAGTGGTTTGACTACACGAACCAGTAATCGAGGGTTCGCCGGGGAGGGGATGAGGCGGTTGGGCCGGACGGGAAGAGTGGCGGTTGCCATTACTGAGAATCTCTAGTCGAACGTGAGGCGTTGGTTTATTTTGGAGGGGGAAGAGAGAAATATGAGTAACAAACGGTTGATTAATTATCCAATTTTAATCGACTTTCAATTTCGTAATATATTTGTCGTTTGATGAAAAAGAAAATTCAATTTTAAAATTGGATTACATAATGGTCTAAAATTGTCTCTATTTATCCAAATATACTAGACAGATCCATTTTATAAATAGATCCAACTCATTTAAAAAAAGATGCAATTATCTATAAAAACAAAACAATTACATCCCTAAATCAAAATATTTAACTCCAATTTCAAAATCAATTCTTTCTTCTCAAACTTTCTTTATCATATTATCAAATTTATTAACGGTAAAATTGTATTTAAAATTTAAGTTTGGACTAATAGGTAAATAAAATCATATTTTGGTAGACATTGGTAAAATCTATTTAGGCTGGACTGATTAGTAAATTGGATACGGTTTTGTACCCAATTGGTATAAATCCCTTTAAAAATTTGTATCTGGCAACAAAATGATTTGTCATATAAAATATATGAATAGTGTTTACTCCCTTATATAATTTTCAAAAGGCCAAAGCTATTTTTTTTTTTATTTTTTTTCGGAGGGAACCCGCAGCCGCTACTCAGAGTGCAATGAGTGCGCACAGGGTAAACCCTCAGTCTGACGCGATAGCCTGCAAACCAACGCCAGAAGGTAAACCACACAAGGTGACAGGCTCAGCCGAGAAAGCGTATGCAGAGGGACTTGAACTCATGACCTTTTGGTTATAAATAAATAAAAAAGAAAAAAAAAAGAAAAAAAAAGGCCAAAGCTATTTATGTTATTTTTTAATTTCCTCCATCTTTTGAAAAATTCTCCATGATATTATTTCCTCCATAAAGGAGGTTACAAAATTGCCCTTTTACCTATTTTTTCTTCACAAAACCATTACCCTAACATACCCATTCTATTCAGTACAACAAAACTCATTTTTCACCCTAAGAACTACCTTAACAACAAAACTCATTCTTCACCCTAGAGAACTACCTTACAAAGAACAAATTCCGAGAGATAGTAGCCGAAGGTAAGATAACGAAATCATCTTCTTTGTTTCTTCATTTTTCGATTAGGGTTTGTAGTTAGATTTTGTTGTTCGATTTGTTGTTTGATTTGGGGTAAGATAACGAAATCATCTTCTTTGTTTCATTTGGGGTTTGATTTCATTGTTAGAATCGATTAGGGTTTGATCTTTGGTTCGCCTATGGGATATCCTACTGTCATGAATTTTTTTTCCCACTCAGCATGTGATTCCGAGTAGGCGCAAAACAAATTCAGAACAAACACGAAGGTTCTTCATTACCTGCAGTTGAGTTCCTGCTTCTGTATTTAACAATCCAAAAGCGTTAGCATAATAATAGACAATTATTCGAGAGATAAAATCATATATCTTGGATTAAAGTTAGGTTAATGCTGTATTTTTTTCATATGATAAATTTGAAATAAAAACAAGGATAATTTGGTAAATGCAAGTCACTAGTGTTTTTGAAAGTTTGAAAGATGGAGGAAATAAAAAATAACATGGAGGAAATAGCTTTAGCCTTTTCAAAACATTAGTAAATTTAGTAAATGGTTTTTGGGTAAGGCCTTTTTTTTTTTGGCTCAAATGAAATTTGGCTAGAAAGAGATTCGGTTTTTTTATATAAAACTTATATTCTATTAAAAAAACATATCATAAAATAGGATTCTTTATTGTTGTAATGAAATTTTAAAAGTCACAATTTAATTCCATCTAAAAATTTAATTCTTTATTGTTGTAATGAAGTTCTAAAAGAGTCACAATATTTTTCAAAATGATTTTTTTATATAAAGGGGTCTTATTATAATAAAAGCGGGTCACAATTTAATTCCATCTAAAAATTTAGAACTTTTTAAAAAATCATAATTCTCTCTTTAACAAGTAAATTTAACCCACAAACTTAAAATATTCAAAATTTTCGAATATGATGTTACCATTCTATTCTAATAAGGTAGGTATGTATTTTTTATATTGACATTTTTTAATTTAGATATGTATTTTTAGTGATATTTAAAGTAATTTAAATATGTATTTTTAGTGATATTTAAAGTTGAATATTATGTATGAAAAATCAAATTTTTATATGTTTGTAGTTGTGATTAAATTCTTGTCAGTTTTTTTTACGGAACCGTATAGGGACTCAAAGTGATAACCTTGGGTCACAAGCATGCCTTACTCCACCAATTCGACTACCCCTTTCGGGGCTAGTTAATTCTGTAGTTTAGGTCAGGTTTAGATCTTCGATTAGGTAGTCTATTTGCTTGATTTCGAGATGTCACCTATAATATGAGATAAAAAAAGCCAAAATAAATTATTTTAGCGTTATAAAAAGAGAACTAATTCTAAAACTGGAAAAAATATACAATCTTCAATAAATTCATCAGTACTATTTTACCTATGTGATTCCACGTAATTCTTTTTTAATCTGGTAGATTTATTATTTATTTTAATGAATATAAGTAAATAATCTTAGTATGAGTTTTGGTAAGGATAGTCGCTGAGTTAAATTCTGGATTTTTGGGCTTTTATATGGTAAAAGTATTTTAGTCATTTCAAGTTACTGATAATTGTTTTAGTTATTTAAAGTTAATAATTATTATTTTGAATTGAAGTTCTTATTCTAACAAAACGAAGTCTTATTATAGCAATGGATTTTACTGTTCGATTTCAAATTTTCACATGTTAAAATAATAATAATAATAGATTTTTAATAAAAAAATAGTAAATCTAATGGGGAAATAATAATAAATAATATTAAATTTTATATAAATTGAGACAAAAAAAAATTGTTATTATTTTTATAATTCTTGTTATTTGTTCATTTTTTATGATTTATTATCAGTTTGTAATTATTATTATTTTCTTTTTGATTTTTTTAAAATTGCATATAGGGCTGTCAAACGAATATTTCGGATACGAATCTGTCTATATCCGAATCCGAGATCACTATTCGAATCCGAATTCGAATCATAATTTTTTTTAAAAATAATATCTGAATCCGTATGCGACGGATATTATCCGAATACGGATAATATCCGAATCCGAATATCCATTAAAGTTTTTAACTAATTGCATTATTGGTTAGGCTACCTTTATAGACACCTTAGTAGAAATTCATATTCCCATTTTAAACGTGGGATAAAGCTAAAAATATATACTTATTTTGAAAAGCCACCATGTCTTTTATAGAAAGTTTGGTAGCAATTCTTTTCCACATTTTAGATGTGGGATAAGACTAAAAAAGATATACTTGTTAAGAAAAGCCACCATGTCTTTTATAAACAGTTTGGTAACGATTCTTCTGCCAACTTTAGATGTGGGATAAGTTATAATTTTTAAAGAAGCAATCTTCCATATTTATGGACAACTTTTTTAGTATTTTGTTTTGCTTTTTACGATGTGGGATAGCTAAAAAATATGTTTAAATAAAAAAAATTATATATATATATATATCTATATATTTATACAATTTCGGATATAGGATATTTCGAATACGGCTATGTCTATATCCATATCCGCTATTTTTGGATACGAATTTGGATACGAATATTATCCGTTTTCTTTCGAATACGGATATTATCCGTTTTCTTTCGAATACGGATATTATCCGTTTTTTCGGATTCGATATCGAATATTTCGATCGGATATCGGATGTTTCGAATTTTTTTGACAGCCCTAATTGCATATGCTAATATATGTTTTAGTATATGATTTCGCTCTAGACTCGTGGATTTGTTTCATCAACTTTTATGTATATCCGTTAATATATATTTTATTATTTAATTTTTATTATAATATTTTTTATGTATATACTCTAGATTCATGGATTTTTATTGTTTTTTATTTTTATTTTCTCTGTTTGTGAGTAATTTTTTGTTGTTTAAAGTTTAAAGAATAAACTACAGATAGTGCAAATCTCGTTTGTTGGTATATAATGTAACACCGTTGTTTTAAGTTTAGATAAACTACTCTTTGTTTATGTAAATGTTGTTAGAAGTTTAGATGATGTTAATATAAGCAATGTTAATGTCTATAGGTAATGTAGATAAGTTGTAGGTAATTTAGACAAACTGTTATTTGAAGTTTCGACAATGTTAATGTCCACAAGTAATGTAGATAAACTAGCGTTTGAAGTTTAGATGATATTAAGTACTGCATTTTAGATGATGTTAATGTCTCAGAAACACTACCTATAAATTCATTTTATTTTAAATGCAGTTGATTATGAGACACAACTTTGGAATCAACAACATTTTTTTCCAAAAGGGTAATTTATTATGAGATCAAGTCTTGGATCAACTGTCATTTTTAAAAAAAAAAACTATAAACATGTACAATGATAACAACTAATGTTATATGTTACTTATTTTATAGGATGTGACCTACGAAGATGTTTAAGCGTTTATTTTTGCGGTTTTTGTTCTTCTGGCGTGCAAGACAACAAAGTTCAAGTAAGGAGACAATGCATTTAGAATTTGAAATCCTACTTCGAGAAGTAGAAGACGTAACAAGCGTGTGTATGTTGGTTTAAGTAAAAAATATTGGTATTGTTGGTTTAAGAATTTTGTTTTTGGTTTAAAAGTTTATTTTTTGTTTAAGTAGGTGGGTTTACATTGGGTTTTTTTAATCTAGTTAAATTTGATGATGTGTGTTTTTTGTGAAAGAAGTTTACCAAGTTCACTTTAGTTTTTCGGTGAATGTAGATTATTTTTTGGGAATGTAGTTCACCGTGTAGTTTAATTTGTTATAAATATAGTTTTTTTTTTAAAAACACATATTTCTAAAACCTTATCTAGGAAAAAGATGTCTTTAAAAACAATTAAAACCTACTTCACTTGAATTTTATGGTTCTCTGCCAAAAACAATTAAGACATCACACCTATTTTTGAGACTGTGTCTCTCAATTAGTTGTTTCTTTAACAAAAACATGAAACCTATTTATGAGATTGTGTTTCGAAAATAATAGTTTTTTGTGTATGTAGTTTGCCATTCTTTTTCACTTGAATTTTATGATTTTTTTGTAACAAAAATATAGACATTACACATATTTATGAGACTATATCTCAAACATGTGTGCTTATTTTTGTTAAAAAATGACACCTATTTTTTGAGATTGTATCTTGTAAATAATATTTTATGTGTGAATGTAGTTTGACACCTATTTTCGAGAGCGTGTTTTAGAAATACGTGTTTTTAAAAAATATATATTTTTGAATTCGTGTTTCACAATAAATGACACATTTTTTTCAAATATTAAAGATCTCGATACATGATCACTGGAAAAAAGTATGCACTATGGCAAACCTGTAGATGGTTCTTCAAAATATATATTTTTTAAAAAATGTTTACATATAAAATTAACAAAAGTTACAAAGATTTTTCACTAAAAGGGTTTGTAAAAAAAGCTTTAAATTGATTTATTTAAAAAGAAATGGATAATATTAAAATGTGTAATGATATTCCTTAAGGAATTATTATTTTTTAGAAACTTTTTATTTTATTTTTAAAAATAATCAAATTAAAACATGTGACTGTAAAAATAATAAATAAATATTAAATAAATATTTCATTAACGAAGAATGTTTTTAGACACCCATTAACATTATTTTAGAAATCATTTTCTCTTTATAATTCTAATCAATTAATATTTGGTATAATTAACAAACGTTTAATTTAATATTTCATAGTCCAAGCTATAATTCTACATATTATGAATAAAAAATAAAAGCTTTTAAAAAATCAACACTAATAAAAAAAAATATACAAGAATCAAAAATTGAAAATAGAACAACCAACAATATAAATATTAGTATTTGTAACCAATATTAATATATTGGGTTGACATTTAATGACACTATTGTCATCCAATATTAACGTAAGTAGTCGGTATATGTGGTAATACTAACACTTATTGTCGATATTGGTTGGCATTTATATCACCAAATATAAACTCAATGCACTGATATTGAATTGCATCTTTTTTCACCACCAGTGTCGATCTTGTGCGCCAACATTGATTGTCATGTTTGAATTTGTGTAAATCGGATGAGTCAACATTAGTTAACACAAGTTACCAACACATGTCAATATATTGCGTCAGAAATAGTTATCTTTTATTTGGATCCATACTTTACATCTAGTTTATGACTTATATTATCTTTTCATGGGTAACATTTGTAAGTAATCAAAACCACGATGCAACCAAAATATTATGAAGATGTTTCGCATGTATTCACGACTTTTACGCATAACACTAAACCTGAACTTGAAGATATGTATAAATATGGATAGAAATATGTGGTACGTGATATCTAAGAAATTTTTACAATGATGGAAATATTGAGAGAACTTCGAGACTAATGTGTTTTTGCAAACAAAATCGGATCTTATAAGAAACAACTTAAGAAACCTAATGTTTAAAAAAGAACACACAGATAAAAATGTGATTATCCTTTTAGACTTAGGATTTATCTTGTTATAATTGAAAATATATTATGGATTCTAACACTTATATACATATATCATAATCAAGAGGATGTAAAAGTTTGAAAAAGATACCCAAAAGCGAGAAAGTTGAAAATATATGAAGAAAAAATTATTATTACATTATCTCGGCTGGCTCACATCCTCAAAAAGTTTTAGTCAGTTTGTTAGAAACTTGAAAATGCAATAATATTTACAATACAAGAAGTAAGCACTAAAAATTACACAATAAGTTAAGGGAACTTTGTTATTTCACGAACATCTTCGCCCGTTTATGATTTTGTTCATTTATAAGGTAACATATATGAAAATGGATGGTCATTGTGGTTTTAGAGCTATATATTACTTTATGTTAGGAAGTCAAGATACATGGTTTCATGTGAATGAACGAATTATGAGAGAAATCCTAAACTTGTATAAATTTTTTTTACGATGCTCAAAAAAATTTAGATGAAGATCTAAAGAGATTCAAATGCATTAATATAAATCAAGCTTTGCACAACTAAATGTAAGTTATCTAATCTCTATGGTTTTATTTTAAAAAAAATATCCATAATTCATACTCGTATGCGTGTTTAATTGAGTTTAGAAAACAAACTCTGACTTCTATATTTCGATTACGTTAAATACTCCTAGGTTCTTAGTGCATATAATTCAATATTCAACCATTCAAAAAAATTGTATGTAAATAAGGATAAATTGTTAGTCGTGTTTGTAATTAACATCCGAAAATATTATATCAGTTACATTGTTACTTAGTTTTGAGATATAACTTTTCCAAATAACCAAAATAATTCAAAAAAAATGTAAATTTTTTAATTTGTGTGTCTAATCATATTTACAAAGAATACGCTAAATTGCTATATTAATAATGTGTTAAACCTAATAAAATAAAATATATTTTATATGCATATCATTAATAAAAATATATGAAGCATTATCTGTGTAATATGTTAATTCAAAGTATATTTCTAACATGGTTTTATTGACTAACTACTATTATTATTCATGACACATTAGTTATAAAATATGATAAAAGTAAAAAATATGGATAAATAATTAATTTACCCATTGTCTGGTTAACCATAATTTTAAATTTGTTTGTATTTATAAATCTTCAAACTGATATGATGGGACAAGAACTCAACATTTATCTCAGTTTAGACGTGGTGAACCACATCACATAAAATTACTACTGATTCCAGAGAGGTCGAGGTGCCAACGACTTTAGTATTTATCTTAGTCTAGATATCATAAATCACATTACATAAACGTGCTCGCCAAATATAAATGAGACAGTGATAAATGGGTTTCCAAGAGCTAGCAATAAAAAATAATTGAATTCGGTCTGTGGTCGCAAGGGTAAACCCAAGTTTTAACTTGAGGCTTTCTAAATATGCAAAACTAGCCACAATTAAATAGTAAATGGTTAGATGTTTCCTCAATACCATTACAAAAGATGCAATCTATGTGGTATTTATTTTCTAATTTATTAGTTTGTCCTAGTAGATATTTTATCAAAAATATTAATTTAGACAACAACAAAGTGGTGTGATAAGTTATATTTATTCCAAACTAGGCTTACCCACCCAACCATTATGAAAAACTGGCGAATGTAGTAGTGTATAATTTTAATGGCGAAACAATTATTATTAATAATATGAGGATTTAATAGATGGGTCATTACGATATGGTAAGAGGAAGTGGCAAATAGAATAAAAATTATATGACTATTATTGATGATATCGACAATTATTAGATTACAAATACGCCTCAAAATATTTAATGATGTTGTTTTCATATTAATTAAAAATGAAAATAAGATAAATCTATGGATCAAACTAACTCATTTTAACTTTAGAGAGATAATATTGCTTCCATGTTAAAATTTTAAATGTGTCGATATTTAATCATTTATTATTATTCCTTTAATAATGTCTCAATAAAACAAAAAAAAATAAGTAAAAGTTACGTAAGTTTCTAGTGAGGGCCTCTGGCCTCTTATTAGAAATTAATGGTCTTTACCTGTAACCTTTCCTAAACAATGTTTCCAATATTAATGTTTTATATTTTTCAGTCTCCAAAAGTCTCCAGGTCGAAATTTATGCAAACGATATGTATATCATCTTCCTTACATATATTACAAGCTTACTCTAGCTTGGTGATAGCTACAAGCATCGTTCAAATTGTGTCCCATCATTGTCTTTCATACAAGTATAATGTTATTACACGTCTACTGACCTTTGGTCAATTGGATCAGACTCTTATAGCATGAAAAATATTTCCTCTATAACACATCCATATTACACTCACCACATGCGTAACAACTCTAAAAAATCAGCTATCTCATACGCTTATACAATTTTACCAACATCTAAAACAAACTGGTTTTCTATATTAAATCACCCATATCTTAATTATGCTCAAGATTTCTACATATTTTCAATATATATATATATTAAATCAAAATTGTCTATTTTGATATAAGTGGTTTTTACTAACAATATCTAATGCATTCGCAATATGTTTTTAACTATACATACCTTCAAAACTGTACTTCAGATTATAACAATTCTTTGGTTAACAAGATACATGGAAAACCATTATGGACTCCCTTTACCTCACATCTTTACGGTTAGAAAAATATTTGGTTAGGGAACTTTCTCTCGGTAAAGTCCTCTACTAAATCTGGCTCAAATATTCTTAAGCATGATGTCGTATTTTTTCTTCGACAGTCACGAAGGATAACATTGAGGTAACATTCCACGAAGTTGTAAGCTGGAAATGTGCTTCTAAAATGATGTCAATGATGTTTTTCTTCTAATATTTCTGATTTGGTTTCGTTTCATTATTTTGCTTCTTTATTCGTTGCGCTTCCGACATCGATTCCAACTCCATTCCTTGTTCTTTGTCATGCGATGAGGTTTTGTTTTCTTTGGATTTTCTATATCTCTTGAAGTAAGAGGTGTTTCAGGTAGAATCATGCCTATATCCAGTCTGTTAGGTGTTCTCATGATTCAATTATAGAAGTTCGTCAGATTTGAAGCATGGACTAGTATGAGAAAAGACGTGGTTATTATGGTGGTAAATGATTTTGGTGTCGCTAGAAACCCTACACCTTCTGGTCATTGTGTTTATCTAGCAAATAATAGCTTTTTAAACGCGAGTATTTTGTAATTAGGCTTAGTTGGCGACCTGATTTGGGGTTTTTTTCTTGGAGAATGGCTTTCTTTCTATCTAATTGTTTATTTCCATTTGGAAACCCCTTTACTTTTACCTGATTATTTGAGACTTTTAAGGTTCATTTGTTTGGACATGATAATATCAATATTTTGGGACGGGGTAATAAATCAATGATATATATTAAATTTTGTAATAATTTTAGTATGGTTGTTTACAAGCATGGGGTTGTTAAAAGTTTATTGGAGGTTAGTCTAGTTTGTGGTCCAATTCAAATTTTGTGGTTAAAATAATTTGTAAGTCTTGTGGGTCATTTGGTGACAAATCGTTAGTTTCTTTGGTACAATATATGAGAAGGTATTTGGTAGATCATTCTAAAAATGAGGTATTAATATGTAAAATTGTAGCTGACGTGGTCTTATGCCCATAGAAGAATTCACTATAAATTTTCAATATCTTAATGTTTATTACTTTTTGGAATGCCTATGAGTTAAACTGCCCAGTAAGAGAAAAATATGTCACTAAATTCATCAAGAGTATAATATATGTATAATGGTCCTTATAGAAATTAGGTTTCGTTTACCTAAAGTAATTTCCATAATCAGATATATATATATATGGCATTATAATACTTACCATGCTTCTCACCTCCTTGGTAGGATCTGGATTATTTAGAATTCAAATATTTTCTATATCTTCATTATATCATTCTTAACGCAATACATCTATTATAAAGATAGAATTCTTAACTTTCTATTTCCTTTTTGTATTACTATCAGCTACCTTTTAACGACGCATTAGATTGTATTCCCCTTTTGTATGACCTAGAAAACATTGCAAATCTAGATCATATATATATATGGGTAACACTTGGGGATTTCAACGTTATCTTGGAGGAACCTATATGTTCCATGGAGAACTGGACTACGACAATTGAAAAATTTAACGATTGTTGTTGTCAATGTGAGCTTAGTGATATTCGTTTCATTGGCTTATGGTTCTTTTAGACTAACAAACAACCTTTTAATATTATCTCTTTTAAAATAGATTGTTTCATTACAAAAAATGATTGAGACGAGTATTTTACAATGCCTTTCTCCCATTATGACATTCCTCATTCATCAGGTCACACCATCGTCACATTAAATCTAAGCATCCATCGCCCTTGTACGAAAAACCACACCCTCAATTCAAAAACATTATCATAAATAGATGAAATATTCTAATCGACGCACATGGTATGAGTTTGGTTACATGAAAACTCATCTAACTTTAATTTGTTCTCTGTGGTCTCAGTCGTAAAGAATATAGTGGCATTAGCTCTTGGGACCTACACCTAAAATGACATATTCCAAGCTCAGACTATCCTTTCTCGAAATAAATTAAGGCTTCAAGTAAAGCTGAAAATTCATTTATTAAGCGAAAATAAAGATAGTCATGGCTTTACTCGAAGATCAAAACATAATTTTTGTAACAAATTTGTCTCAATCTTTAATAATATGGGAGACTTGATAACCACTACATTCGGGGGTTTTAATTTCTTGGTGAACTACTTTACAAACCTCAATGACATTAGCCATTCTCCAGTTAATCTAGGTCTCGCTTAAGTTTGTGCTCTCATTTTCAAAAATGTAAACTCACTTGATAAGACATTTCATGATCTATACAACATACAAGGAGATTAAAAATTATTTAGTCAGTATTGATAGTAATAAATCTTCTAACCATGATGGTTACAATGCGAGTTTTTTTTAAGTTTTCCTATAATATTATGGATGATGATATTTGCAACGAGGTTCTTAATTTTTTTTAATTCTGGATGTTTGGGTTCTTCTTGGAATTCTATTTCTTTCACTCTCATTCTTAAAAATGGAATTTTTTCTTATACCGCCAATTGCAGGCCAATTGTTTATTGCAACACTGTGTACAAGATTATCTCCAAGATTTTGGCTAACAAAATCAATGACTCATTCCTTATCTGATTGATAAATCTTAACCGACTTTCATCTCATGGTGAAGTATCTCATATAACATCATTCTCTCCTTAAACTTCTTAAAGGTTGATAAACTATCAGAAAAGGTCAAATAGTTGTAGATAATGTTCTTTAAAGCCTTATTCTAGATATCCATGTTGCAATAAAATTTCCAGAGATGATGATCTTTTGGATAATTTAATGCATATCCACTATTTCATACAGTGTTAACATTAATGAAGATTGTAATGAAAATTTCCAAGGTAGGAATGAGCTCAATTAAGGTGACCCCCTTTCCCCTTTTATGTTTTTCATTATAATGCAAATATTATCCATTATCCTTAAGGAGAAAAATAATTACAAGAATCTAAAATTCTACTTGAAATATCAAAAGCTTAAAATAGTTAACCTCTATTATGATAAAAATTTAATAATTTTCACTCATAGCGATCTAAACTCTCTCGATCTAATAAAAAAGATTTATATAATTTTTTTCTTTCGGGTCTTCAAATCAGTCCCACTAAAAGTCATATTTTTCTCTGTGGGGGTAAATCCCACCCTTCTAAATGATCTGATAAATATTCTAGAATACAAGGTCAACTTTCTCTCTTAAGAATCTGAATGTCACTCTTCTTACATGACAACTTTCCTATGATAATCGTCGACCTCTCCTAGAAAATATCACTGCTCGTATATGTTATTGGAATTCTAAACAATTTTTCTATGGGGAAAAACTTCAACTCATAAAGTATGTATAATTTGCAAGCCTAGTATATTGGTCCTCGATCTTCATTCTCCCATCTAAGGTTCTCAAAGAGTTATCCCAATTCCTCTGACTATTTTTATGGTCAAGTTATGAGATGAAAGTTTTAGAGGATAAGGTGGTTTGGTCCAATGTAATATTAACGACGATCGAAATAGTCTTTGGGATTATGGATCTAAAAATTTGGAATCATGTGATAATCCTTAGACATATATGGTCCTTAGTCAGTAAAAAAAATAACTCAATCTGGCGTGATTGGATAAATGACAAAAATATAAATAAAAAATTTGGTTTTAAATATTGGCTCATCTTTTTTTTGGTGAAATGAAAACTTAAATTAATTAGAAAAATTCATACATGGTTCTGGGGTATACTCCTCAAGCTTACAACAATTAAGCCTCAAGAACGATAAACACTAGCAAGTCAAAATTGAGCTGCCCAAAATCCGACACCCGGATAGCAACATAAGCTTGTAACATACAAATGACTAGGTGACTGAGGTGGCTGAATGGTGACTTCATGTTCGTCCTAATCGAAATCCACGCTCCAGTCCAGACAACGAGTACATGTATCACAAGAAAGAGTAAGTTAGAGTTAAATACAATAACCTTACCAGTTAATCTTGGTACCATGAAATCTAAATCGGAGATCCGATAAGATATGATATGAAATTGCATAGGCCAAATTCGGGGGAGATCCAAAAATTCTTAAATTCTGCTCTTTCCAAATGTGGTAGATAACCGCATTGAAACAAGTTCGCCAAATACTCTGGTGTCGAGAATTAGACCATCTTGATGCCTCGATAATCCAAGATTTCCAGCAAGAAGAGTGAAAAGAAAAACCAAGTTTGACACTGGTGTAAGTCCAGATACTCTGGGAGTAACTACATTCAAAGAGGTATGAGATATAGTTTCCGAATCAGAGTGACAGACGGTGCAAGTAGCTGGGATATTATAACCCCAGCTACGAAGCTTATATTTGGTGGCAAGCTTGCCCTTGATAGCCAGCCATAAATAAAAGAGTGGCACAGAATATTATATTTATTCCATATTAACCCCACCCATCCCTTTTCAGGGTTAGGCGCACGAAGGACATTGTAAGTGTCCTTAATTGTAAAGATGATACTTCTTGCCTTAGCCGTCCAGTAGGGAACATCCCTTGATAGAATGTTCGGATGGGGAAGGGAGAGAATTAGCTTGTGGATTTCGTCTAGGTGGTCTCGACTCCGCACTCGAGCCAATCTCAGATTTTCAGGCCAATTCTATTCACCATTGCTGATAACTTCCGAAACTTTTAAGTTGCTTCCCAAACGGGAATTGCTGACGACTTCAGTCTCGTAGTGGGATGCAAGAGACGACGACAGAAGCCAAGGATCATGCCAGAATGAAGTGTTCTGACCGTTTTCTATAGCCACCCTGTATAAATTACGAGCCAAAGGTCCGAGACGAAGAATTTTCCTCCAAATCCAAGTGGACGAGGAACTCAATGAAACTTCCCAGAAATTTTTATTTTTTAGCTTTTCAGCTTTAATCCACTTGCACCAGATAGATTGAGTCTTATTACTAATGACTGACCAGAGGTGCTTAAGGACGGCCGCCTGATTCCATATTTTTAAGTCTAGAATTCCAAGGCCGCCCTCTTTATAGGGAGTGGTAACGGTCGACCAGGAAATTTTGGCCCCATAAATTTTCATAGTCGAACCAGACCAAAAAAAGCGACGGATATATTGATTTAACTCTTTAGTTATCCTAGATGGTAGGATAAAAATCGAGGACCAATAAGCCTGACCCGCAAATAAGACCAATTTGTTAAGTTGGAGTCTACCAGCATAAGAGAGGTGATTAGTAGTCTAAGAATCAATTCGGGAGGTTGTTTTGTGCAAGAGGGGGCGACAGTTTGAATGGGTAAGTCTACCAGTGATGAGAGGAACTTCCAAGTACTTTACTGGGAGGGAACCATCAAGGAAATTCAAAATTGTTAAAAGATTCGACCGAAGGTGATGGTCAATTCCCGAGAAGAATATATGACTTTTCGAGGGATTAACTTTGAGACCAGAAAGAGAGTATAATCATCCAGAGCATCCTTAATAAGGCTGAGGGATCGAGTTTCACCATGGCAGAAAATCATTAGGTCATCTGCAAAACAGAGATTGATGATTTTCTACTTATGACATTTCCAATGAAAACGAAAAGTCTGATCCTGGCTTTTCTCTTTAAAGATGCCCGAAAGTACTTGCATAACAAGCACAAAGAGAAAGGGGGATAGAGGGTCACCCTGGCGAAGACTTTTTTTACCTTTGAAATTTCCATGAAGATCTCCATTTATGATTATAGAGTAGGAGGGAGTAGAGATGCACTTGATAATCCAAGTGATCATCTTCTCAGGAAATTGCATTGCAACTAGAATGTCAAGAATGAGGTGTCATCGAACATTATCAAAGGCTTTCATTATATCTATTTTTAAGGCAACCCTTTTTCCTTTACCACTATTGTTGTAACCCCTCAGGAGTTCCTGAGACATAAGGATGTTATCAGAAATGTTCCTTCCCGCAACGAAAGCCAATTGGGAAGAATCAATTAGGTAAGGAAAGGCTATTTTGATTCTATTGGCCAGAATTTTAGATATGATTTTATAGACAACATTGCAAAGAGCAATTGGTCTATAGTCCGCAGGCCCCGAAGGAGAAGTCTTTTTAGGGATAAGAGCAATAGAGGTTGCATTCCATGAATCAATCAGAGTTCCAGTGAGAAAGAACTCTTGGACTCCTTTACAAATATCAGGGCCAACAATATTCCAAGTGGCTTTAAAAAAACTGGAATTGAAACTATCAGGACCATGAGATTTGTCACTATCAATACTGTAAAGAGACGATTTAATTTCAGCGTTAGAGATCTCACTGATCATTGACTCTTTATCAGTTTGAGTAACGAAGGAAGAAATCAGAGCCGAAACTCTATCAAGACCAGGATAGAAGGCATAATGCTTTGTACCTAAGGATTTCTCAAAAAAATTCACAAAGACGTTAGAAACTCTAATCGGGGAGGTGATAGTTTCTCCCTGATTATCGGAGATCGAGAGAATTTTATTATAGAAAAGCCGGGCTTTAATGCTATTATGAAAGAACTTAGTGTTCCGGTCTCCCAGCTTGATCCAATTTTCTCTAGATTTCTGCTTAAGAAAGGATTCCTCCGCTCGACTGAAAAAGGTAAAAAAATCAGAAGCCTCTGATTCTTTAGAAACAAGGAGAGGGTTGAGAGGATCAGTGGCAAGAATTGATTGAGCCTCAAACAGAGCTGTTTGAGCAGCTGAGGCTTTGAAAGAGATGTCGCTGAATTCTTTGCGATTAAGAGAAGCAAGCACAGTTTGAAGGCGTGAAATCTTATCTGAGACCATCCTCATACTTCCCGAGGTGGTAAGGGCATTCCAACTCGAGGAAACAAGGTCCTTAAACTGGGGATGGGACTGCCACATATTAAAGTACCGAAAAGGTTTTTTCCTCCTAGGACGGGGTAGGCCAAGATTAAGAGTGACCGTGGTAATGATCAGACGTACGAAGGTATCCAAAATGGACACTGGACATAGGGAAAAGGTCATCACAATCCGGGTTGACCAGAACTCGGTCAATTTTAGAAAGAATTGGGTGAGCAGGCTGCTTGTTTATCCAAATGAAAGGAAATCCAGTAGATCTAAGATCACTGAGTTCGCAATGGTAGCAGCAGCTGTTGAAATCATCAATAGCTGAAGACCAAGATTCGAAGGATCCAAGCCGCTCGAATGGGTGACGAATCGCGTTGAAATCTCCAAGGGAAACCCACGGAATGTGATTATCCAGTTTGGAAATATTATAGAGATCCTTCCAGAAGGGGATACGGTCTTTTGCATCATTAAACGCATAAATAGCAGCGAGCTTAAAAGTGACTCTGAAATTATGTATGCAATGGATTAACTTGGGAGTTTGGTCATTTTGCATAAATAACGTAATATTCCTTCGTATTAAGGTTGCATGGCCAATAAGGTTGCATGGCCAATGTGATCTCACCTTGATTGCAGTCTTCATCCCCATGTTGTAGATATTGCTATTAATTATTGCATCAATTTAGTTCTTCAGATTCTTTAATACCAAACCAAAAATGTTTGACCACTATAATCTTAATTTGAATTCTAACTTAAATTTTGTTGTTCATATTTCTACATCTTCAAAATTTTAATTATGAAATGTATATGTTACAGTTATTCGATTTATTTAAAAAGAATAATAAGTTAATACTTATTAAATAAATCTCGGTTTATTATTGTTCGAATTGGATTATCCGTGAAGAAATAATTTACAAAAGTCATATCAAAACATACATAGCGACCTCAAACATATGATAAAAACCGTTCATACCAAAACCCTGAAAATACTACTTACCGAAATTTTGTTATTAACGTTTCAGTATACCAAAGTTTGTGTTTCAGTCTACCAAAGTTTGTTTTGTTATTAACGTTTCAGTATACCAAAATTTGGTTCGGTTCATTTCATAATCAGTAATGTTATTATAGTATCAAAACACGTGAAATTTCTAATGGAGACCATTTTATATAATAAAAAACGGAACACATTATCTCATCTGATTTTTTATATATTTAATTAAAATTTCTTTGTTTTAAGAAAACATTACGTTAACTAATTCATTCTAGATATACGCTATTATCGCTAAGACAACGAAGAGTTCCACAAGCTTCTCCTTCTTCTTAGCCATTTAAGCAAGAAAAGTTTTGGGGTCAAATCCATCACTATTCAATTATTGAACTTTTGTCTTTCGTTTAACGTAAATTACTAGAAGACGGACTAATACATTATAAGTTTATTTGTAAACACCCAGGCAGAACCAAAAACAAACACAATTTGAAGTTGGAAATATAAAATAAAATAAAATAAATATAAGGAATGACTTAAAAAAAAAGGATCTATTTTCCGATAACTTTATCCTTAACGAATTCAGTGGCGGCTTTGGCTGTGTTCCATGACCCCTTTGCTTTACTGGTGTCTTTAATGAATTCTGTGGCGGCTTTGGCCGTGCCCCATGACCCCTTTGCCTTACTGGTCACCGATTCCGCCGTATCGGTCACTTTCTCGCTCACATCTTTTGTCATTTTCGTCACCTATATATATATATATGTTATATTAATAAAAATGTCATTTATAAACAATATATATATAAATATACTAAAATCGGTTTCTTACACTTTCAGCCGTATTTTTAGTTATGTCTCTCATGAACTCGGTTGTTTCTTTTACTTGTTTCGCTCCTTCTTTGACCGCATCCGCTGCTTCTTTCACATTTTGGCAATTCTCTGCCTCTCTCTTGTTCTAACGGTAAATAATCGCAGTAAAAGTAATAAATCAATATAATGTTACTACTATTTTTAGAACTTTAAAGAAAATAAAGATAAAAAAGTAAAATTACTTGTAAAGGTCTTGAGACAGTGACAAAGGATCGAGTTTTCGTTGTTCGAGGTAGAAGGAATCTTGTTGTCTTTGAAATTAATGTTGAAGTTGACATGGTTAATTTTTGTTGATTCTTGTTTGAGAATTGTCTCTAATGAATTCTTTTTTACTTTTTCGGTTTATAAATGAACAAGGTTTCAACTTCTATACAGTTTTTTTCTTTTTTTATTGTGGGATTGAGTGGTTATTGAAATGACCATGTCTTTAGGGTCTAAATTAATTATTGCCCACTAGATTTTATCTTTTGTCTCCTTTACCATCGGGACAACACTAAATCAAAGACATTGAAATGTTTCAAACGTTTAGAAAGATTTTATTTGGATGAGATGCTCCTTATTCTTTATTTGAATTTGGGGATTGGGTTTTTCCTTTTCTTACCGCTCTTTCTTTCTAATATAAATCGGAATTAAATAAAAATTGACCGCAAAGGTATTATATGTACAAAAATGATTTGTTATGCCAAAATTTCAGTTAAAAGTTGACGATTTTTTTTTGATGCGATAAAATAAGAAAGCTATGCTCAGAAAAGATATTATTAAGAAAGAGTATTTCTATGCTAATATAATTTTTATGCTAATATATTGTTTCGTTGTAAATTTATCATCGTGATAAATATTTCTTGACAAAATTTTAAAAGAAAATTAGGTATCCATTCGCCACGTACACATACACTTTCAGTTGAATAAGAGTTATTGATCAAGTCAACCTTTTTAAATTTTTGTTAGTGTTTTTTGGTCCTTAAGATACATTATCTTCTTCACCATCTCTCTCCGAAACAATGATTGCTCGTCATATCACATGGACAAAAATCAGGAGATCCAAAACCAAAAGAAATCCCTTCCCATTCAGCCTCAAAGCAAACCCAAAGATCTTCTACCACAAATGTCCATTAACCTTTAACAGAAATCTTACTCTGCAACTGCTATTCAGCCTAAGACACCAGTAACATTCAAGTCAATCTGCACACAACACAACGAAAATGTAAATGATATACTTCAAATCTCTTCATCCTACATTATGATCAGAAATTTTTCACAAGGCCTGCCCAAGAAACAAATGTCAGACAGATTCTGTGAGGCAAGAAAGTTTGAAGGTGACTTCTCACATTCAAATTGGGACTCAAGACACCTATTTCTGGAATTCTCTCTCAGGATGACTAACAAAATCTGGTCTCGAGAGATCTGGATTGTGGGACAAAACTCAATGAGAATACTAAAATGGCAGCCATCCTTTAATCCAAAAAAAGAATGTCATATTGTTCCCATCTCGATAAGAATAAAAAACTTACCACAGCATATGTACAATGGTGATATTGTTCAATCCATAGCCTCTTCAGTAGGTTCTCCAATCAAATCTTGGATCCCACCCAAGAACAAAGCTTTATATAATGCGTATTACACTTGGGTTGAGACTGATATCAACAAGAAATTACAACACCATGTTTGGTTAGGATTTGGTAGTAACAAAGGAGCTTGGATCCATATTAGTTATAAGAACGTGCCCAAATAATGCGATTATTGTTATCATGTAGGTCATGATAAACTATCCTGCAAAAAACAAAATCATGAATCAAATGGAGAATACAATTACGAAGTGAAAAGCCCTTGACTAACACTAGCCCTCTGCCTGAAACACCTCTACCAATCCAAGAGAAGGACATATCAGAAAATCCAATCAAGCTAAAGTTCATTATAGTGAATCCTCATGATAAGTATAACAACAGATTAGAATCTCACATATATGATGCAACTAGTGATGAAACAAATCTTATGAAAGAGAAATAAATTCATAGATATGGTAAAGTACCTAAGTTACAAAATGATACAAATGCTGGAAGAGAAGACACTGAGGATGATGAAATCATTGATGCAATAAAGTCTTTGGATTTTGATAATAACTTTTGGCAATCTATTGATTCTGCATCTCCATCGGTTGGCTACTTAACTCCCAATAAAGATAACACGGGTAGTCTTCCATCAACTCTCACTCTTATGCAGAAAGAAGTAGATTCAAGCTTTCAAAAGATACTAGACAAAAAGCTGAAACAAGCAAGAATCAACAAAGGAACTAAACCTCTAGTCATCAAATCTCTACAGTTTTCAGAGACAATAAGATCTTCATTCACAAGTCCCTTATGATTAAACCCCTAAGTTGGAACATACGTGGAGCTGGAAGCAAATCTTCTACAAGAAGACTAAAACCAATAATCAGAAAGGAAAAAAATAAAGATTTTATTTATCTAAGAGCCAATGATCAACAACAGCCAGATTGACTCCATGTCAGTTAAACTTAAACTTTCAAATCATTTTGCAAATGTATCCAATAAAATATAGATTATCTGGAGTGAATACCTAATAATCAATATTATGATTGATAATGCTCAATGTATTCATATCAACATCAAGCACCCTTTGTTAGAAAAAATATTCTATGTGACCCGCGTGTATGCAAAATGTCAAAGAAGAAATAGAATGGAACTCTGGAATATATCACGCAACATTACTGAATCTACAAAAGAATAGCTACTACTTGGAGATTTCAATTTTATAACCTCTCTATCTGAGTAGACTGGTTGTACTAATTATTGTTTTTAAAGTTCTAATAACTTTAACAATGCGATTAAAGATTGTTTCATTAAAGATGCAGGTTTTCCAGGAACAAAGTTTACATGGACCAACAAAATAAAATGGAGGACCGTATACTATTTAATCAAGAACGGTCAAACTATTTTACTGAAACCAAAGTAATAAATATGGTCCGTACTGTTTAGATCATACACTATTATGCATATCTATCATCTAGGAAAAAACTAAGTATAGCAAAAGCTTCAAATTCCTTAACATGTGGACTATGGACAAAGAATTCATCACCATTGTAAAATCAAGTTGGAATAAAACAATGGAGGGTTACCCAATGTTTGTATTCTGGAATAAAATGAAAAGACTGAAAAAATGATTTGAAAGAGTGGAACAAAAATTACTTTGAAAACGTATTTGACAAAGTGATTCAACCTGAAGAAAATGTCAAAGTATGTTAAGCTAGATACACTATATCTAATAGCCTAGAAGACAAAAAATCTCTATCTAAAGCCACAACAGAACATCTACTTGCTCTTTCAATGGAAGAAGAATATTGGAAACAAAAATTCTATGCAAAATGGATACAAGATGGAGAAAACAAATACTAGAACTTACCATAACTATGTCAAAAAAGGAGAAGAAAATAAAGGATATCATAAATAAGGCTCAACAACAAATGGTTCATTGATGATGAAACAATCAACTCGTCAACAGAAGCTTACTTTAAAGATAACTCTCTTCTCATTCTTATTCAAATATTAATCAACAACTTGAGTACATAAACAATGGTATATTTAGTACTATTCCTAAAGTTATAAATGAATCAGATAACAATCTTCTTCTAGTTATGCCTACAGAACAGGAAGTCTGGTACACTATTCAAAACATAAACTCAACATGAACAACTAGAATAGATGGATTTAATAGGTGTTTCGTCACCACTTGTTGGATTTAATTTGTGTCGATACTTATAAATGGAGAATTTATTGGCTTCTTTAAACTTAAGAGATGAGTCAGACATGAGGATCTCTTGTCCCTCGGTCTTTTCATTATGGCAGAAGAAATCCTTTTAAGGGGCCTTAGTGCTCTGTTTGACACTGATAAATCCTTAAAATTCTATACTATAAGCAACATAATCATCTCAAGTTTAGCGTTTGCAGATGATCCATTAATATTCACTAACGAATTAACTTCTTCTATGGAGAAAAATGGTAACTTTTTGCAGGTATACCAAGAAATTTCTGGACAATCACTAAACAAGGCAAAAACATAGATCATAACAGCAACTAACATGCCCCTGAATAGAAAAAAACTTCAGCAATCCAAACTACTTTCAAAACATGTCATCTCCCAACAACTTACTTGGGGATAACACTAAGTCCACACATAAAAAACAGCCAACTTCCTCCCTCTCTTGGAAAATATTAAAGAAAAGATATCAAACTGGGATGGAAAAAATTATCATATAGTGACAGACTTACATTAATTAATTATGTACTAATGTTCATTCCAATGTATTGGGTACAGAGCTTTTGGTTGCATTCTTCTATTATTTCAAAGATAGAAAAAATTGTTGAACAGGTTTCATTGGGGTTTTAGCAATGAATAAAACAAGCTACATTGGTACTTCTGGCATGCAATTTGCAAAATATTTAGTGAAGGTTAACTAAATATAAGAAGCCTTCAAGACATTGAAAAAGAATTCTTCTGCAAGTTATGGATAAGATTCAGAGAAAATAATTCTCTTTGGGCAAAACTAATTTATTACATTTACTGTAAAGGAAGTCCCCTTTTCTAGATAAACTACTCGAAAAGGCTCACAAACATGGAAGAGGATGAATAATATAAAGGAATTTGCTGAGGAAATATCAGGTGGATCCTAGGTCAATGTAATATTGATTTGTGGCTAGATAACTGGTATGAAAGATTCCCCTTATTAGTCTTAATTTAAACTCTAACAATAGTTGGTTTAGAGGCATTATGGTCAAGTCTTTGTGGGAAAATAATTCTTTGAATATTAATAAAATACAACCTTTATTAACTGATTTCAACATTAACCTTATCTCCAAAACTAGTATTAATGAACTAGTTAAAGACGTCATCCACTGGATCCCTTCAAAAAGTGGAAAAGTTAACATCAAAGATAAATGCAGATTATTAGATTTTTCAACAACAAATCCTCTCTCTATGAAAATCTATGGAACGAGATAACTCCACGCAAATGTTCTTTTCTTGGTTGTATATTTATCTTGAGTATTTGGACTTATTTTGCAGGTATTCTTAAAGTAGACATTCACATAATGACAACAAAACACATGTTCAGGGTTTGGTTATGGTCTTCACCTAACAAAACTCATACCAAGTCTTCCTTCATACAATTATCAGCTGGGCTATATAGAAACAAAGAAATAAGTCAAGATGAAAGGGGATTCATTTTCAACAACTTCAACAATCAAATATATAGCCAACATGCTAATCAGTTTGGGTCATTTAAATCTTCTCAAGAACAAACATTAGAAAAAAAATACAATTACCTTAGGATGCACCAATCATATGAAGATGAGAAAGAATGTTCTTACCTTACATAGATTTCTCTTCTCCCTAGTAGATACAAACTTAATTCATATGTTTGTTTTCTTGAAATTGGTGAATCAAGTGGAGTAGTGGTCATTCGAGATAACAATGGGAACATCATGCATGGTTATGGAAACAACTATGAAATGTTTTCTCTTATTAAAGCAGACGCTCGAGCATTACATGAAAACTTACAAATATGAAAAATTAAAGGATTAAGGGAAGTAAATGTAAAAACATATTCTGAAGTCCTAGTTTTTCTCATTTCGTATGGAAATTATCCTAATCACATGGAATCCATTGTGCATAGTATAAGATCTCTAATTACTAATAACATGATTTTTCATCACATCATTAGAGAACAAAATCGAGCAGTAGACTCGTTTGCTCGATGGACCCTAAGATGTAAAATGAAAATCGACTATAATTCGTTCAAAGCCCCACCTCAATTAGAAGTAATTACATTTTTAGAGAGTCTTCAAATTGGCTATGTTAGAGTTGAGTAATGACTTACTATATCTGATTTTCAGAACCTCTAGAACCAGAGACGCATTCAAAGACATCAACTACTATTTGTCTCCTTGCAAATAAATGAAGAAGAGAAGATAAAGCTGTAGTGAAGGATCTGAAGACTCAAATACGGTGATTCCAGAGTCCATTAGATTGATGTTACAGGCTCATGAACTCATATTCTAAGAAATCTAGTTATGAATAAACAGTAGATGATGCTCAAGCTGTTGATTCCCAATTCCAGATTTCAGAATTCTTCAAATGAATCGAAATGATTGAAACGCTTTCTATAATCCCAATTGCAGCTGAAATCGAAGAATTTTCTCTAGTTTTGCTTCAGGAAATCCCGAAACCATTAACACAAATGCATGGTTGCTCAAGTCCTAATAGTGCTTTCAGTTCCTCTAGCTTCTAATGATTTTTGCTGCCTTAGATCGGTGGTTCAAACATTTGGAGAAGTGAAGCTGGTTCAAGTACTCAAGCCTTCTCTGGCTCTTAAATTCCATGAGGGGGGGGGGGGAAACAAAAACAAATTCAAAGGCGCCATTTTTGTTGCTCTTACTGTAAAATCGAATGGTTCTAATTAAACCTTGTAAGGCCTTCATCATGGCCAATATATTTGTTTAATTAAATAAAAGTCTTTTAGCCTTAAAAAAATACACTTTTAGTTTTTGTTAGATTTGTTAGTTTTATGTTTTTAGTTTATTCGTACATCTTATATTTCTTCCAATGTTATAAATTTATTTTAGGATAGATTTTTATGACATTATCTAGTAAACCTATTTAATAATTCAACCATTTAATTAAATAACTTTATTTATTCTTTTATTGTGACAATTTTTATTTATTAGATAAAAACATTATCTCACAATAAAATTGATATATGATTATGTAGTATTTCTAAAAAAAATTCACAAGCTATTATATATTTTCAAGATATATATATATATATATATATATATATATATATATTAATGAAAAAAACTTTTATATTTATTTTTTAGAATAACAAAGATTTAGCTTGCAAATGTTTTGGCTAAAGAAACAATGAAAATTGAATTTTAAAGAGATACTAGCTCGACTCCATTGAGAAAATATAATCTCAAAAGCTTGAAGAACGCCATTACTGATGAAAACTAGACCCAAAAGCCCAGTATTCTATTGATTTGAGATAAAGAGATTCTGGATCACTAACTAAGCAGAATTTGAACTCGAATATTGTTGGATGCATTTTGTCGAGTAATTTGAGTTCTTATACGATAAAAATGATCGATTTAGGTGAGAAATATGGGAAATGAGAATCTTGAGCTAAAAAATCGATTGAAGCTTCTTTGAGGAACGATTCCTGACTTCATGGCTTTCTGGTTCTTTGCATAGATATTATACAATTTACGATGACAGAGATCAGAATCAGAAAACTTAATCGAATGAGAGATTTCGAAGGAAATTTTGCACGAAGACAAAACTTCAACACCATTAAGAATTCAATGAAAGATATACTTCTTCAGGAATCTTAAAGGACCATGCTCGAAAGGAGCAGAAAATCAATTCAGACACTCGCCTTTGATTGATGAATAATTGTAGATCGAATTTGCAAAGGTATGTTGATCATTGAGACAATATGTTGTGGTTTGAGATGATTGTGAATTCTCTTTCCTTCGAATTATCTTGCTCAATCTAGATAACCAGAGACCTGCTTGAGTATAGAGATGTAAATTAAGAACAAGGTTAGTCAGGTAAAACTTGTTAAGCATGTTAGTGATCTTAAGAATTTTAGAGGAGGCATTCATGGCTTCAACACATCAGAATTTCAATCATTTAAAGATATATAACCAAACCAATGTTATCAAGGAAAATGATAGCACTTAGAAGATTTGGAACCTCAGTGTGAGTAAAATCAATTCTCATATTGCATAAAATGGTCCATTTAGCGAGCCAGCCTGCTACTTTGTTTTAGAACCATTAAATGTGAGATAAGGCCACGGAATATGGCATGAAACTTCTACATCAAGTCATATATGGTTCATAAGTCCAAAGGGAGCTGCAAGAGGCAATAAGGTCCACTAAGATTTTAGATTCAGATTCAATGTCAACAGTGAAAATGTTCAGCCTTTTACATATTAAGAGACCAGCCAAAAGGGCTCTAACTTCAGTCACCAGGGGATTAGTTTTGCCATAGAGCATGCCAAAACCATAAATCGTATTTCCTTGGTTATCTTTAAGAATTCCACTAGCCTCGCCATTAGGCAAACAAAAACCATCTAAATTTAGCTTATATCGGTTATGGGATTGAAGAGTCCAGTTAAGGATAAAGATCTTTTTAGAGTTATTAAGGTGACTATAACAACCAATGTTTCTAGCCACTTTCTCATCATTGGTCCAGCGAGCTTTATTCAACATGTTAGCTTGATTATTTTTTATGATCATATGGTTGATATAGATGATGGAAAGGTTAGTTGAGTAAATATTATTATGATATTTAGATTTGTTCTTAGATTTTCAGATGACCCAACTGACTAAGACAAGGATGATAATCCTGATATGAACATCTTTATTGATGACCAAAACCAGTTCCTCAAAAAATGAGTGTAAGGCATGTGTCTTGCATGATTTATACTAAACAAAATAGTATAGTATTGGTGTGGTTAATTTATGTCTGAGGGTAATCGGGTAATTTGTTCAGAGTTTTGTGGAAGTTTATGGGTATTTAATATTTTGAGTAGAGAGTAGAGGGAGAATTAAGCTGCCTGGTTGCAGTTAATTTTCATTTTTCATATTTAATACAGGTGGTTGGGTATTTATACCCTTACATCTGGGCTTTATGGGTTTTCGGGTCATGTTTGATGGACCCGGGTCATGTTTAATGGACCCGGGTCATGTTTAAAGACCCATGAGCTCTTAGTAAGAGAGCAAGCAGCTTAGTCAAGAAGTGTTTAGGTTTTTTAGTACTTTTGTCATAGTTCGAACAGTCCAATGGGCTAAGTGTTCGAAGTGTGCTGTCCGGTTCGATGTCCTTGGTCCGATCTGTCCCTGTCCGGAGAGGAAGCAGTTTCCGTCTCATCAGGAGCCCTTTTTTTAGGTGTTTGTTCAAACGCCTTTGTCAAAAACCTGAAAAACAGTCCGATGTTCAGGGGCAGATTTAACCCGGACAGGTCTATCTGTGTTGTGGTTTTATCCGGATTGATAAAGCTTCGTGAATCCAAACGGTATCTTGCCAGAGTTTATGGGACACGTGTCACTTTTTGGTTGGTTTCTTCAGCCATTTTTTCACCTTGAATCTCGCACCCACCTTCTTCGGTTCCTCGGTTCAAGAATCGGAACCTGTTGTTGAGCCAGGTGTAACTGTTACCAGCTTTAAAAAACCCTCCCCCTTCTTAGCTATGGGGTCAGACGCTGAAACCTCCCCTAAAAAATTAGTTGACCGAAGAAAAGGCCGACTGGTCAAGGGTCAAGCTTCTAAGAGCACTCCTTCAAAATCGGGTGCTAAGGATAGCAGCACTGGGTCAGAAGTGCCTATCAGAGCTCCCAAGGACAGGATGTCCGGTCCAGAGGGTAGTGGCTCAAGCCTTCGAAGAGAAACATCTGCATCAGAGCCCTGACCGGAGGCCAAAAACCAAGAAAATACTGAAGCTCAGCAGTCCAGAGACCAAGCTGAGCCAAATCTAAACCTTCCCCTTGACACTGCTACTGAAAACCCCTCATCAATCATGGAGGAGGTAATGGAGGACTCTATCGAAGAGGCTCCATTCGAGTCTGAGCCTTCCGGACAGACCAGTAGTGCTGTTGCTGCCAAAAAAGATAAAGGCAAGGAGAAGTTGTGCTTGAGGCATCCGGATCTGCCGGAGAGTCTTGAAGGAAGGGTGGGGCCTTGTTTTCACAAGGTCAATGTCAAGTACCTCATCGCTCTGCAAAAGATCAACTACGCATTCATCCACACAGGTGAACTGGGCCGGATGCGTATGAAGTGGGGAATTCCGGAGAACGTGAAGATAAGGATCCCTATAAACCCTGAAACTCCCATGGATTGCAAATTGAGCGAGATAGTCATCTTCACAAAGCTGTTTAATTGGGGACTCAGATTCCCCTTGGACCCAGAAATTTTCAGATACTTTCATCTGATAAAGCTCTGTCCGAGCCAGCTGAGCCCCAATGCTTGGTACACCCTCATGCCCTGCATTATGGCTTCTAGGCTCTCCGGGATCCCTCTACCAATGGAGGAGTTTGCTGCTGTGGCCAACCTTTGTAGAAACCACCACATCCCCTTCTACCACTTCAATATGGGGGGTAACTTCAAAGCTGTTGATGACCTGCTAGAGTCGGAGAGGAATTGGAGGACTCAATTCCTGTTCGTGAGTGGTGCTTAGGAGAACGGGAAGAAGATCAAGGCTGGAGTCAACCCAAGTCTCCTCACCAGCAGATGGAGGAGTGATCGTAAGTCTCCTATTTCACATTCTTGTCTTTTTTTTATAAGTTAGTTTAAACTAATTGGTCTTACTTTTGCCTTAGCAGAACTACCCAAGGACTTTAGTGACCACTTGAAAACCGGGTAGACCACTTGCACCAAGATCAACGCTTGGGCTGCTGAGAAGTGGGGGAATCAGTTCCATGCTGCTTTTACAGGGGGAAACTTTGCAAGGTCTCATCTTTGGAACACCACAGGTCCGAGAGACTTAACATGGGAAGAGCTCACCACCCAGCCTCCTCTGGATGTAGTACTCAAAAGGACGCATGAACCGGACGGGACACTTTACTTGCCAGGCCGGGCCAAGGCCCCGAGTAAGATGAAAGGAAAAAAGAAGGGCAAAAAAGTAGTGGGTGGAGCTAACCCTGCTGAAGTGGAGGAGGACGTTCCAACGCATCCGGAGGGGCCAGCCCTTAGTCAAATTGATGCTGCTCTCTTGGAAGCGGTAGAGCAGGAGAGTGTTAGGCAAGAGGTTCACTCCCCAAATCCTCCAAGGGCTTCCAAGAGAGACCGTAAACGGGGAGCTGAAAGAAAAGATAGGGAGGCCAAGAAGAAAAAGACCTCTAAGGGTGACGAACTCTCTCTCCGACCTCCGGAGCCTCTTCCCCAAGCTGACCCCATAGACCCAACACAAGCAGAGGAGATACCTGGTGACTTCCAAACCGATGAGGTCGAAGGGGGAGATCTTAGCATTGATGGGGTAGACATCACTGGTCTAGGTGGGCTTGGTGAGTACTTCATCAATCTTCCCAGAGATGATTTTGCTGGGCCTTATCTCCCTCCGAGCACTTCAAACACAGTCACTTTTAATGGTAAGACTTTTATTGTTTCAAGTGAAAGGGATGTTATAGCTCACTCTTTATTAAGCAATGTTCAGCCGGTGCTCGCGTTGGAGAAGCAAGTTCGGAATCAGGCAAATATTATTAAAGATCTCAAGTCTGACAAGAGAGGCTGTCCGATGACCTTCGTACTGCCACTTCAAATGCTGCCACTCTAAAGGGGGAGAATGAAGAGCTGAAGAAAAACCAAGAGGTAAGTTCCACAAAAATCGCCACTCTAGAGAACACTATCACAGAGCTCCGGGAGAAGCTGTCCGGATTGGAGAAAGATCTTGCCACTTCAAAAGGGGAGACCAAGGCCAAGGACCAAATTATCACCAATTTGACCAGTGACAAAATTGCTCTTGAAAACGCAGTGTCCCAAGCTGCAAGGGAGAAAGTTGATCTGCTAAGGGAGCAGGAGGCCAAAATCCAGGCCAAGATTGATGCTTATGCCAACAACGTGATAGATACTCAAGAGCAGATGTATGCCAAGGTGAAATCAGACATGGTCCTGCTCTTCCATGAGAAGTTCCCGAAGAGGAACTTGGGTGATTTGTGGCTTCACGTAGAGCCTGAAGGCCTCCCATATCACACAATGGCCGAAGGCGACAGGTATGGCTACTCCAGTGCATCCTCATCTGATGACGAAGGGAACACCGAGGAGAGCCCAAACGAAGAGAAAGATGATCCTAAGAGGAAGAAGAAGGTAGATGAAGCTGAGCCATCCTCAAAGGCTCAGCCTTAAATTATGAATTACTTTTTTACTTTTCATGTTATCTAAACTAAAGTCCTTGGAAGGCCAATGCACTCTTTATGTAAGTGTGTCCGGTATCTGACCAGATAGATATTTTACTCTTCTTGATAATTTGAAAGTCCTTGGAAGGCCAAGGCATTTAAGTTATTTTAATGAATATCCTTGTTTTGCACAATTCTCACATTCTTTCATAGTCTGTTTCAATTTTGGTGGCTAGTGTTTAAATAACCCTTAGTTATTTCATAGTGAGAGTGTTTAAATTCTCCGATGACAAATGTTTAAGTGGTCATCACTCTTTTATTTCAATCCGGATGGTGTGACAAAAGACAAAGTAAGAACACTTCGGAATTTTTTTAAAAAGGCATCAAATTTCATTAAAAACCCGGACACCTCATTAAAACCTCCCCGCGCCACCAGGGTAGGAAAGAGTATGCCCCAAAATATTTACATGGATGTTTAAACAAGTAAATATTTACCGAGCAGCTTCTCTTTAGTGTGTAAGAAGACTTTCCTCAATACATTGTCCCCCGGTTGGAAATATCTTCTTTTAACTCTGAAAGCAAATCTTCTCCTCATTAAACCCTGATAGTGAGCAGCTCTAAGGTGAGCTTTAACTCGTCTTTCTTCTATTAGGTCGAGCTGATTTCTGATTGCCACCTCATTAGCGCATTCAGAGAAGTTGTGAACACAAAATGATGGGAGAGTTGCTTCTATGGGAGCTATTGCATCCATCCCATAGACCAAAGCAAAGGGTGACTCCTGTGTTGCAGCCCCAGGTGTTGTCCGCTAGGCCCACAAAACTTCTTGTAAATAGCTAGGCCACTTCCCAGCAGCCCCTTCCAAATTCTTCTTTAAACCGAACAGTATAGTTCTGTTAGCCACTTCAACCTGACCATTTGCTTGTGGGTGGAAAGGTGAAGAGAAACAATGTTGTATACCCCTTGAGGCAAAAAAACTCTCAATTTCCCTATTGTCTAACTGTGGCCCATTATCTGTCATTATCTTTTGTGGAACACCAAATCTACAACAAATGTTGGATATAATGAATTTTATAATGGCTTTTGATGTTGTTCCTGCCAGAGGGGCTGCTTCAATCCACTTCAAAAAGTAATCGATAACAACAATTATAGTTTTGCGCCCTCCGGACGCCATAGGGAGAGACCCCACTAAATCCAATCCCCAACGAGCAAAAGGTATAGGCTCATATATTGATTCTAAAGGAATGGCTGGGACATGAATTTCATTGCTGTATCTCTGGCATGGGTCACACCTTCTCACCAGTTCTTTAGCATCCTGCATGATAGATGGCCAATAGTAGCCAGCCAGTAAAACTCTCCTTGTTAGAGCCCTGAATCCACAATGAGCTGATCCCTCGCCATCATGCAATTCGTAGAGGACTACAGTGATTTATCCGGAGGCACGATGCCATCGGAGAGGTATTGCAGGAGAGAAAATCTCCAATCCTGAGGTTGTTTCATTTGTATTTCAAAAATTTCTTCTTCTTTACCCATATCAAGTTGAATGGAGGGGCTCTCCAGCACATGGATCCATGGATACGAATCTGTGTATGCTATGGTTGCCAATGAATCTGCTAACTCATTTTCTGTCCGGGGTATATGTTCATAAATAATGATTTTAAACTTGAGTGCTTCATTTTTAAGGAGAAGTAAATACTTCACTAATTGTTCTTTTTTAGCCTCAGATTGACATTGAGCATGGTGGATAAGAAGCTGAGAGTCACTCATTAGCTTTACCCTCTTAATCAAGTTCTGAACCTCTTATTTTAAAGCTATACAATCATCAGTGGTATGACCAGTATCATTGTGATATTGGCATAAAGAGTTATTACGGTGTTCTCTAGGGGATTGTAGTGTGGTCGGTCTTCTATAGTGCACCTCTAGGGGATTGTAGTGTGGTCGGTCTACAAAGTAGCTGGTCATCATCATCGAAGTTCATCATAAAGTTTTTAAATTGGTCTAAATGGTTGTCCGGATCAGTACTGACATCGTACTTTTCCATTTTGGTGCTGTCAAACCTCTTAGGGAGGTTTCCAGACAGAATTTTGGAAGACAATGGAGATTGCCTCCAATTTCTGCCACGACTGAACACAGTATCCTCGTTGGGAGTTGCAAAGATACCTGGTTTATCGTGGAAAGCGAAAGGATCCATCAGCATCCTGTCTACATGCCTCCGGCTGTGATATGACCCTTTGCCGATATTCTTCTTCATCTTTCCATGTCTATCCCGTTTTCTCGAATATTTTTTGATCTGCTTTTGCTTCTTTTTAGTTCGACCCTCATCGCTGCTAGAGGATAAGGATTCTTCAACTCCCTCATTATCCGAAGAGCTATCAGAAGACTCTGAGCCTGAGTCAGAACTCTCCACTGGCTTAGACCGGTGAGACTTTTTAGAGCTAGCATGAGTCTTTTTTGTACTAACATGAGTCCTTGAAGGCTCATGCTCTCTGGGGTTATCGGTGTGATGAGCAACTGATGCTTTCGATTTTTCTTTCATGCCCATCTTAGCCTTTTCTGCCCTCAGAGCTTCTATCTCGCCTTTTAGCCTCTCGCACTCCTCGATAGTGTATTCATCGTTTTCACCCACCACTTCGAGCAAAGCTGGTGGCACTCCCGGGGCGTCTGAATTCATTCAGACTGATTTTTGCTGATGGTTTCGAATGCTTGATTCAAGCACCGTCGTACTCCCACTGTGGTCGCCAATTTGGTGTGGTTAATTTATGTTTGAGGGTAATCGGGTAATTTGTTCAGAGTTTTGTGGAAGCTTATGGGTATTTAATATTTTGAGTAGAGAGTAGAGGGAGAATTAAGCTTCCTGGTTGCAGTTAATTTTCATTTTTCCTATTTAATGCAGGTGGTTGGGTATTTATACCCTTACATCTGGGCTTTATGGGTTTTCGGGTCATGTTTAATGAACCCGGGTCATGTTTACAGACCCATGAGCTCTTAGTAAGAGAGCAAGCAGCTTAGTCAAGAAGTGTTTAGGTTTTTTAGTACTTTTGTCATAGTTCGAACAGTCCAATGGGCTAAGTGGTCGAAGTGTGCTATCCGGTCCGATGTCCTTGGTCCGATCTGTCCCTGTCCAGAGAGGAAGCAGTTTTCGGACTCATCAAGTATGACCATAAAAACCAAACAAACTTACATCCCATAAAGAGATGGTTAGTATTTTTACTATTAGCACAAAATTGACACTTAAAGACCAAGGTTATGTGTCTGTTTTGGAAAGAGGAATCAGTAGAGATCCAACCATTGAGGATTCTCCAGCATAAGAAAGAGAACTTCTTGGGAAAAATATTATTCCAGAGTTTATTAAAAAGGTTAACCTTATTATGATTTTTCTTTAAGTGATTCTAGTTTTCTTTCGTATCAAGGATACCATCTTTAAAGAGGAGCCAAATTATTTTGTCTTCCATAAGGGTATTTATAGTATGATGTTGAATATTATTAATCTCAGTAATTGTGACAAGATCTCTTAGTTTATTCAGGTCACAACAGTTAGTGTTCCTATCCCACAGAGTGTGAACAGGGTTCTTTATAAACCATATATTATCTTCACGATGAGACAATCTAATGAAAGAGGAAGCTTTAGTCCAATTGTTTAGCCATAACTCAACTTTCCTATTACCCAACTTCTAGAAAATTTGGGTTTTAGCAGTTTTTTTATGTTCATTAACATTTTCTAAGTAAGGGAATGATGCTTATCGGGCTTGAACTGAAAGGGATGCATGCTTTTACAATAAATACTAGCCATATATTTAGCCCAAATAGATTTTTTATCCCTGAATTTATACCATAACTTGTAGGAAAACGTGTCCTGCAAGTCTTTAAGAGACCTAATATGTAGTCCACCTTCATTAAAGGGTTTAGTAATAGTGGACCGACTAGACTAGATAATAAAATTACAGTCAAATGAAGATCTCCATAAAATTTATTGAACATTCTTTCAATCCTAAGAGTTACAAATTTAGGGAAACAACTATTATGCAACAAGTATAGAGGTAAAACCATGAGGATAAAGTTGATTAGAGTAAGCTTTCCACAATTGGGTAAGTGATTATCATCCCAATCATTGATCTTGTCTCTAATTTTAGTGATTATGGGCTCAAAATTGATAGTTTTGTTGTTAGAGTTAATTGATACACCTAAGTAAGTAGTGGGAATGATACTAGAAGAGAAACCAATATGAAACTCAATGTTATTTCTTTTACTATTGTTTAGACTTGCAGATGTAATAACTTTGGTCTTGTTTTTGTTAACAGATTGACAATAGTTAATTTGGTAATTATACATAAAGGAAGTTAGGATATCGATTGATGAAGGAAGGATGTTTGTGAATATCAAGAGATCACCAAAAAATACAAGGCAATGGATGATCATGGGATTCTGGTTTTGTAAGTCATATTTTTTTTCTTCAATAAAGATCTTGTTTAGGTCACAAATATAATATTCTTAAACAATAATGAAAAGACTAAGGGATAATGGATATCTTTTATCTTATGCCGCTTAAAATGATTTGAAATATCTAGACTAACTAGTAATAAAGATGGAAATGTTTACTTTTTTATCATGCTAGCAATTCGATTAATGAAATTAGTAGAGAAACCAAGTAGGACTAGAATTTTGAGGATAAAGTTGTGAGACATTCTGTCGAAAGCTTTAGTCATGTCCAATTTGATTATAATGTTATCACTTGTGTTTTATGCTTTAGGTCATGAACAAGCTCTTTGGCTAAAAACATATTGTCTTGAATGTCTCTATTAAAAAAAAACCCACCTTGGACATTAGAGATAATGTTAGGGAGAAAGGCTGCTAATCTGTTGTTGATAATTTTGGAGAGAATCATATTGAGGAGAGTTCATAGACCGATGATTCTAAACTCTTTCTATGAGGAAGGGTTATTAGACTTAGGGATAAGGAAAATTAGGGTAGCAAAGACCTCATTAGGGATATTATGGCATTGAAAGTAGGATTGGATGAAAGAACAAATTTGTCTTAATAATATGCCAATAAGTTTTTAAAAAAGTGATGTTAAAACTGGTGTGGATAATTTCAGTCTGAGGGTAATTTCGTCAGGAGTTTTGTAATGTTTCAAGGGTATTTAGTGTTTAGGTAGTTTGTAGTGAGAGATTTGCGCTGTCTGGTTGTATTTAAGGTTCATTACCCTCATTTAATGAAAGTGGTTGGGTATTTATACTCTTAATTATGTACCTCATGGGTTTTCGGGTCAAACTCATGAAACTGGGTCGAATTTAAAGACCCATTAGTTTATTAAGCAGGTTGGTAATTAGCTTAGTCATAAAGTGGTTAGTTTTTAATACATTAGTCATGTTCGGATGGTTCAGTGGGTGGTTTTTATCCGAATTGCCCCTGTCCAGTTTCTACAGTGAGTGGTGAGAAAATCCGGACTCATCAGTAGCCCCTTTTTTAGGTTATGTTCGAAGGCTTTCGGCAAGACCTAAAAAATATCTCTTGAGTATCTTAAAACAATGTCCGGACAGATTTCGATTTGTATAACGAATGTATCCGGACTAGCAAATCTCTCAGAAGTTCAAAGGTTTTGTTCACAGATGATGGGACACGTGTCCCTTCCTGATTCGCCTCACCAGCCGTTTTTTCTCCTAAAATGACGCTCCCACTAACCTCAAAAGTAACATCTTCAATTAATGCTGGTGATGTCAGCGCCGTCTTTAATCATTACTCTATCTTTTCGAATTCTCCTAGGTTTCAAGGCATCTTTTGTCTCTTTAGTATAAATTGAATCATTTTTCACTGTTTTACCATCTTCAATATCTTTTCACTTCTAATCTTCAGAGCTTTTACCTATCTTCTCAAAAACGCATTTTAGCATAAGTTTATGTTTACAGCAAGAAACGCTTTAGTAAAAGGTGGGTGGTTGAATCTTTCGGAGTTAGAGAAAGCACAGAGGGTCGAACGAGAAAAGCGCATTGCAGCAGGCCTCTCCATCTCTCCTATTGACAAACTTGAAACAGCAACCTCAGAGCCTGATCGAAGTTCGTCTTCTATCAGAAACTCCAAACCTAAAAGGTTATTTCAACCTAGTCTTTCGCCGATCATCTCAGGCTCATCGGTCCAGGAGTCGGAGCCTATTGTTGAACAAAATTTAGTAGTTACGAGTGCTAGGAGACCCTCTACATTCATAGCCATGGGATAGGACGCTGACGTTTCTCCAGAAAAGCTAGTAAATCGTTTAAAAGGCCGTCTGGTAAAAGGCCTGGCTGCTGTTCCACCGTCTAAATCTCCAAAATCTGCGCCCTCTAAATTTGGGGCCAAAGACAAAACTTCGGGGTCAGAAGCGCCCATTAAAGTTCCTAAGGATAAGTTGTCTGGTCCGGAGGCTACCAGTTCAAGCCTTTGAAACGAACCCTTCGGATCCAAGCCCCAGCCGGACTCCAGACCACAAATAGAAAATAACACTCAGCCATCCGGACAACTTAATGAGCCAACCACAAGCACTTCCCTCCCAAAAACAGCTGATAACCCTTCCATGGTAATGGAAGATGTAATGGAGAATAGTGTTGAAGAAGCCCTTTTTGAGACCGATGTCTCCGGGCAGACAAGTGAGACCGCCATTGTTAATAAAGACAAGGGCAAAGAGAAACTATTCTTGAAACACTCGGACCTGCCGGAGTGCCTTGTTGGAAACGTGGGACCTTGCTTCCACAAAGTGAGTGTGAAATATCTGCTAGCCATGCAGAAGATTAATTATGCTTTTATCCATACAGTTGGACTAGGCCGGATGTGGACGAAGTGGGGAATCCCAGAAAACATTAAAGTAAGGATACCAGTCGATCCGGAGATACCAATGGATTGCAAACTCAGTGAGATAGTTTTCTACACGGAGTTATTTAACTGGGGGCTTAGGCTTCCTTTAGACCCAGAGATTGTCAGATATTTTCATATGATAAAGCTCTGCCCAAGTCAACTGAGCCCCAACGCCTGGTTCACCCTCATGTCCTGCATCATGGCCTCAAGGCTCTCCAGAATTCCTCTTCTGATAGAGCAATTTGCTGTTGTGGCCAGCCTCTGCAGAAACCATGTCATGCCTTTCTATCATTACAATATGGGTGATGATTACAAAGTGGTGGATGACTTACTTGAGTCGGAGAGGAACTGGAAGACTCAATTTTTGTTCATCAGTGGTGCTTGGGAGAACGGGAGGAAGAATAAATCTGGTGATAATCCAAGCATGCTTACCAGTAGGTGGAAGAGTACAGGTAAATATTTCATTACATCTTTCTGTTTCTTCTTATAATAAGTTTGTTTGTTTAACTTCTCTTTTTTTGTTTTTTGGTAGTGCTGCCGAAGGAGTTCAACGACTATTTAGAGGCGGGGCAGACTACTTGTGCCAAGCTAAATGCTTGGGTTACTGAGAAATGGGGAAATCGCTTCCACAACTGCTTTACCGGAGGCAACTTAGTAAGATCCCATCTTTGGAATACCACCGACCGGAGGGACTTGTTTTGGGAGGAATTAACCACTCCACCTCCTCCGGGGGTGATTCTTCAGAAAACAGATGGAAATGATGGAAAGCTAGCCTTACCGGGAAGAGCTGAAGCCCCAAGCAAAATGAAGGGCAAGAAAGGCAAGGCTAAGCAAGACGTGGCTGAGGTCAACCCAAGCGATGCTGAGTAAACTGTTCCCGCAAACCTGGAGGGGCAGGAACAAGGAATGATTGATGCTGCTTTGCTACAAGTGGTAGAAAACGAGAGTACCAAAGAGGTGGTTGGATCTCCAAAACCCCCAAAGGCTCCCAAGAAAGACAGAAAACGGGGAGCAGAAGGTGGAGATATGGAGGCCAAGAAGAAGAAAACCTCCAAGGGAGATGAAGTTGCTCTCCGGGCTACGGAGTCTTTTCCTCCGGTTGATCCAACAGACCCAACCCAAGCAGAGGAAATCCCAAGTGATTTTCACACCGGAGAGGGCGCCGGAGGGGACATCAACATCGATGGAGTTGACATCAGGGGGCTTCAAGGGATTGGTCTTTACTTTAATGACCTTGAGAAGGATGATTTTGCTGGATATTACCTTCCCCCAAGCTCCTCGAACATGGTCACCTTCAACGGTAACTCTTTTTCTGTTTCAGGGGAGAAGGACACGGTGACCCATTCTTTGTTAAGCAACATTCAGCCAGTGCTCAACTTGGAGAAGCAAGTGCGAAACCAGTCAGCCATCATCAACATACTCAATTCTGACAAGGAGAGTTTGTCCAACGACATCCTTACAATCAAGTAGAGTCTCGAGGCATTGAAGAAAGAAAATGAAGAGTTGATAAATGGGAAGGAGGACTTGGCCACCAAACTGGCCACTTCAGAGGGGGTTGTCACAGAACTTCAATCCAAGTATTCTGACTTGGAGAAAAATCTTTCTACTTCGAAAGAGGAGGTGAATGCCAAAGACAACGTCATTCAGAACTTGACAAATGACAAGATATCGCTTGAAGATGTTGTGTCCCGGGTTAAGCAAGAGAAAGATGACTTGCTAAAGGAGCAGAAAAATACAATCCAAGCTAGGATTGATGTGTATACCAACGAAGTGATAGACTCCCAAGAACAAAGATATGATGAGGTCAAGTCAGACATGGTCCTACTTTTCCATGAGAAATTTCCAAGGAGGACACTCGGGGACTTATGGCGATTTGTGGAATACGAAGACCTTCCTCACCATACTATGGCTGATGGTGACAAGCACAGTTATTCCAGTGGTTGGGATGATACCACCGATGAAGATGAAAAGACCAGAGAGAGTCCAGATGAAGAACTAAAGTCCTTAAAATGCTAACTATCTTTTAATTTTGTGTTTGAACTAAAGTCCTTGGATGGCCAAGACATTTTTATGATTGTTTCCGGCACTTTACCGGACAAACCTTCTCTCTTAAAAACTTCAAAGTCCTTGGATGGCCAAGGCATTTTATATATTTAATATCACTCCCCGGTATCTGCCGGACAATTTTATCTTACATATTATTTAATTTTGATGGCTTGTGTTCAAATGGCCTTTAGTTATTTCATAAGTGTTTTAAAGTGAGAGTGTTCAGATTCTCCGATGACACATGTTTAAACAGTCATCACCTCATCGAATTGAATTAAATCAAACTGCTATTCAAACCACTTCGAATTTTTTAAGAAGGCATCGAATTTTATTTAAAACTCTGGACACCTCATTAAAATTTCCCCGCGCCACCAGGGTAGGAAATAGTATGCCCCATAATATTTACATGGACTTTAAACAATTAAATATTTACATAGTCTATTCTAAATACAACCGAAGGTGTTCGATGTTCCAGGGGTGATTCAAAATCCTTCCATCTTTATCTTTGAGCCTGTACGTCCCATGCTTAAGCTTTTCACTGACCACATAGGGTCCTTCCCATGTTGGAGCTAGTTTGTCGAATTACTTATCTTTGGTATGCAGGAAGACTTTTCTTAGCACTTTATCACCTAGTTGAAAATCCCTCCTTTTGATTTTAGAGGAAAATCTGCTTCTCATCAAACCCTGATAGTGTGTGGCTCTGAGGTGAGCCTTTACTCTTCTTTCATCCATCAAATCAAGTTGGTTTCTTATGGCCACTTCATTATCTTGTTCGGAAAAATTATGGACTCGAAATGAAGAGAGAGTGGCCTCTATGGGAGCTATAGCATCCATCCCATATACTAAAGCAAAATGAGACTCTTGTGTTGCAGCCCAAGGAGTGGTTTGGTAGGCCCATAATACTTCTTGTAGATAACTTGGCCATTTTCCAGCAGCTCCTTCTAGATTCTTTTTAAGACCGGACAGGATAGTCCTGTTAGCCACCTCAACTTGACCATTTTCTTGTGGATGGAAATGAGAGGAAAAACAATGTTGAATGCCTCTAGTAGCACATAAATTCTCTATCTCCTTATTATCGAATTGTGGTCTATTGTCAGTAGTTATCTTTTGTGGAACCCCAAATCTACAACAAATGTTAGACATGATGAATTTTGTAACAGCTTTCGAAGTAGTTCCTGCCAAAAGGGCTGCTTCGATCCACTTTGAGAAGTAATCAATAGCAACAATTATAGTTATGCACCCTCCGGATGCCATGGGTAGAGGCCCCACTAAATCCAGCCCCTAACGAGCAAAAGGTATTGGCTCAGAAATGAACTCTAAAGGGACTGCTGGAACATGGATTTCATTGCTGTTTATTGGGCACAGATCACACTTCTTCACCAACTCCTTGGTATCTTGCATTATGGAGGGCCAGTAGTACCCAGCCAACAAAACTCTTCTAGTTAGAGCCCTGAATCCACAGTGTGCTGATCCCTCACCATCGTGTAATTCGGAGAGCACTATTTGGGATTCTTCGATCCCCACACATCATAAGAGAGGTTTACTAAAGGATTTTTTTATAAAGAATGTCTCTTAAGATGACAAAACCACGAGCCTTGAATTTCACTTTCCTTGCTACTGCTTTTTCCGGAGGTAAGATGCCATCTGAGAGATATTGGATAAGAGGAAATCTCCAATCTTGGGGTTGTCTTACTTGTATATTTAAGCTCTCTTCTTCCTTATCTGGATTGATTTGAACGGATGGGCACTCTAACAGATGAATCCAAGGGTAAGACTCAGTATAGGCTATAGTTGCCAAAGATTCTGCTAGCGTATTTTCTGTTCGGGGTATGTGCTCATAGGTGATACTTTTGAAATTAAGTGCCACTTCTTTGAGAACAAACAAATATTTAACCAGTTGCTCTTTCTTGGCTTCAAATTGACCCTGTGCATGATGGATAAGAAGCTGAGAATCGCTCATTAACCTGGCCCTTTTGGCTCTACAAATAAGAGCTAATTTCAAGCCAGCTATAGCAGCTTCATATTCGGACTCATTATTGGAAGCTCTGAAAGCAAAACATATAGCCTGATACATCTTGTCACCATACAGAGAGGTTAAACATATCCCATCACCACAGCCCATGGTACTTGATCCACCATCAGTACGGATATCCCATACTTTTTTTTATCTTTTTCACCGGTTGCTTGCTTAGTACCTCTGTCCGAATGGAATTCAACCAAGAAGTCAGCCACAGTTTGAGCTTTGACTGCCGTTCGAGGGACAAAGTCAATATCATAATCTCCCAGATCCAGTGACCACTTGGTCATTCTGCTTGAAATGTCTGCTTTTTGAAGAACATTCTTCAAGGGAAAAGACGTCCGGACGATGATCGAATGAGACTGAAAGTAGGGCCTCATTTTCCTAGCAGCAATTACTAAGACTAGTGCTAGTTTCTATATTTCAAGTATTTTTTTCTGCATCAATCAAGCTCTTGCTAATATAGTATACTGGTTGAGGATAATTATCCACCTCCCTTACTAGCACTGCACTCAAAGCACACTCAGAAACTGCCAGGTATATGTAGAGTGTCTCTCCATCAACAGGTTTTGGTAAGAATAGAAAGTAACAAGAGAAGATTGAGAATATCTACTTAGAATCAACAGAGATTTTCAGATGTGAATATTGTCTTTCTCCTCTAAAAATTTCATAGGTGTAATCAGCCTCTTCGACCTCTTTAAATAGGCCTAGTGAGTTAGTTACAAATTCGGTTACATAAGGGGTTTATTTACAGTTCAATCCCTATTCTTCTTGTAAAACTTTAATCTTACTCTATATTAATAGAACTTATCATTCAAGTCTTTATTAATTACATTTAAGTCCCTAAGGAATATATTTCCTTATCAGTAGCCCCCCTAGTTCTTATACAAACAATTTTATAAGAACTATTCACTCTTCGAACATTACTCCAAGTGAATAAAACTTCTTTCATCCATCCCCTTTATTATGATTGAGCCTAATGACTTGCAACTTCACTTCAAATCTAAGAATAAGTGCAAATAAACTCCCCACTCACTTCGAATCTACTAACTTGAAATACAACCTTACTTTCACTTCGAATCTTCTGACCAAAATTACAACTTTACCTCTACTTCGAACCTTTAGACCCCTACTTGAAAGACTGATTGGACCCTTCTTGATAGGTCTATGACACAGCAAGTTTTCCTCCACGTTTCACATTCCACCCAATGAAAACAATTCACTGGTTTTGCCTCTTCCAATTCTTAACGTCATTTTTTTTAAGTATAAATACTCAGCTCCACTTTACTGAGAACCTTTTAGAAAAATCATCACTTTCCTAAACCATCTTCATCTCGTTCTTCATCAACCTTCATCTTCATCTCGTTCTTCATCAACCTTCATCTTCATCTTCTGCTACCTTACCCATAAACACCACTTCTTCAGTCACAAACAAATAACTTCCCAGATTAACATCTATTATATGAGAAGGTACCCCAAATACAAAAGATCTAAACCTAAAAACCAAAGGAAACCAAAGAAATCTCTCTTCCCTGGTTCTAGCAATCAAGTATTTGGTGCTTACGATTATCTCTGTATTTCAAAAAGAGCTAAAGAATACAAAGCTGCTGGGTTAATCTACAACGGTCCTCGTTTCTCCTCTACCACCTTCAAATATGGTAACTTCAATCCCAATCTAGTTAATTCATCTTCAAACCTAGCATCAAACCCAGAATCTAGCCAACAATCTTCTCCTCCTCGAAATCAATCCACTTCCCCATCACTAAAACCACATCGAAAATCTAAGCCTGTCAATCCTGACAAACCTCCAACTCTAAAAAAACCACAACTTAAATCACTTATCCTACAATCCGAAGCCGTTAAAGTTAAACTTCACAGAAAATCAACCTTTCTAGCAATGGGTGACGATGCAGAAACCTCCTCTCCTCCCCCACAAGAAGTGGTTGACGTTACACCAGAGAATAGTCAACCAGTTCTTGTGACTCAAACTGAGACTCAAAATCGAAGTCTTCACGATGAAGCTACCCATGAAGAAAATAACAAAGAAAATGATTCTGAAGCCACTGAATCCGATGCCGAAGGGGAATCCGAAGCAAATGGGGTAATCCCTCCAAATAAAATTCGAGGAAAGAAACCTCCTATTACCCTCCCCGATGATGTTGCTGCCTTGGTTCAGGAAAACTTACAACCACTTAGTCCTCGGTACATTCTCGCCCTAAAAAATGTACCCTACACTTACTACCTCGAATCAGAAAAAGAAGCACTCAAGAAACTATGGGGATTAACAGACAACATTGTTCTTCGACTGCCAATAGAAGGAGAAACACCTCTGAGTTGTCAGAAGAACGAATTGGTAGTTTATCTTGAGCTTTTCAACTGGGGACTTCGATTTCCCCTCGATCCCATGATGGTAAGGTACTTCGAAATTCTTGGGTTGTGCCCAACACAAGTCACTCCAAACCAACTGTTCACTTTATTCTCTGCTATCATGGTGTCGAGGCTAGGAAGCATCCCCCTTGAAATAGAGGATTTCATCTCACTAACCAAAATCTCAAATGGGCCAGTTCTACCATTCTACTACCTCACTTTGGAGGATGATCTGAAGATTATCGACGACCTCCTCGAGGCTGGCAAGTTTTGGAAGCAAAGGTTTGTCTTTTTATCAGGAGCTTGGGAAAATGGTAAAGAAATTTCCGATGACAACCCCTCAAAACTTACTCTCACCTGGAGAGATAGCAGTAAGTAAATCATTGTTGTATTGTTAATATATTTTTTTAACTTATTAAGCCTAGCCAAATTAACCAAGTTTACTTATCTAACTGTTTACTCTTTTTCCAGAAATTCCGAGGCGATTTAAAGGTCGTCGAAAAACTGCAAAGGTTATCTTCCAGAGAATGGCTGAGTGGGCAGAGAAAGCCTGGGGAAATGGCTTTCACTCAGCCTTTCAACCAATCAACTTCATCAACAGCCATCTCTGTCGCATAACCTTGGGAGCTGACTTCCCTGAAGATCCGATACTCCCCCCAGATCCCATTGAAGCGGTCCAAAGAATACTCGCACCAGATGGGAAACCTACCTTCCCACCAGGAATCGATCTGACAGTCACCTGCCACTAAAAAAGAAGGGAAAGCTAACCCTCAAAAAACCCAACACAAGCAAGGCTAACCCTTCCAAAAATTCGAAGTCTGCAGGGAAACGAAAAGCGCATGCATCTCAACTTCCTCCAATATCCGAAGAGGACGAACCTGCACTGAAAAAGAAAAAGAAAGAAAACAATGCTCCAAAGAAGAAAAAGAGCAAGTCCACTACTCCAAAGAAAAATAACAAAGCTGACATGCTCGAAGAGGTATTGGCTTCCGAGGTGCATGAGAAAATCTTCATTGAAGAAAATCCTCAAGGGGGATTGGCACTAGGAGATAGCCAAGAAAATGAATATCTTAACCTCGAAGATTTCAACTCGAGCGGGGATTTTGCAGTTACTGGTGAAGATTCTCGACCTATCAACACCATTCCATCAACTTCTACCAGGGCTGCCATAACTTCAACATCTAATGCAATCGTTCCTGTTCATCATCACCCGTCAAACTTGCCCAACCCTGACGGATCCGATGAGGTAACTTCAATCCTTCGACCTTTTACTAATTTAAGTGCTGCAGCCAAAAAATTGTGTGAAGAGGTGAACAATTCACATACACAATTAGAGCTCCTTGCACAAGAATTAATCAAGAGCAAAAAGGAAACAGAATCTGAAAAAGCTTCGAAAAATGAAGCACTTCAAAATTTCGAGGCTGAAAAAGGAAAGCTTCTTAAGGAGCATAAAGAAAAAATCGAAGCTTTGGAGACTTCTCATCGTCTGGCTCATGAAAATCTAAAATCTCATAAAACGTGGCACCTCGAAAATTAGATGCACTCATAAGACGTGGCACCTCGAAAATTAGATGCACTCATAAGACGTGGCACCTCGAAAATTAGATGCACTCATAAGACGTGGCACCTCGAAAATTAGATGCACTTATAAGACGTGGCACCTCGAAATAGGTTGTTTCTTCAAAGCTATTGCTTTGGAAAATTATTCTTGGTCAACTTTCAAAGATGATCAGTCTTTGCCAAGTTACCAAAATAACAAATCATTCATCATACTAAACAACCAATGGCCAAAAGAAATTTTATTATAAAATTCAATATTAACCAGACACCTTATTAAAACCTTTCTGGGCCAACAGATAAGGAAAGAGTATGTCTGTCTTATAAAAATTCGAAGTTCAATTTTACTCACAATACAATTTCAAATGTTCTATATTCCAAGGGTGTTTGAGCATCATCCCCTCACGATCAGACAACCTGTATGACCCTGGCTTGACCTTCACTTTGACTTCATAAGGACCCTCCCAGTTCGGAGCCAATTTTCCGAGGTTCTTGTCCTTAGTATGAAGAAATACTTTTCGCAACACTTTATCGCCAACCTTGAACTCTCTCTTCTTAACTTTAGCATCGTACCTGCTTCTCATTAAGGTTTGATAATGAACCACATTCAAATGTGCTTTGACCATTTTTTCCTCTAACAAATCAAGCTCAACCCTTCTAGCTTCATCATTATCTACTTCGGAATATCGCAATAACCTGTAGGAAGGCAATGTAGATTCAGCAGGGCACACAACATCCATTCCATACACCAAAGAAAAATGAGTCTCTTTTGTGGCCTCTCTAGGGGTTGTTCGATATGCCCACAACACTTCTTGAAGATAATTTGGCCATTTCCCTGCTGCTCCCTCCAATTTTTTCTTTAAACCCTCCAAAATAGATCTATTTGTAACTTCCACCTGCCCATTTGCTTGTGGGTGGAAAGGAGTAGAAAAGCATTGTTGTATTCCTTTCGAAGAGCAAAAAGAATCCATTTCCTTGTTATTAAATTGGGGACCTTTGTCCGTTGTTATTTTTCGAGGAACTCCAAAACGGTAGCAGATGTTACTTAGAATAAACTTGATCACATCCTTAGCTTTTGTTCCAGCTAAAGGTTCTGCTTCTGCCCACTTCGAAAAATAATCAACCGCGACAATAATCATCTGTCTTCCACCTGAAGCCATAGGCAATGGTCCTACTAAATCAATCCCCCATCTATCGAAAGGAACCGCCTCAGAGATTGTCATTAGGGGTACTGCTGGTTTATGTATTAAATGTGCATACCTTTGACAAGTATCACAGCTTCAAACCAATAACTTGGCATCGTGCAATATAGTAGGCCAATAATACCCCGCCAACAATACCCTACGTGTTAAAGCTTTGAAACCACAATGAGCTGACCCGTCTCCATCGTGTAATTCAGATAGAATGTTTTGAGATTCATGCTTACTCAAACATCTTAATAAGGGCCTCGACACAGACCTCTTATACAATACCCCATCCAACACCACATAACCAAGAGCTTTATTCCTTATTTTCTTGAGCAAGTGCTTATCAAGAGGTAGTATTCCCTTTGTAAGAAAGTTTAACAAATCAGTTCTCCAATCACCTCGAATGCGCGTCGAATCATTTATTACCTCCTCAACAAATTCACATTGCTCAGAGCTTGATGTAATCGAAGGCAGTGGTTGTGTCACGATCCATGGATATTCTTCAGAGTAAGCCATTGTTGTTAAAGAATTAGCCATTGTGTTATTACCTCTTCGAATATGCTCCATCTCAACATTTTCAAACTGTGCCCTCATACTCCGAAGTTCTTGTAGATACAAAACTAAACGGTCTTTTTTAGCCTCTGATATTCCTCTAACATGGTTAACTACCAACTGCGAATCTGTTTCTAAGTGCACGAATATTGCTCCACAAATTTTTGCTAACCGCAATCCTGCTAGCACAGCTTCATATTCAGCTTCATTATTCGAAGCATGAAATCCAAATTTTATAGCTTGAAACATAAATTCCCCTGTTGGTGCCACCAATTCAACTCCTGCACTCGACCCTTTATTACTAGATCCTCCATCAGTTCGTACCGTCCACGTCGGATTTATGTTCATTTTTTCACCCTCTTTCTCTTCGGATCTACTCAAATGAAACTCAACAAAGAAATCTGCTAAGGCCTGAGCTTTGACAGCCGTTCGCGGAGAGAATAACACATCGAAATCTCCCAATTCAACAGACCACTTAGTCATTCTTCCTGAGATATCTGGTTTTTGCAATACGTTTTTCAATGGATAAGAGGTTTGAACCACAATTGTATGTGCTTGGAAGTAGGGACGCATTTTTCTCGCAGCCACTACTATGCACAATGCCAATTTTTCGAGCTTCAAATAACATTTTTCAGCATCAACCAAACTTTTACTGACATAATAGACGGGCCTCAAAATTCTTGAATCTTCACTAACCAGAACTGCACTCACTGCATAATCCGATACTGCTATATACAAAAACAGTTGCTCACCTTATCGAGGCTTTGATAATATTTCAGGAGTGGACAAAAGATTTTTGATCTTAACAAAAGCCTCTTCACAATCCGAAGTCCACTCAAAATTATTAGGTCGACGCAACACCTGGAAAAAAGGCAGGCATTTATCTGAAAAACGAGAAATAAATCTCTTCAGAGCTGCTAACCTGCCTGTTAGCATTTGCACTTCCTTGATACTCCGAGGCGAGGACATCGATATCAAAGCCTTCAATTGTTCTGGATCCACTTCGATTCCTCTTTCACTTATTACATATCCCAGAAACTTACCAGATCGAACTCCAAACGTGCATTTTTCTGGGTTCAACTTCAACTGTATTGCTCTCAGATTCAGAAACATCTCTTCTAAATCATCGATATGATCATCATCACTTTTGTTCTTCACAAGCATATCATCGATGTATACTTCGATATTCCTCCCTATTTGCGAAGCAAACGCCTTATTCATCACCCTTTGATATGTAGACCCAGCATTTTTCAATCCAAACGGCATCACCCTATAACAATGTAGACCTCGATCAGTGATAAATGTTGTGCTCTCTTCATCCTCTGGATTCATTCGAATTTGATTATATCCTGAAAATGCATCCATAAATGTTAAAATTTTGTTTCCAGAAGTAGAATCCACTAGTTGATCAATTCGAGGTACTGGAAAAGGATCCTTTGGGCAAGCTCTGTTTAAATCTGTGAAGTCTACACACAACCTCCGCTTTCCATTTTTCTTTTTTACCACTACCGGATTAGCTGTCCACTTCGGATATTTGGACTCCCGGATATGCCCCATCTTATACAATCTATCTACCTCAGCAACTATGGCCTCAGATTTTTCCAACGAAAAAGCTCTCCTTTTTTGTATTATTGGCTTGATCTTCGAATCCACAGCCAAGCTATGACATATAATATCAATTGGGACCCCCACTACATCCTCGGATCTCCAAGCAAACACATCCAAGTTCTTAGACAAAAAATTCAACAATCTTTCTCGCACTGATAAAGACAATAAAGTCCCAATTCGAAGTACTCTGTTATGATCGAAGACGCATTCTTCTATCTCTTCACTTATTACCACAGAACTCGGGGTTGACCTCGGGTCATCAATTCCTTCATCTTTACTACCAGAGGGCAACCCCCAACCTGTTATTTCTCCATTGGATCATCAGTACTTTTATCACGTAGTCTAAATGCAGCAGCGTAACACTCTCTAGCCACTTTTTGATCACTTCGAACTACGCCAATTCGATCTCCGACTACATATTTCAAACATTGGTGAACTGTAGAAACTATAGCGTACATTTTTGTCAGCCATGACCTTCCAAAAATAGCATTGTAGCTCGACGAACAATCTACCACCATAAAAAGTACTCGTACTTTCTTTTTGAAAGGCCCCTTTCCCAGAGAAATTTCACCTTCAAACTCCCCTACTACATTCGATGTCGCACCAGTAAACCCAATTATTGTTCTTTCTGACCTTTCTATCCGAGGCGGAGCATTTAATCTATCATATGTTGATTTGAACAACACATTAGCAGAACTTCCAGTATCAATTAATACTCGTCGAATTTCCACCCCACACACTTCTGCTCCAATAACCACTGCATCTTCATGTGGCCCAGTAATTCCTCTCAAATCATCCCCATCGAAAATTATAAATGGGACATCCTTCTTGTTGCTTAGGTGCGCTGATGCTCCTCCTTCAATTTGATGCGTTAAATTCACTATATGTCTTTTCCTCGAATTATTAGTGTTATTAGTCATTGAATCTCCCCCAAATATTGCCAATGACTCAAAAAACGCACACAAATCTCGAACATGTCCCTTACGCATCGGCTCATCAACTGACATCAACAACAAACGACTAGGGTCTGGGTCGACATATTCCGAAGCCACGTCAAATTCACCACCTGTAGCATCTAAAATCATCAGTGCACTTTCCTGCTTAGAATTATGATTGCCCACCTTTTGAGTTATGGCTTTAGCATTCTTTTTGACATACTCCAACAATTTTCCATTTTCTATCAAAATCTGTATCTCCTTCTTCAAAGCGATACAATCATTTGTATCATGTCCAATATCATCATGATACCTACAGAACTTGTTATTGCGTTCCTCTCTTGGCCTATTAATCGCTGCCGGCTTTCTGAAATTTACTGTTCCCCTGGTTTTCTCATATATCGAAGCCACACTTTCAGTCAAATCCGCATAATACTCTGGCCTTACCCACACATTCGACCTTGGTCTGAATTGGTGTTGGTTATTAAAATTGTGCTTACTAGAACCCCCTTGATATGAATTCGAAACTCCTCGAACATTTTAATTGGAAACATTTTGATTACCCCTCGCACGCGATGAGTTATTATTCGAAGCGTTAACTTGACTATTGCCTTTCTGAACAGTACTACTTCCTCCTCGAACTCGAGTAGACTCTTCGACTTTGATCTGATCTTCAACCTGAGCCATGAGAGCTCTAAACGTTAATGCCCTACGCCTTGTAGTCTCATCAGCTAAATCTCCTGGCAACAATCCTTGTCTGAACGCTGCCATAGCCACCAATTCCTCACAATCATCTAATCCAGCTTTTGTTGACACAAATCTTTTAGTATAATCCTCCAACTTTTCTCCCACAGCTTGCTTACATTGTATTATCGTATCTCCATTAGCTCGCATTTCTTTGCTTCCCACAAACTGTCTTCGAAAAGCTGTGTAAAAGCCTCTAAAATTTGCAATGGACTCCTTAGGAATCTTGTTGTACCATTTTAGTGCAGTTCCTTTGAATGTCTGAGAGAATGCTCTACACACCAATTTATCATCGTCTTCGAAATTAGTCATATAGTTTTTGAATTGTTCTATATGATCATCTGGATCTTGAGTTCCATCAAACTTGTCAATTTTAGAAATGTCGAACCGCCTCGGAAGTGGCACAGACCTAATCTCACTAATCAACGGTGAGTCCCTCCAATCGACTCCTTGAACAAACTGGTCTTCGTTCCTCATTCCTACAGTAGCATACAAACTTGATTCACCTTCAAATTTCCGAGGCAAATACTTCCGAGGAGAATATTTCCGAGGAGAATATACTCGTCTTTCCTTCTTTTGTCTTCCTTCCTTGTACATTTTAGCTGGCCGAAACTCATATCCTCCTCCTCTTGAATGACCTCGAGAATGCTCATATCTTGGTGTTTCATCTGACTCCGAATTTTCAAAATCCTCTTCTTCACTAGAATCTACATACCGTCGCTTCTGCAACTTTTCTTTTCTTTTCATTCCATTATGCTCCTTCTTACGCTCAAAATGTATTTTACGCTGTACATATTGAACGTCGCCGTCGTCATTTGACGGATCCGATTGATCATCCCGATCACCTCTTGCTATTTTAGATCTAAGTCTAGCGTCATTATTATCTTGCTTCATTTTAGAAAATTCATCAAGTTCCGCCACTTTTCTTATCAACTCATTCATTTTACCTTCAAAATCAAATTGGTTTGATTGAATCGGAATTGACTTACCTGCCTCTTTCTCTTGCAGATCAGATTTCAACGTCTCCAAAGCTTTTCGAACAGGTGGATTATCTTCTTCCTCCGAATTCATCTCCGATCAACAAAAATATAAACAAAATTCTTCAGAAAATGAACAAATTCGAGACTCGATTTTTGATCTATCGATCAAGGTATCTTCGCCCCCTCTTTCTAGCGCCAATTTGGTAAGAATAGAAAGTAACAAGAGAAGATTGAGAATATCTACTTAGAATCAACAGAGATTTTCAGATGTGAATATTGTCTTTCTCCTCTAAATATTTCATAGGTGTAATCAGCCTCTTCGACCTCTTTAAATAGGCCTAGTGAGTTACTTACAAATTCGGTTACATAAGGGGTTTATTTACAGTTCAGTCCCTATTCTTCCTGTAAAACTTTAATCTTACTCTATATTAATAGAACTTATCATTCAAGTCCTTATTAATTACATTTAAGTCCCTAAGGAATATATTTCCTTATCAGGTTTAATCAAAGTTTTAGGGGAGGATAAGTGCTTCTTAATTTCATCAAATTCCTAGTCACATTGGGGAGACCAATGTAACTCTTTCGCACCTTTCAAAGTTTGAAAAAACGGGGCACACATATCCGAAGAACTTGAGATAAAACGGTTTAGAGCAGCCAATCTCCCTGTCAATATTTGTACTTCTTTAATATTCTGAGGAGGCTCCATTTGGAGCAAAGCATTAAGCTGGTCTGGATCAGGCTGTATCCCTTTCTCACTTATTACATACCCCAAGAATTTCCCGGACTGTACTCTGAAAACACACTTCTCTGGGTTTAATTTTAAATTTGCTTTTATTAGATTGGAAAAATTTTCTTGGAGATCTGTCAAGTGTAGCTCTTCGTCCATACTCTTTACCATCATGTCATCAATATAAACTTCCATATTTCTTCCAATCTGATTAGCAAAAGCCTTGTTTACTAACCTCTGATAAGTAGCCTCAGCATTCTTTAATCCAAATGACATCACCTTGTAACAATGGAGGCCCCTATCAGTAACAAACGTAGTATGTTCTTGATCCTTTGGATCTACTTGAATCTGATTGTACCCGGAGAAGACATCCATAAAGGACAACAGCTTGTTCCCGGATGTGGAGTCCACCAACTGATCAATTCAGGGAACTGGATATAGATCTTTCAGGCAAGCTCTATTGAGATCTGTAAAATCAATACACATACGCCACTTTCCATTTTTCTTCTTTACCAACACCGGATTGGTTGTCCATAAAGGGTATTGAGACTCCTTTATGTGCCCCATTTTAGTAAGCCGGTCAACTTCTTGAACTATGACATCAGCTTTCTCTTTAGAAAAAGCTCTCCTCTTTTGTACAACAGGTGCTATATCCCTCCGGACAGACAACTGGTGTGATATAATGTCTGCTGGTACTCCGGTTACATCAGCATTGCACCAAGCAAAAACATGCTGATGGTCTTTCAAAAAAGCAAACATTTTCCCTTTTAATTCCGACGTCATCTTGGACCCAATCTTGATACTTTTTCCTTCAACCAGAGAGTGAGTTTCAACTTCTTCAATAGGTATTAAAACGCCAGGGGTCTCTCTGGGGTCATCAATTTCACTCTCTCCCCTAGAGGGCCCCTCAAATTTCTAATCCTCACTTATCCGAACTGCCCCCAAAGTTCGAGGGGCCAGTGCTGTTGCATAACACTCCCTTGCCACCTTCTGACTGCTCCGGACAACTCCCACTTGTCCTTGTACAGCATATTTCAAACATTAGTGGATTGTTGACGCCACAACATTCATTCTAGAGACCCAATACCTCCCCAAAATGTCATTGTAACAAGTGCGACAATCCACGACGATAAAAAGTATCCTGACCATTTTCTTAAAAGGGCCTTTTCCTAACAAAACCTCTTCCTCAAACTCCCCGATCACATCTGCTGAACTTCTAGTGAAACCCACAATTGACCTGTTCGAACGCTGAATTACTGATGGGTTCTTCATTTATTTGTAGGAAGTTAAAAAGAGGATATTGGCTGGACTACTGGTGTCCACAAACATTCGCCTTATGACATTGTCCCCATGGATGCTCCTATTACGACAACATTTTCATGGGGACCAGCTATGTCTCTCAAGTCATCCTAATAAAAAACAATGAAGGGAAATGGGATTTGTGATTGATAGGAAGTCATGACTCCTTCCAATTGGGTAGCCAGAGTATGAACGTGTCTCTTTCTTGAAGAAGCAGTTGGTGCAGTCATGGTGTCTCCCCCAAATATTGTAAGTGACTCGAAAAAGCTGATGAGGCTAGACATCATCTTGCAATGCTCTGTTATAACACCCACCTTGTTTCGAGTTGGATCAGGATCCAAATATTCTGATTCTACATCAAATCTCTCGATTATCAGCATATCCCCATCCGGAACCAACGTCCTTACATTGTTCGGGCCAGTCCGAGGAGCATTATCAGGCCTATTTCCACCTCTTCTTTTAACATATGCCCCCAACTTCCCTCTCTCAATCAAATTCTGTACTTCTTGTTTCAACGTGATGTAATCTTCAGTGGTATGACCAGTATCACGATGATACTGACAAAAACTGTTATTTCGACTTTCCCTTGGTGATTGTAATGCAGCCGGCTTCTTGAAATGTACTTCATCTTTCGTTTTATCATAAATTGTAGCTACATTTTCTTTTAGTTCAGCAAACCACTCCGGTTGAACCCAAGGTCCTCGCTTATTTATAGATTGTTGGCTTTGAGCTGGGGCAGCTGGGTGGGATTAAGCCTTGGCCCTGTTTTGACCCTGTCCGGCTTCCTTTGCCTTGTACCCGGACTGATTCTGGTTTTGATTTGGTGCAGCTGGAGCAGACCTCACCTGCCGGTGCACCCTGGTTTTCTTTGTTTCATCCACATGAATCTGCTTGCCGACCTGATTCAGCAAACCTCCCTACGTCATGGCCTTTTTCCTGGTTACTGAATCAGCTAGATTGCCAGGGTTCAAACCCTGCCTTAGAGAAGCAATTGCTACTTGTTCAAAGCAATCATCTAATCCATTTTTGGTATTCACAAAGCGACTTATGTATTCTTTCAAAGATTCATTTGGTTCTTGGGCACAATGGATTATAGTGTCTCCATTGCCCTTCACTTCTTTGCTTCCCACAAATTTCCTCCGAAAGGCCACCCAAAAAGAGTCGAAATTTCTAATGCAACTATTTGGCAAACTATTGCACCACTTCAGAGCACTCCCCGTAAAAGACTGGGAGAATGCTCGACAGAGTAGCTTATCATCATCGTCAAAGTTCATCATAAAATTCTTGAATTGCTCCAGATGGTTATCTAGATCTTTACTACCATCATACTTTTCCATCTTTGTGCTGTCAAACCTCTTTGTCTCCAATTCCGGCCACGACTAAAAACAGTATCTTTGTTGGGAGTCGCAAAGATACCTGGTTTAGCATGAAAGGAAAAATGATCCATTAACAAACGGTCTACGTGTCTCCGGCCATGGCTGTGACTATGAGATGACCCTTTACCCATATGCCTTTTCAACCTTCCATGCCAGTCCCTTTTCCTAGAGTATTTTTTAACCAGCTTCTGTTTCTTCTTAGAATGGCCTTCATCACTGCTAGACCCTTTACTCCATCTTCATTTGAGGAGCTGTTGGAAGATTCTGAGTCTGAATCTGAGCTCTCCACCGGTTTAGATCGGTGAGACTTATTTGAGCTAACATGAGTCTTTTTAGTGCTCAAATGGGTTTTTGACGGCTCATGCTCTCTTGGATTGTCAGTATGGTGAACTGCTGACATTTTTTACTTCTCTTTCACACCCAATTCTGCCCTTTTTGCAGCCCTCAAGGCTTCTATCTCAACTTTCAGTTTATTTTGTAACTGGACATTCTGGGTCACACCTAGTTGTAGCGAACGTCTTTATCTTCTATAGCCTTTTTGACGCGTTAAGGAGTGTATCTTGCCTAGGCTCCTGCTCTATGGAGCATTTCTTTCTCCCGGTTTTTACTTCTTCATCTTTTTTATCGTCACGCTTAGAGGACCGGTCATATCGATTGGCACGGCTGTCCTCAGGCCCGATTGGTGATTAGTTCAGCTGACTCCCCTTACCTTGATGGTCATGGCTTGAAGTGCATCATTCATTCCCGCTATAGTCGCGTGTGTGGCTTGTTTCCTGGTATTTTACTCGCATGCCATTCTGAGTTGTTCTTACTTCAGGTGCTTAAGTTGTTGTTCTAGTTGCTGGAAGGTTGGCGTTATCACTACATCATCTCCTAGTACTTCGCGCGCAACGGGGGCCGCCATATATCCTAGTAGAATGGTCGACAGTTTTATCCTTGTCGTCGGTTGTAACACTTGCGTTGTTGGCTCTATAGGCTCCACACGGAATGCATCAATGACCTCTAGGTTGGTGGCAGTGCTAGGATGCAATATGTTCCGCCTCAACGGTGGATTCAAGATTGATCTATGATTCCCCATTGTTTCACTTGGTTCTGGAACGTCTCTCTCGATCCCTGGCCTAATAAATACCATGGTTAATGTATCTCATGAAATAAAACTTTGTCAAGTTCTCACATACGGCGCCAAACGTTTTACAGGAAAATAACAAAGAGTAATGCCAAGTAGAAACTTTTATTATCAGAAACGAGAAATTACATTCTTTGGGGTTTTTTTTACCTATGTATACCCCTTATTACCGTTTAATAGAGGTTACTATAATATTCAATTCCACTAATTACACGTTTAACTGTATTTACATCATGGAGCCTAAATTAATAACTAATGTGAGAGTGGTTTGATTGATTCCATTAATGTAGCATTAAACCGTTGTTTTGGTCGTTTCTGTAGTAGAAAGATCCTGGTTGGTATCATCTACGCACTTGATCGAGCACATTTCCAACTCTCCTCCCTCTGTTCAGTCGAGTATCTCGATCGATTCTTTCTTTAGGTCTGGTCATCTTTCTTCGTCTTTGCTCGGTGAAGCCCTTAGTATTGCTGCTCGGTTTAGCTCAGCCTTTCAGTATTGCTACTTTCAATCAGATCATAATCCCTCAGATCGACCTCAGTAATGCTCGAAATCGTTATCATCTACACTCGATGCTCGAACTTATATAATAGTCAGTCCAGTTTAGAGTCGATTTGTACTCTTCAAGTGACTTCCCATGCTCGAATACCTTCTTACTTATTAGTTAGGGGATACCTCTTCTTCAATGCTAAATTGGAATGCTCATAATATTGGAAACAAAAGAACCTTAAGAAGAATAAAATATATCAAAAGATCTAAAAATAAACTTTTTAGTCATTCAAGAACCTATGTTAGTAGTTGATAAGTTGGAATATGATCATCAAACTAGAAAGAGACAATCGTCTTAGATTATGACTGAATACTATGATTTATAGATACTAATAAGTTCTGTAAGTATGAGAAATACCTGATTTTATGTTCTTAGAACACAACTATCTGCATGTATCAGCATGGTTTCAAGATTTCTATCATGGGAAATTAAAGGAGCTCGAGCTAAAAAATAATTATAAAAGAAGAAATTAACCAAAATTTGCTCAAGTTTTGGATAATCGTTCCAAGTTTTAAACTTCAAATAGGAAAGAAAGTTTGATTCGAAAAAGCTGGATGAGAGTAAAAAAAGTGAATCTAGTTTTGCTCATTTTTCAACATTGTTGAATAAGATTTATGTTATTAAATAAAATTTGTTGAAACCTTCAAATCTTGCGATATTTTTTTACCAACAATACACTCTTTTGACATTTTTAATTTTCTCTTATAAATGAAATTCAACTCAATTTCAGGATCAAATTTAAATTAGATTTAATTAGAAAAAGACTATTTTTTAAAAAATTTAAAAACTAAACCAATATTTTTTGGACTAAAAAAATCGTCAACCCAATTATTTAATAAGATTTATATTTCTTATTATTATTATTATTATTATTATTATATATAATAAAATTTAAAATTCAAAATGAGATTAATTGTCCATGAAATATATTTCGATATTTTATCATCGAAAGTTTTCTCCAACCATTTCTTTTAGTACTTGGAGTAATAAGTTTCTTCCTTCGTCTAGTTTAGGGTCTTTCCGTCTCGAGTTTCCATCAATAAATATGATTACTTGTGCATAGCTACCACTTGCCCGTCTAGCTCAGTTGGTAGAGCGCAAGGCTCTTAACCTTGTGGTCGAGGGTTCGAGCCCCTCGGTGGGCGATCTTCTTTTTAACTTTGTAATATATTTTTGTTATTCACACTCACCTCTGGTTATTGTTTTACTCTATATTTTTGTTATTCACACTCACCTCTGGTTATTGTTTTACTCTATCGTTTTATCCGGTTTGGGCCCTTCATTGATTTGGTGTTGGATATTAAGTTAAGTATGGTCATAATAAACAACTATATTTATACTGAATTTATCTATATATGTGTACTAAAAAAGTTTACAAATATAATTTGGAAATAGAATTTTGCTACATTGGTTAACAAAACGGACACACAAATATAAATTCAATTAAGACTTAACTCATGCTCAAATTCCTAATAAGCTAGGAGCTATAACACTCATCAACAGGCTAAAAATTGGGCTTTTAGAGAACTTACCTAAGAATAGGTAGATATTTCTTTTCATTTTCAAAGCTCAGTTTATATCTTCTATTTCTTTTAGCTTTACAAAGATATCATCTCAAATTAAGTAACAATATTACTAAGTGACTAGAGGTCCCTCAATCTCTGAATATGAATTTCGAAGCAGAAATCGGTTCAACTCACTGTAACACTAGACTAGACATAATGAAAGAAGAAATACAACTTACCTATAGCTTGGAGCTCTATTTATGATTTTTTGGATAAGCTGAAGACAAGTTAAAGCAAATAACTCAGCCTTGGAAACTCTTATGTTGATGGTTTAGCCTCCACTTTTCGATTGGTCTCCAAACTGTAGTTTACAGCTTCATTTTTATTTGGTGCCTTTCTTCATTAATAGAAAAAGGGACCAATGTATTTTGTGCTGGACTAATTTAGCATGGTCAAGATAAGTATAATATTTAATCAAATAAAATGTTGCAATTTTTTATTAAAAAATATAATATAAGTTTGACACGTCAATATGTAATAGTTTTTAAAATAAAAATATTAAAATGATAATTAATACAAACATTAGGAATATGATAAGGTATAGAAAATTAATGACTAATTTTATTAAAATTTGTAAGGTTATACAATAATTTTATTAAAATTTATGATAAACTATAGTTTAAAATAATAATAATACTATAAAATAATAATAATGTTGGGAATATGGGTGTTGTGAATTAGGGGTCTGGTCCGCATATAAGTCGACACTAGTATGATATTGTCCGCTTTGGCACCCAAAGGCCCTCACGGCTTTGCATTTGGTCCACTACCAAAAGGCCTCATACTAGTTGAGGTATGTTCTTACTTATATACCACTGATCTTTCCCATGTTTAACCGATGTGGGATGTGGGGCTTTGGTCGCCACCCTAACAAATAAAATATAGAAAAAATCATCATAGACAAAGCATACACCACCGATTTAATTATTTTTTATAGTTTGGTCCAAACCTTTGCAAAATCATAGTTAAGTTTGCGAACGTTATAAATTTATATTTATATAATATAATTTGAAAATTTTAGTATAATTACGTTACAAAACATAGTTAAGTTTGCGAATGTTACAAAAAATGTTATGAATGGTAGTTGCGAAACATAGTGTATTTGAATTACGAAACATATCTTATGTCTATCTTACAAATAAATTATGTTTGCAACAATGGTATAACATGGTTCACAAATACCAAAGGAATTCACCAAAACATGAAAAAATTGTGAATGGAGTTCACTATACTATGACGAATACAATTCAAAATCGTCAATTATTGGCGAATTTTGTACATTAGTTCGCCAAAACTATCATGTGAATTGCATTCACTATTACGTGAAAAAATTGACGAATAAAATTTATTATTTGGCCTAGTATACCACTGCTCTAATAATTATTTTTCCCCATTCATATATTATTTTTTTGTAGTATATAAATTCTAATGAAATATCAATTTAGAGGATTATACTCATTATTTTTAAATCTAACTCACTAATACTATATAGTATGTTATAATATTTGCAAAATGTAATATGAACGAGTTGCAAAACCTAATCTTACGAAGTTCCAAAATTTACAATATGCGAAACCTAAACTTGCACAAACTTTCAAAATGATAACAATTTTGTTTTGCTAATATGAACATGTTTATGTACTTTGGAGCTAATTTAGTGTTTTTAATATTATTTTTTCCAGATTATGGATCGGGTTGAAGGATCATATACTATATGAGATAAACGAAGGAACATGATCCAGACACATATTTAAAAAGCTCGTACATAGGCTTGCAAAGCAATTTATAGTTTTGTTTCTATTGTATATTACTTAACACGACATGACGTTAAGTTTATATCAACTCGTTTTGTTTCTATTATTGTGTTTTTAATAGAAACATTTCATCCAAATGTTGTAAACAACCAATAATATTATTTTTTAATATAAAAATATTAGTTTATATTAAAACAATGTGAGTACCAACCACTAGTATTAAGATGAGACATATATTATAAGGAGAACAATTACATCATGTACAACTTATTCTCATCTTGTTCTTGTTGCTTAAATAATTGAATTTTATATAAAAATATAATTATTAAGTTAAGTGACAAATATTTCAATAATTTTAAAATATATACACTTACATTCTGAAACATGTATACAAGACCTGCGAAATGTAGGTGTGCACACAATTATGAACTATTAACACATTGTACATTACAAAACATAGGGATACATAAACCTTTGAAATCTATGTATTTTTTTTGGGTAAATGTGGGTATATATATATATATATATACAAGGTTACAATCGTCTAGAGAGTCATATGATCTCTCAAGTGAGTACAATTCAGGGTAGTAATGTACCTAAAAGAAAAAGACATGTCCAAGAGTGCCTTGATAAAGGTCTAGAGCACTTGCCTCTTTAAAAAACCTTAACCACTCGTTGGGTAAAAACCCGGTCTAAGGAAAAAGAATAGAAGTCTCCAGGCCGGCACTAATGGACTATTACATAGAAAATCCGAAAAACTGAGTGTATCAATGAAAAAGGACTCTAACATGTGAGTCGATAATGCGGATATAATCTAAATAAAATCTCCAAGGTCATGAGAGTGATTCAGATAACGATGGTGTCTTGAGTCACGGTCTCTTCGTCAAACACAAGGCGGTTGCGGGCGCGCCAAATCTCGAAAACAGTGGCTTGGAAGGCAAGATTGATGGCGCGGGATCGGTAGGATGTTCCTCGATGCTCCTTCCTAATCCATTTGTGTGCACTATCAAGCGTTGTTATTTCTCGAGTAATCCCCAGCCATGATCGGATACGAATCCAGATTTCCTTAGTGAACCTGCAAGCAAAGAAAAGATGGGCACCAGACTCATCTGAGTGCCTTTAATAGATTTGGGCATGCCTCACTTTTTGTTCTCATGGCTTCGTATACACGTCTAGTAATTAGTTTTCCACCCAAAGTACAGCTTTCAAGACCCAGAATGGCACTATCTCGATCCCCAAATATCTGTATCCAAGAGTCTCTAATATCAAGAAGCTTCCGAACAAGATGACTGTCTATATCTCGTATTTGGTATTTATACGTAACTGTGATGGATAAACATATAATATGTGGCAAAACATTAGTTTGATTTATTAACTTTGGCTTATTTTTTGCTATTTGAAGGGATATTTTTTTTTTACTTTTTTACATTGTGAGCGGGAAGAATGTGCGACTGATTCTCGAATTATCTTCTTCACCGTCCATCATTATAACTTCATAAGTTTTTTTTGTAAATGAAATACGCTTTGTGACACGTTTGATACCAAAACATGACTTGGACATCGTTGTTTGCGATCTTCACATATATTTTTCCAAACTTAAATGTTTCTCGAATAATGTTGTATATATTAATCACATGACCAATTAACTCTTAATATTTCTTATGGGAAATTTTCCTTACTCTTAAATGAAACAATCATTTGAAGAGAGCGCAGAAGGGTTTGTACTTTGTATTTTTATATGCATTTTTATTACTTCTTTGGACTTATTACATTTTACAAAGAAAAAAAAATCTAGATGAGAAAAAAGATACGATCACGTTCGATAGTTCATGTAAACATTTATTATATTATTTTCATATCAAGTTACACGATTTGTGAAACCAAACTATTATATAATTTGTAAAATAAAAAATTTAGTGCATTATGTATTGTTAAATGTCTTCAAACCTCAAATTTTACGAAATGTTGATTAATTTAAAGTTACAAAATATCAAACTTGTGAAATATTAATTAACATCTAACAAAAAAATTTGTATACATTGACTAGCACTTGCAAAATTAGCAATTTACATGGGTCGATGCTAGATATAAAAAGATACAAAATTTAGTTTATTTTCAACATAATCAGTTAAAAACACATATAAGTAGAGTACCATTGATAAACTAATGTTAAATAGTTGAGAGTTTTTTAAGTTGGCTTAAAAGAAGTATGGAAAACAATGAAATTTTTTATGTTTGAGAATAATTTGTCTGTTCGAGAGAGAGAGATAGTATTAAGAGGGAGAATATCCTAAAAGAAAATTCTAACAATTTATAGTTCATATTAATAGTTTCTCAAATTAAAACAATTCGACAATGTATGATATATGTATGATTCACATTTAAATAATAATTTTATCATGATATCCAAATATTAATATATATATATATATATATAGCCAATGATATATATTTTATTATTAAAAGACATCTCTAACTTTGCACATAAGAATGTGTAGTGAGAAATAATATTTTATTTTCCCATAAGCATAGTGTGAGGCATGATAGATAGTAAATTCTAATCGCCATCCATTATACGCAAAAGAACCCATATAAAAATCTCGTTAAATTATAACAAGTTCGTGGATACATGATAGTCTGTATGTTGTTTGACTTACACAGTCGCATATAGATAGTGAATTATGAATGTTTCAATAGACTTACAGTAATATATCCAAAATTGCTTGCAAAACGGACCCATGCAACTTAGGAAATCCTTTAAATCGATAAGCGAATATGTTATAACATTTCTTCTTTCCGAGGATCTTTTTATAACTGAATGTTGCATCGTATGCAAACTGTTGATTTTTAAAATAGTTAAGTGACTTGACGTAATGTAATACTTCAAGCTAGAGTGCGTGTTATCCACCCTAAAATGTATGTTTCGCGACTCAATATTATCATAATTCACATAATACTAATTCTACATTTTGTTATCATACATATCAGAAAATCTATTATATTATAAAGTTTACAACATTTGATTCCATTGTATTTCGCAACTGTATAAACCTTGTTTTGCAATTCTATATTTCGCAAAAAATGATTATAATATGTTTAAAAGTTAAAGTTTTTGTAGAAAAATGATTATACAATGTTTTATAACTTGATATACCATGTTTCATAATTTGAAGATACTATGTTTCGTAATTCATCAGTTCCCAAAATGATAACACTACCTTAGAAGACGAAAATAGTATTCGCATGACATAAAATTTTAAATACAAATTTACTACTAGCATACCATCTCGAATGATTATTTCAAACTAACATACAATCTTGAATAACTATTCAGTAAATTAACTTAACGTATAGACTACATATTAGTTATTGTGTTGTCAAAATACAAGATCATGTTTGTGTATGCATGAACGAACTTTTCTTTATAAGGTATAATCCATTAATCTAGCACGTATTTGACCCATTATTCCGCTTCATTTAATGGTCCATACATTGTTCATCTCAACAAATATACTATACCTAGCCATCTCGTTTCAGACCTTCATAAACTTTTAAAATCCTTATCATTTTTAGCAATCTTTTGTGTTAACATATATATGATTGTTTATATGCTATCCACATAACATATAAGTCGCGGCTAGATAATTATTATCATATACTATTCATCAAATCAAATTCTCGGTTGGTTAGTATGACATAACTTAACTCACAAATTTTCTCTTCCATAGTCATTCTTAAACATCTCAGCATTCATTGCTAGTTATCTTGCTTCAGTTCCATCATGAATGAGAACCGAACGTAAAAAAATCATGTTGGTGAAGGCAATACTTATGATTACAAAAATGACATCTCATACCTAAAAATTTTATATGCACTACCATCATAAGAACTCGTGAAACCATTCGTAAACTATACTCATCGAGTGTGTAAAAATTAGTTTTATTATGATATTAGGTTTTTTGTCCACGTTTATATGGCATTACCTTTAATTATGTTTTTTTAGTTTAGACAACAAATATTGCAATTGGGAATAACCACCTTTTTCAATTAATATTTTTTTTGCAGTTATTATATACGTAACGGATGTTCATTGCATTCTCTGGATCGACCTTCTTTAGGTTATTGAATATATCATGTGGATTCAGTCCCATAGAGTCTTGAGTTTATACCAATAAATATTTATTCTTTTTCGATTTTGTAATAAATGCATGTTCTTGAAGGTACTTGATTGATGGGTGGTTGTGTGCACCGGAATTTTACTAATTCAAAAAACAACCTATTTTTAGGTACTATATGGTTTCCTTCAATTTTTATTATTAAATATTTTTAGAGTATATGGATTTCTCATATTCGTAAATAACTCTAGAGATTCTATTTACAACCCGGATCGTTGGCCAAACTCAAAATGTTAAATTACTTTTAAATGACACAATCTAACCCAAAATAAAAGTTACATATATTCTATTTACGCATCCGGTTGGTGTCAATTTGTTACATATGTTTTTAAAATTGTTAATAGTGGACAACACCTACAAGATAATTAGTATAGAATGCTTATGTTCAAAATCGACGAATCAACCTCTACCACATTTAAAAAATTGATCTGATTTGCGTTTATCTCTGATAAAAAGTTAACAATTTCAATTGGATATTAGATTATTTATATTCCTTAATGGAAGATAACTCGATCAAAAAATTGTTTGTGGTTTTGATAGATGAAAAAAAATAGTGGATATATACTTCATCATTAAATATTAAAAAATATTTAAAACCTAATTAAAAATGATACGCGGTGGATAAACTATATACGAAACTCAACTATTTTGGATTTTTTTTTTACTGAATGCAAAATAATAGGTATAATTGCGCCGAGTTATGGATGGATCTCTTGTAGTTACGCCGTAAGCAGAATAAATTCTACTATAATTAACCCTTATTTTGGAAATAACTTTGTTGGAAAGTTGGAAACTATCATGCTATAATTATTTATTTTTTGGTAAAATTTCACGTAGTTCTGCAATAACTACTTGATATTATGCTATAATTAGAAGAAATTATGGTCTAAATAGATTTAAAAGTAACTATTTCTTAACTTATTTTAAAAATATATGTAATGGTTTGATGATTTAAATTTAATATTTTATTAATTATAAAAAAAAGTTAATATTTTTTGTTTTTACTATTTTTCAAAATATTGTTGTATATTCGTGCAAACCATAAAAAAATAAAACGAGAAATCATACAAAACAGAAGAAAAAAAACCAATAAAACATATAAAGATAAAAATGAAACATCAGTGTATAAAAAACAGCATCACCCATTGGAAATACATATAGATCCAAAACATAAAAAATACAGTAACATCTGAAAAAAACAAGTCTAAAATATAAAAATAAATATAAGTTTCAAAATAAATATAAACAACCATGGAGAAGTGATATAGAACATGTGACGTCCAGACGCCTCTTAATTAATCTTAGAGTTGTTCACCGACCACATATTGTTTATTCACTGAATTTTATTGATCACATTTCCCTTTGAGAGATCCTTCTTCATAATAGTATACCATCCGTTTACTTTAAACTATCCATGTATCAGAGTGTCATCAAATGGAGAGATGATGCAGGGTATTATGTAAAATCGTCGAAGTTCAACAAATATATTCGGTAGTTCCTACAAGTGGATTCTTTCCATTTATATCAGAAGGCATCATTTCCATTATTCACGGGATCCACGCCTTGTAAAGAAGAATACGACACATCTCATAATATTCTAAACTACGCAACAATATATCTGACAAATATGCCTTCACATAGCTATACATATGGATTTGATGATTGTATAACCAAATTTCCTATGAGGAAAGTATCGTCAAAATTTAACGTATAACTGAAATATCAGTTTTAAAAATCAACGAAATAAATTATAAGATACGATTAAAGATGTTTGTGATAGAGCTCTTTTGGTTATACGTTTACCGATATTAGCTTACAAGTTAATCAACTAATCATCTTCGACGTGGTTTTAGTGTAAGACGCGCTATAAGAAGGTCTTGAAACATGAAAAGTGACTTTACAGCCAATAATCTAGCAAATCGACATAATCGATCAAACTTCTCCCCTTATACATGAAGCATCAGCTAAGTTGTATTATAAATATACAATATGAAGGTCCTTAAAATGTACCAATACAATGCACGAAATTCATTTAAAAACAATTATTTTTCCTTAACGTATGTACTACTGGTATCCGCGAATAGTATACATCTAAAAAATACACGAGATATGCATGTGTAGCTGCAAGGGCTTGAGCTCTCGCCCTACCTCAATTTGAATTAAGATACATGTCAATAGTTAATATACATTCACTTAAAACCGAACCTCAAGCCTCGATGTGATTAATTTCCTCACAGATTGCAAATGTATTAATGCTCAATATTTACTCAAAAAACTTATACAAGTCCTCTTTGTTCTCAAACCACCCAAACTCTAATAAATTATCTTCCACTATGAGGCATTTGATGGCATTACATCATGAATCATAATGGACATCACCCCAAAACTAAAATGGAAGATGTTAGTTTTCAAATGTCGACTCTCGATAAAAACCTCAATTATCATATGGTTCGTACTGAACTATGAGCAATGAAAAACCAAAGGACCATAAGAAGTCTCGAACAATAATTCATGTATATGCGGCTAGATCTTCAAGACTTTTAAAAGCTCCATTCAAAATATCTTAGTAACCCAGCGGCCTCGTTGAAACACACTTATTTTCATCGCTCTACATATTTGAAGCCAGCTACGCTGTAACTTAAATCGAATCAAGTTATTTATATAACTGTAATTATCAAAATTAAAAATTAAATTTAACGTACGAAACATCTTTAATCTAGTCATGTTATGTTGTTTTCATTATTATAAAATCAACAAAATCGTCTACATCATTAATTATATTTGTTCTAAAAAAATTAAAATAGTAATAATAAATATAAATACATTTATAAAAAATAGAGAGCATTTGTTTAGACTCATTTGTTAAAAAAACATTAACCAGTACTTATATTTTTTAAATTACCTAAAATACCATTATGATAAGAGGGGCGATACTGAAAGGGAAAAAATGCTGAAAATTTTAAGTGGTACGGAGATAAGAGAGGTGTCTAAAACCGTCGTGCAAGCACCAAAACACTATTTTTATAATGAGATGACACTGAAAATAAAAAGGAAGCGTTGAAAGCCCTAATCGAAACTGAGAAACGATAAATGTAGAATTTTGTTTGGAGATAGTAAAATTGAATGACTATTAAATTCCAGGAGGACCGCACTTATTTTGATTGTATACTTGATTTTTCATGATTTTTACGTTTTGATCTTTATATTAAGATGCATAAAATTTCACTTATGTGTAATAAAATAATTTTTATTTTTTTAAATAATGGCATTACTAAAACATAAAAGCCCGAGAGGGTTTACAAGGGTAATAGACGAACCATACCTTTTGCAGAGCTGGAGTTCATCTAATAGCAACCTTGATTCAGCCATTATTAGAGTCATCTTGGCAACCTCTGATTAAAATATTGTCACTTGAATTTCCATTCCATTGACATGATGCATCCGTATTCATTTTTTGATAGTCATGACCCGAGAGGCACCATTTGTGGTAACAAGGCTTTCTGTTTTCAGGTTCGAAGCTAATGCATCCCAGGTATTTAGTTATCTTAAGGTCTTTCTTCTAGTGTTTGGCTTTAAGATTATTAGAACAATCAAGACATACAATAATATTGTTAATGTACCTAATAGCTAAATCAGTACTTTGATATTTATTGTTAAATTTTTATTGTTTCTAGCTTTCAATACTGTCCAAAGGATAATTATAGGCAATATGGTTCTTATGTGAACTGATTGAGAAGTAGACCAGAACCAAACTCTGAGTATGTGATCTATGGTCATGAACTTCTGAATTCCAATTTTTAAATACACCATACAATCCAAGCAAATTTGATGTTAATAAAGAGATAATTGGGGGATTCAGTGTTAAAACAGAACTGGCATTTTGAAATAATATTTAAACGTTTTTTTTGCATGACTATGTCTACAATACTGAAGTTATGCATCAGCTTCCAAGCTAGGAAGGAGAATTTTTTTAGGGATAACCGAGTTTCAAATCATACCAAACAAATCTAATTTGTTGTGCTTACATCTAAGATGGTTCCAGGTGAGCTTTGTGTTAAAATCAGCATCTTTGTAGAGTTTCCAGACAATGTAGGCTTCTTGATAATTGAGGATAGCAGTCTTTTTTATGTTCTCAATAGTGTTTGATTTAAGAAGATTGTTAGCTTGTTGACATTCTAGTCACCATCTTTCCAGTAGTCTTTGGCCAATTGTTGCATGTAACCGGAGTCATTACAGTTATCGTTAAGCAATATTAGAGGAGGATGGTCATACCAATTTTCAAGACAAAACTCCATATTTCTTTTGCCTACGTTCCATATTATGTTAGGTTCAGCAAGCTGATTGATTTCAGTGAGTCTTTTCCAAGTATTAAATCCAGCTACGGTGTAGGAAGTTTGTAAAGGATGAAGTGTCTTGCAGTAAATGTTGTGCATCAAGTTAGCCAAAAGACTTTTGTTTTTTCTAAAATTTAACCATAGTTTACATTCAATTTTTTTTTTTGTAAATCAGTCAGTTCCAAATATTTAGTCCCCCTTCATTGAAAGGTTTACACAAAGTTTTCCATGAAGTCCAATGCAACTTGTTATCAGAAGAAGTAGAATTCCACAAGAATTTGTTGATTTGTTTTTCAATTCTATAGATAATAGATTTAGGGATTGAACAACTTTGAACCCAATATGTAGGAATTGTCATCGAGGCTGAATTAATCAGAGTTAACCTCCCTCTAAATGATAACTTCTTGTCTTCTCATTCTTTTATCTTAGAAATAATTTTGTTGATCATGTTGTCAAAGTTGTTGGATTTGTTGTTGTTATTTATTGTAATGTCAAGATAATATGTAAGGAGAGTGGCTGGTTTGAATCCATAAAGGTTAGTAAATGCATATATTCTAGTTGTGTTGATTCTTGAAGGAAGAATGACTTTAGTTTTATTACTGTTGATCATTTATCCTGACATATTTTGGTAAATCTACAAAAACTTGCCAAGATTCTCAATAGAATCATCTAAGTTGTTAGTGAATATCATCTATCGTCAACAAATAGAAGACTACGAATTAATAAACTGCTTCTAGAGGAGAATTTCTTAGTTTGCTTAGTTTTATTATCATTATACAGTTTATAGAGGCCCCTGATTAGAATTTCCTCAGCCATGATGAAGAGACAAAGGGACAAGGGGTCCTCTTGTCTCAAATCTCTTTTGGTTTTGAAGAAATCAAACACTTTTCCATTAATTAGCATAAAGATATGAACATGGCTAATTAAGTTCTTGATTATATTGAAAATAATAGGATAAAATCTAAAATATTCAAGAGCTATATAGATAAAACTATGAGAAATCTTGTTGAAAGCTTTCGACATATAACCTGGATCATTATGTTGCAGGCTTTCTTATTTTTGTTGAGATCATATATAAATTCTCTGGCTATCAAAACATTATCATGTATATAGGTATTTTGAACATAAGCCCGTTGCACTTTAGATATAACTTTAGGCAGGATTAAGGTTAATCTATTGTTAACAATCTTGGACATAATTCGATTTAGCATTCCGTATAGGCTAATAGGCCTAAAGTCCTTCCAATTAGTAGGGTTGGAAGACTTTAGGATTAGGCAGATACTTATAGCTAGGATACCGTTAGGAATTTTATTCCATTTGATGAAGTCAGCCATAGCCAATCAAATATCTTCTTTGATTATATGCCAACAAGTCTTGTAAAAGCAACCATTGAAGCCATACATGTCTGCAACACTGGATGATTTAAGGTTAGTTATAATTTCATACATCTCAAGCTCTTTAGGGACATAAAGAAGATTGTTGTTATCAGCCTCATTGATAATCTTAGGTATGTTGTTAAAAATAGCTTGTTGAGCAGATTGTCTTCCTCATCTTTGCTAGCATATGGAGGATCAATGAGAAGGTTTTGAAGAATGTAGCAGCAGATTTACCAATATCATCCTTGTCAGTTATCCATTAATCACCATCCTTGATGTTATTGATGATGTTTTTCTTTCTTTTTTGTTGACAAAGTTGTGGAAACGTTTAGTGTTCTTATCACAATCATTCACCCAAGTTGTGTAACTCTTCTGGAACCAATAAGTCTCTTCCATCTTAAGTGTTAATATAAGTTCATCATTGACCTTAGATAGCATAGCTTTATACTCATTATTATTAGCATTCTGATGATGGATCTCCATACTTTTGACTTGTATTTTTGCATCTTGAACCTTGTCAAATATGTTACCAAAATAGGATTTATTCCAATATTTTAAAGCATGAGTAAGTTTTTGCCAAAAGATAAATAAAGGGTAACCGTAAATGTTCTTATTCCAATTTTCTTTCACAAAATGAATAAATTCATTATCAAGAGTCCACATGTCTAAAAACTTGAAGGTTTTTTGGAAAATATTTTTATGATTACTAACAGTGATGCATAATGGACTGTGATAAGAACATGTTCAGGCCATATGCATCACTTTAGTGTCTTTAAAATGGTTAGACCGGGTAGATTTAACTAATACCCTATCTAGTCTTTTCCATTTAGTATTTTTATTCCAAGTATATTTGGAACCTAGGTAACCTGCATCTTTAAGGTTGCATTCACTTATCATCTCATTGAACTCTTCACTTCTCTCTAAAGAATAGGTCAGGCAACAAATCTGCTCATCCGGGGAATAAATTGCATTAAAGTCTCCCATAGTTATCCAGTTCATTTTGTTAACTGTTTTTGAAAGTTTTTTGAGTGAAGACCATAGATCCCTTATGTTATAACGCTGACACTTTTCATAGACAATTGTTAGAAGAAAAAAACAAAGGTTAAGATTATTGTTAGTGATTTCCATACGAAGACATTGAGTGTGTTTAAGAATTACTTTAACAGAGAAATATGTTTTCCAGAAAAAAAAAACATATTTAGTTTGAGGAATTAGAAGTAAAATATTCAAAATCGATTTTAGCAAATATATAAAGGATGTTGTCTACACTAGTAAGAGGTTCCTGAATGGCAATCATGTTGATATGCTCCTTGGAAATGATGGCTTTAAGTCTTCTGATAGTAGGCTTATTGTTGATGCCTCTCAAGTTCCAGTTTAAGAACTTCATCATCTTGAATTGGACTTGGTTAATTTAGTTGTCCCCATAAATATCGGGGATTTTATTGCCAGGCTTTTAGTTTTCTTCACTGCTTTAGTCTCTTTAAGTTTGTTCTTTAAGACTTCATGGAATTCAGTATCAATGTTGTTGTTCTTGTATGTTGGTGTAACTTGCAAGCTTCCCATATTATCTTTTTCTGGTGTAAAAATTCAAAAAAATTATTCCCATATTCCAATATATAGCCTTTCTCTAGAGATTGTATAACATCTATGATTTCGTTATCCTTTGAGGTATTCAATCCACTGTCTTGTGAGGTGGATAGAAGATTTATGTTCTATTGTTTGTTGATTCTGGGGTTTGACTCTTTATTTTGTGTAGGATCAACTATGATGGATTTCAGAGTCTGCACATGTCATCTTTAAAAATGAATTCGAATAGCATGGGTCTAGAATCCCATATACTGATATTGCCTTCATTTGTAAGTTTCATCTTTTGTATGAAGTCCTTTATATTTTGTTTCTTCGGTATTCGTTGGTTAAACTTTCCCACTAGTGTGTAATTTCTATTCTTCATTAGCATTTCTTTAACACTAAGGGGAAATTGGATAGAGACATGGTCAGTTTTGTATTGATAGTACATTGGGTAGCATTCCTCTACTTTATTTACGTTACCTAAAACTTATGCGTAAGTTTTCTTTCCTGTGTTGTTGCTTTGTAATCTTCTTTATCTATTTCCTTGCTCGAATGTTGATTGTATTTCTAAGATCTGAGTAATCTTCCATTGTAGAAACTAATTACAAGTAGGAATCAAGAATCAAGGATTTTGATGAAAAATCGAGGAATATAGAGTATTCAAGGCCGGAATTCTTAAGAGGAGGAATAAAAAATGATTTGAACGATTGACGACTAAAAACAAATAACAGGCAACATTAATCCTTAGAGAATGATAAATGAAACACGGAGAATAATTGAGAAGAAGCTTCAATAGAGGAAGAAAGAGGAATTCAAGAACTCTGTTTTTGGAGAAGAATCATAGTTTTTTTCCTAAAATAATATATTTTAATCCCCACTTGAAATAATACCAAATTTAATCGCACTTTTGATCCATTTAATATGTGTTCTTATTTCCCTCACTCAACTTTGATATAAAGCTTTAGCATCCTCCATATTTAATTCTTCGAAACTAAATTTATTTCCCCAAGTCTAAATGTTAGTTTAACAAATTTGGTCATATGTCTTCGCAAATAGCAACATTTCTTCACCAAATCTGTTATAAAATACTATGCAATTATCACAAAATGGCTCAAACACAGAATATATGCGAATGAAAGATTTAAATGAAACACAGGATTTAACGTGGTTCGACAATTGTCTACGTCCACGGGCGCCGCCAGAGAAAAGAGTTTCACTATGATAGAAAAGGTTACAGATTTCAGATTGTGTTTTGTGTCGCCCTAGTAATCTATGTATAGGGAATTAATAGACTTACTATACTATGGGCCTAATGGGCTCATACCACAAGACTAACTCAAGTAATTGGACAATATCACTATCCAACACAAAACTGTCCTGCCGGACACAGTACATTGTCAAGGCACTATTCGAAGTAATTGGACAATATCACTATCCAACACAAAACTGTCCTGCCGGACACAGTACACTGTCAAGGCACTATTCGACTCATTCACAACAAATCTTCCCCTTGAGGCGAATATCCTTTCTTCACTATCAACAAAGAATCTTCTCTTCGTCTGACTCACCAAATGCCCTTAAGGCATTCACTCTATACTGCGAACACCGATCCAGTTTAGGTATTCCCTAAACTTTCGAACTGATACTGCCTTGGTCATTATATCTACTGGATTATCGTGTGTAGACACTTTCTTCACATCAACCATTCCCTTTGATATTATATCACGAATAAAATGATACCTGACATCTATGTGCTTTGTACGCTCATGGTACATCTGGTTCCCTGTAAGGTGTATGGCGCTTTGACTGTCACAAAACACTTTCGTAGTAGTCCTATCCAAGCCCAAATCTGCCACCAAACCTTGCAACCATATTACCTCTTTAACTGCTTCTGTTACCGCCATGTACTCTGCCTCTACTGTAGACAAAGCTACAGTAGCTTGCAACTGTGCTTTCCAACTGATCGCACTCCCAACTAGAGTAAATACATATCCTGTCAGAGATCTTCTTTTATCCATATCACCTGCAAAATCAGAATCAACAAAACCAACCAATGATCCTGCAACATCATTCAGCGATTCACCAATATCGGTTTTGTTAAAAGTTAAGCCAACGTTCACAGTATTCTTTTGAAGAGATTCAATCTCTTCCCCTATAGCACCAATCCATCGATCTGCCTCTGAACTCGCTATAGCTTCTCTGTAGCTACTAGGTTCCTGCATCTCAACTTCTTCTGCAACTGACAGAGCATATGCAACTAGATTCGCATACCTTTTTGGAAGTCTAATATCTCTTCTTTCTCTGCCCAATGCTATGCTATAAGGTTGTTGTTCTGGTTCAGGCGCATCATCGTCACTATCATCTGATGCTGACGCTTCACCTCCTGATTCTGGATCCACCTCATAACCACTTGAATTATTGGACTTGCTAGGAACTGATTCTACTTCAAGCTCCACCTGTTCACTCACAACCGATCCTGATTCGACCATTTCTCCTACTTCATTCTGACTGTCTATCGAAGCAAACTCATTAAAAGTAACGTCCCTACTGATGAGAAAACCTGGAGACTTTGGAGAGGTACACCATAACCTATATCCATTCACTCCAGTAGCATATCCTAGAAATATGCATCTCTTTGCCCTCGACTCAAGCTTACCATCTCTCACATGAGCATACGCAGGACAACCGAACACCCTCAAATGTTCATAATCAGCCGATGATCCAGACCAAATCTCAAAAGGAGTTTTACAATCAATAGCCGTTGATGGAGACCGATTCACCAAGTAACACGCTGTATTGATAGCTTCAGCCCAAAAATCCTTTCCCACACCGGAATGTGAGAGCATACTTCGTGCCTTGTCACAAAGCGTTATGTTCATTCTTTCCGCGACTCCATTCTGTTGTGGTGTTCTAGAACAAGTGCGATGGCGCACTATTCCCTCAGCTTCGCAGAACTCGTTGAACTCACGACGGCAATATTCTAACCCATTATCTGTCCTAAGACGTTTGATTTTTCTTCCTGTTTGCTTCTCAGTCATCGTCTTCCATTTGACAAAGGTTGAATATGCCTCATCTTTCGTTTTCAGAAAGTAAACCCACACCATCCTTGAATAATCATCAATCAAACTCATGTAGTATCTGGCTCCGCTTTTGGATGGAATTCTGTTTGGACCCCAAAGATCTGAGTGAATGTAGTCCACTGTGCCTTTAGTCTTTCTTACAGACGATTTGCTGAATTTGACTCTAGTTTATTTACCAAACACACAATGCTCACAAAATCCCAATGATTCTGCTTTATACCCTTTCAACAAATCTCTTTTTCCCAAAACAGCTAATCCTCTGTCACTCATGTGACCAAGACGCCAATGCCACAACTTATTTTGATCCTGCCTACTTTGGCTATTAATCCCTGATGATGCTACTGCAGCATTGCCCATAACAACACTCCCCTGGAGAATGTAAAGACCCTTCTGCAAACTACCTTTCATGCATACCATTGAGCCTTTTGTCACTTTGATTACACCATTTTCTGCATGGTACTTGTAACCCCGAGAGTCTAGAGTCCCAAGAGAAATCAGGTTTCTTTTTAACCCAGGAACATGCCAGCACGTCAAGATTCTAACAACCCCGTCAAACATTTTGATTCTGACGTTACCAATACCACCAACAGTCAACGAATGATTGTTCTCTAAATAGACAGTTCCCTGCATTGGCTTGTACGTATCAAACCACTGCTTGAACTGACACATGTGATATGTAGCGCCAGTATCAAGTACCCAAGAGTTTTTCCCAAAGTCTGAACTCACGGACAATACATCTCCTTTACCACTGTTTTCACTATCGTCGGAATCGTTCACACCTTCAACAATGTTTGCTGCATTTTCCTTTTGATTTCCCTTCTTACCATTCAGTTACGGATAATCTCTCCTATAATGACCCTGCTCACCGCATTCATAACAGTTTGAGTGCTTCACCCTTGACTTGGACCTCAAGTTCTTCCTTCTTAAAGAACTTGATTTGCTTTTAGATCTTCCCCTAGTCATAAGACCTTCCCCTTCAGCTTGATTGTCTGGCTGCAACTGTCTCATCTCTTTTGATTTCAGTGCCCCTTTAACATCTGCTAGCGATAACTTATCCTTACCATACATAATGGTATCTACGAAGTTTTCATAAGGAGCTGGTAACAATATCAATACAAACAAATCTTGATCCGCATCCTCAATATTGATATCTATGTTCTCCAAGTCCATTATAATTGATTTAAAATTATCTAGGTGCTCTGTTATGGACATACCTTCTTTCAATCTGAAATCATACAAACGTTTCTTCAAATAAAATCGGTTTACTACTAATTTCTCTGAGTAAAGATCTCCTAGCTTTCTCCATGCGCAGGCAGCAGTCTTCTCACCACTAGTCTCGCGAAGCACATTGTCTTTCACACTCATTAAAATCCAGCACAAAGCCCTTTCTTGAAGATCTTGTTTCTCCTCTTCTTTCATCTCTTCTGGTAACTTATTCACCAAAGCCTTCCACAACCCTTGCAGTACCAATGAAGATTTCAGTTTAATCTTCCACAACGCAAAACTGGATCCCCCATCAAATTTTTTTCAATCATGTATTTTGTTGCTGTAGACGCCATTGTGAAACCCTAATTGCAAAAGCCCTAATTTCACCACGTGGCTCTGATACCAATTTTGTTATAAAATACTATGCAATTATCACAAAATGGCTCGAGCACAGAATATATGCGAATGAAAGATTTAAATGAAACACAGGATTTAACGTGGTTCGACAATTGTCTACGTCCACGGGCGCCGCTAGAGAAAAGAGTTTCACTATGATAGAAAAGGTTACAGATTTCAGATTGTGTTTTGTGTCGCCCTAGTAATCTATTTATATTGAATTAATAAACTTACTAGACTATGGGCCTAATGGCCTCATACCACAAGACTAACTCAAGTAATTGGACAATATCACTATCCAACACAAAACTGTCCTGCCAGACACAATACACTGTCAAGGCACTATTCGAAGTAATTGGACAATATCACTATCCAACACAAAACTGTCCTGCCGGACACAGTACACTGTCAAGGCACTATTCGACTCATTCACAACAAAATCAAATTCCATTCTCACGCCTACATAATATTCAACGTCATTCTTTACTAAATTTGTCATCGTTCTTTATCTCATGTGTGAGAATGATTCTCTGTGTTTTTTATTAAGTAAGAATAAAATCATTCTTAACCCAATCCAAATTTTAAATTTGATGGTAGAAAATAAAGATAATAGAAAACAACTAACTTATAAAATTTGATCAAGACAAAATGTCGTTAAAGATTCGTCCAAATATCGTTCGAAAAAAATGAAAACTTGAAACATGTATAAATACGTTTTAGAAAAAAAAAATCGACATTTTATATTGTTTAAGTATTATTAGAAAGATCATTCAGAATATAGCAAGCTTTTAGATTTAGATTATAAACTACTAAAAAATCTTAATCAAAATGACAATGATGGTTTTAAGCAGACTGGCAAATCATAATCTCTTCAATAAAAGAGATGGTGATGACATCCTCTTTTTCTATTGTTTATGTTGATAACATAATATTTTTTTATTATTTATGTTGATGACATTACTGTTACAAGTAGTATATGAGATATAAAATCTTCAGTGTCATTTGACTAAGTAGCTCACGAAAGGATGAATTGGGTACGATAGATATTTTCTTCAGAAAGTGTAAAGTTGTTTCCGTTGAACACTCTTGCTATCGTTACCAATGCAATTCCCTTACTAATAACAAGAAATTCAGACAGAATAAAAATAGCTTGAAAGGAAATATACGTAGAGCGTGAACCAAAATGGATCAAAGTAAAATCTTGTAGATTCTAGTTTGCTTAAAAATCACTTTCGGGATCGGTCTTCAATGACATAAAAATATTAGTGGTATAAGGGTGAGAAGTATGAATGTTCTTCCAAAACATGAGTTACTGAAGAGAAAGAGAAATGTACTTTATGAAAATCTCTATTTTTGGCTCCATATTGATATTAATCACGACTATCCTCTTTGATAATATCAGACTTTCATTGATCCTGTTATTTATTCTTTTAATGTATAATAGGACCTCTCTCGAGAATCGAACAAGGTACATTAGAATTCACTCGATGAAAAAGTAGGATTTGAGAGGACCATCCACTAGAGAATTAGAAATATTTTGTTAAAACATCATAGTTTTGCCTGAAATTTTTGATCCATCAATCATTTACGGACACATCTGTGTTAGGTAGGGCTAGATATCTCTCATTACTCGAATGTTTAAGGGTCATCAAGACGACTTTTATGAGGAATGTTGTGCAAAGAAGGCTCAAGGGCTTGTTAAGGAAAACGGAAAGGGCCGACAAATGGGAGAAATTAAAAGGTATTTTCTTGCAACCCTTGAGCCGGAGGGTGCTTACAGTGTAAGGGAGAGGGGGAAGGTTTACCAAGATAAAATAAGAGAAATAAGTAGAAAAATATACATATTTTTTTGTAATACTTGGAACAGGGGAATGAAAAGAAAATAAAATGTGAAATTTAGTATACCATAACTTATCTATTCTCTTAGTAAATGGTATTCATTTCAACAGGAAGAGAGAAAGTTTGATAATAATTATCATTGAACAAAGAGATTATTTTTCCCTTTGCTTTTATAGACAAGTGAGGTAGTCCTCTCCAATGAGCTTATACTTGGAAGAGGTCATTGTAACTCTCCACTTTGTTTCCTTCTGGTTCGACCCCTGACTACTTTCCACCCCCTTGCAACTCACCACGGTTATGCAATCATCTATAACCTAAGGTTAGGTAAGAATATAATTGTCTTTGACTTCATGTTTGAGAGGTGATGGATATAGTTCCACGACAGAAGATCCGCCAGTGCAGGAAATAGAAGCAACTTCATAAAAATCTGCAACACCATACTCTTCCTTCCTCATTTTAGTGTCCTTCTTGACGACATCGTATATTGGACGACTAAAGATGAATCCCCCAAATTCATGATTAAAGACACTTATAATGTCATTTGTACGCATATCTCTTGTATCAGATGAGCGGGGTTAGTCTCAAACAAATATAATATTACGCGTCACTCTTTCATTCTCTGGCTGGCCATTCATGGCAAACTAACCACCCGTGGCAAGCTTTTATCTTTAGAAACTATTACTCCCTCTTCATGCATTATGTGTAACTCTGTCGATGAAAATATTAATCATATCCTCTATGACTGTAGCTTCTCCGGGAGCTTGTGGGAACACGTTCGCGCAAAGCTTGAGATCCTCTACCATAATAACTCCAATTAGAACTCTTGGCTCCTCAAATCCTCCAATTGGCCCCTTCCTAACTTACGTCATTTATGTTGAACTTGCTTTGGTAATATCATTTACCATATTGGGGATGAAAGAAAAACATAATGTTCGACTCATCCCTGAGCATGCCTCTGTTGTCTCTTTCCGTTTTCTAGTTGATCTTTGTTTCCACTTCTAGGAAACTAAGATTGAGTGGCATTTCCATCCCCACCTCAACTATCTTAATCTTGTTTATTTTGATTTCTTTGTTAGAGCGATGTTGGACCCATTGTTGACTCCTATGTGGTCTTAGTTATCACTTTATTGTACTACTTATCAATCTCAAATTGTTATCACCATGTTTGATTTATTATTGATCTTGTTAGGTTTTTTATGTTATTTTTCTTTTTTCTTTATTCTTTTACTTTAAAATCAAACTTCGGAATACGCTTTAGATATTTGTAAAAACATTTTTTATTCAAAAAACATATTAAAAATTGAAAAATGCACCAAATCTGTTTGGAATATATTCCGATCATTCTCAATCGAAATCAAAATATACAACTTTTTAGGTCAAACCTAAAATCATATTGATAGCCAAAACATAATAATCACAATACAAGAGAGACACGTAAAAAAATTTAGCCTAAAAGAAGTACCTAACTATGTTTTAAAACAAAACCACCTATAAAAATGCTTATATTTAAAAACCTATAAAAAATACTTATATTTGAAAAAACTTATAGTACATTAAATAATAACAAAATTACTTTACACGCCGTTTGATAAAAAATTAGCGAAAGAATATTTAGTTTTGTAGCTTAGCAAATAATAAGATTTAACTAAATAAATTATTTGAGGGTTATCATGACAGTAAGCAGAATCAAATATAAAAAAAAAAAGCTCTTTCGAGAATGAAGTTCTTGACTCTGTTCTAGCTCTCTTCCTATGCCCCTAGTTTTCTTGCGTCTGTAATTACTTATCATGGAATCTAACAACAAATTCGTCTATGTTTTGGAAGAATTCCATGCTCTTCCCAGAACCACAAAAAAACCCAGTCGAAATCAGTCCTTTGCAATCCCATTTTAAAACCTTTGTCGATACTGTAAAAGCGAAAAACGGAGCCTCTATTCCGGAGATAGAGCCAGAATTCACAAAAGAAGAAAATGATCACTTTTCGATTTAGTATACTAAAGAATTTAAAGATATGTTGCTTCTTCAATAAAAAATTACTTGTGTGGGTAAATTTAACAATGGAATTCCTAAAAGATCAGTAGTGAAAGAATTCTTGAATTCGTTAAAGTTTAAAAGGTCTTACAGTTTCGAGATTTTGGATGCTCACCATATATTTTTGGAATTCTGTCTGAAAGAGGATGTCAGTCACCTCTGGTCCAGGAATGTTTGGAATTTTGATGGTTTGACAATGAGATTGCTCAGATGGAGCCTTGGTTTTAACAAAAGATATGAAAGTCCAAAAACAATGATTTGGGTCAAATTTGAAAGAATCCCTGAGTTCCTCTATAATCACTCTGTCATAAGTGATCTTGCATCTACTATAGGAACCTCTTTTAAAATCATAGTTCCTGAAATTAATGAGCCTGCAATAATACATGTTACGCTCATGTTGAAATAGATATTTTAATAAACTTAAAATGTAAAATGTGGATTGGGTTTGGTCCTAGTGATGGATGGTGGATCACAATAAGTTACAAGAATGTTCCTGCTTACTGTAACTCATGCTTCAATATTGGTCACTCGGATACTGATTGCAAGAAATTGAGGAAGAATGATGCCATAAAAGAGAATAATGAAGACAATCTCAAAGATTTGACAGAAGAAACTAGAACTGACAATCAAAACATGGAAAACCAGAATATGATTCTGAACCAACAGGAAAGGAAAATCTATAGTCAACATACCCAAAATTTCAGCAAAGTATATCGAAGGAAAATAAAATTTGTTGTCACTCAAAAAGACAAAGATATTAGTCATACACAATCCTATCAGATTCAAAAATATTAAAGCCTAAGTCAAAATGGCCAGAACTTCACTAAAAATCAAGAAATAGATTCTAGTAATGAAAAGGATAACCTGTAAATAATTGAAGCTTTGCAAAGGTTGGACAATGTTCACACTCAAATCAGCCCAAATGATGATGACAACACTAGAACCCCCTGATTGCGACAACATAGGCAGCAGCAATGCCTCTCCATCTAAAAGCAATAATGAACAAAACTCCAACACCACATTATCAACAGGATTTTGAAATTTGCAATGAAAGAGAGGAAGAGCAACAAATTGGTTATTAATTTCCTAAAGAATAATGGGAACAAGCAGCAACTAAGATCCTTATCTGATAATAATAAGGATAATTATTTTGAATGCTAGAGGAGTTTATAACAAGCCCACTTTGAAAAGGTTATATTCTATGATCCATTCTGAAAAATAAATATTTTGGCTATTCAGGAGAAAATGTCTAATGTTGAGAAGATTGACAGTATTGCTAACATTTTGGGGTTTCTGAATTTCACCTTTAATAGTTCTAATAAAATCTGGGTATTCTGGTATGATGATGTTACTATTGATATTACTGAGGATCATGACCAATTCATTCACATGGATGTGCAATATCCTGGTCTGAAGACCAGCTTTCTGTTCACTAATGTTTATGCTAAAAGTCAGAAGCTGCAAAAGATGTGTCTTTAGGAAAGGACCAAATCTCTGGCTACTAATGATAGAACTTGGCTTACAGCTGGTGATTATAATGCTATCACCTCCTCTGAAGACCAGATTGGTTGTACTACTAAAGATCAAAGCAGTATGGATAATTTTAATGATGTCATTAGAGTTTGCAACCTTGAAGATGATGGATTTGTGGGCTCAATATACACTTGGAATAAATGTCATCGTTGGAAAAGGCTCGACATAGCTATGGTGAATGATAATTGTTTCTCTACCTTTAATGGGATTCAGGTTCAGCACATGGTCAGAACTTGTTCCGACCATGCTCCTTTCATTATTACTTCTTCAATAAATTCTCAAAATTAGTTTAAGAAAAGCTTCAACTTCATTAATGCATGGACTAATAATAAAATTTTCTTAAGAATTATTGAACATAATTGGAGATTACAAATTAATGGTGACATCAATCACATTTTTTGCTACAAGCTTAGAAGACTTAAGCCCTGCCTAACGGAGTGGAACATCAAGCATTTTGGAAATATATTAAATAACATTAAAGCTACTGCTGAGGAAGTTAAAAATCTGGAAATCATTCATACATGTCCTATAATCAGTCTTCTAGATATGACATATCTAAAGCTAGCAGTCTCCACATTAAATCTCTTCGAAATGAGGAAGACTTCTGGAGATAAAAAATTTATAACAGTTGGCTTAAGGATGCTTATGGTAACACTAAACTCTATTATGCTTACGTTAATAAAAAAAGAAGAAAGAACCTAATAAAAGGCATCAAATAGGGTAGTACATAGATTTATAATCATGATGACATTGGCAAATATACTGATTTTTTTTTCAAAAACCATCTTGCATCTAATCCTTACAGTGACCAGGATGATGAGGAAAAAATGTTGCAGGATCCTATTAGGGATAACATTCTCAGGCTTATTACCAATGAGGATAATGTTGATTTTTTAAGCCCACTCACAAGGATGAAGCATGGAGCATCATTAACTCCATGAGTAATGACAGCGCAGCTGGCATTGATGGATTTGATATCCATTTTTTCAAAACCTGTTGGAATGATATCAATATAGATATCTCCAATGCATTTAATTTTTATGTTCTTGGTAGTAGTATTCCCTCTAGTGTTTTTGCCACTAGAATTTGCCTTGTTCCTAGAACTGCAAACCCTACTAACTGGCAGCACTACGGGCCTATAAGTTTGTGTTCGATGTTCAATAGGATTTTTTCAAACTTGATTAACTCTAGGATTGCTAGTGTCTTGCCTAACATTATTTCCAGTTACCAGGGAGCTTTTGTTAAAGGAAAACTTATCCACGAAAATATTTTAATTTCCAAAGAGTTGATTCATGACATTAATAGAAAACCTAAAAGATGTAACATCATGATTCAATTTGATATGTCAAAAACATTAGATAGAATGGCTCTCTCCTTGTGCTAAAAGTTTTATCTAAGTTTGGATTTTTTTAATAACTTCACTAGTTTAATTGAGAAGATGATTACTAATGTTTATGCTTCTATCCTCATCAATGGGTCTGTGGTTGGTTACTTCCATCAGAAGAAAAGATTGAGGCAATAAGATCCTTTATCTCCTAGTCTCTTCATCCTTGCTGAGGAAGTGGTAATCAGATGACTTTATAATATTTTTAAAGTCAATAATAGTATGTATTATGCTTCTAAAACTAACCTGTTAGTCCCATGTCTTGTATTTGCTGACGATATTTTAATGTTCACCAATAGCTTGAGTTGCTCCATTGCCAATTTAAGCAAGCTACTGGACAAGTATCAAGTAGTCTCACGGCAAGCAATCAATAAGGATAATACTAAGTTGATTACCTCTTCCAGAATGAATCAATCCAGGATTAACAGTTTGAAGTTTATGACTGGTTACTCAGTGGACAATCTTCCTTTAAGTTATCTAGGAATCACCCTCTGCAGAAACAACAAAGGGAAGAACTCCAATGCCATCATAGACAAAGTTAATGACAAGATTAGTGAGTGAGATTCTAATCATTTGTCCTATGGTGGCATAATGACTTTGATCTCCTCTGTGTTGCTTCCAATAACATACTATTGGATGCAAAACACTATGATCTCTAAAACCATTTTAAAAAGATTGGAATCTACCTTTAACAAATTTCTATGGAGATCAAAATTCAATTATAAAACCATTCACTGGTCTAACTGGAGTTTTATTTGCAATCCTTTTGAGGAAGGTGGACTGAACATCAAATTCTTGAGTGATATTCAGCTCACTTTCTCTCAAAATCTCTGGTTCATTTTCAGGAAGAAGAGCTGTCTTTGGTCAAAAATTCTTCATAGCATTTATTATCCTACTAACCATCCTCTTAGAACTATCTGTAATAAGTCAGGTTCCTTGGTTTGGAAGAGACTCACGGGAGTTAAAGATCAAGCTGAGCAAAACATTAAATGGATTCTTGGAAAGGGCGAAATGGATTTCTGGCTTGAAAACCAACATAATCTACTTGCTTTATTTAATCCGTTCTCTGATTCAAATAGATGGTTCCTTGAAGCAAAAGTTAACTCCTTCTGGAAGGATAATGACTGGGACATCAACTGCTTTCAAAGCTTTCTTTTTTGTGACATAATTTCTCAGATCAAGAAATTCAAGATCAATCCTAAAGAGGATGACAAAATGATATGGAAGCTTTCTACCTCTCATAACTTTAACACCAACCTTACCTGGAATAGCATCAGAATCAGGCACAACAAGTCCATCATTTACATGAAAATCTGGAACCACAAAATCCTCAGGAAGTTCCCTTTCCTTTGTTAGAGGCTTATTAATAACTTAATTCCTTCTGATGATATCTTAAAGAAAAGACATTTTAGTAATGTTTCAAAATGCCAGTTTTGCAGCAGCCTTGAAGAGAAAAATCATCTTTTTGCAAGTTGTAGCTTCGCCTGACAGATTTGGAACTACTTTAGCTCATTATTTAACATCAAAATCGGTCGTTACATGACCATAACTCATGTAATTCGAATATGGTTTTGGTTTTCTAAAAGCAAATTTCATATAACTCATATAATCCCTCAAGTTGTTTGTTGGATCATATAGGAAAACAAAAATTAATGGCAAGCATGACTCTGTGTCCTATGCTATTGACAAAGTAATTAAAGTTATCAAATGAATCGATATGTCTAATAATTTGACCAGTAAACACTGGTCAAAAGCTTTTAATAAATGAATTGCATTAGGCTGTATCTTTGTTGAAAGCAGAAGCAAGATCCCGATTTTTCTTAAATGGTTGCCTCCGGAGAAAGATCGAATCAAACTGAACGTTGACGGCGCTTGCTCACACTCAGGAGAATTGTGTGTAGGCATATTGTTTAAAAATTGGGAAGGAGACATTGTTGTTGGTTTTGGTGTTATTTTTGGAAAGCTCAACCCTCTGCTTGCTGAAACCAGAGCTTTGATAGAGGGTCTTATCATTTGTAGACAAAATACCTGGACTAATGTTGATATTGAGACTGAAAATCTTCTCCTTATCAACATTATGGTGAAAGGTCAAGCTGACTGGTATACTAATTCTCTAATAAACATTTGCAGAAAACGTATTCATCCCAAAATGACTCTAAGACACATTTCTCGCATTCAAAATCAAGCCTCCGATTGGATTTGCAAAATGGATGTTGTCTCGAAATAAAATAAGAAGTTAAACTATCTGTCTGCTCCAAGCGCTCTTCTGTCCATTGTTCTTCTCGAGAGCTTAGGGTTCGATTATATAGACCCTGATTGATTCTAGTTTCATGATTGTGGTTAATTCTTTGAGATGCTTTCAATTTCAAAGTCTTAGTGTTGTTTTGGCTTATTTGGTTCGAATCGCTTTTTGGTCTCTGGTGTTGAAGATGAAGGAATGAAAGAATAAAAGGAGAGAGAAAGAATTCGATTTGAAAGACGGGAGTTTCTTTTTTGCGCCTCTTCCTATTTTTTATTTTTAATCTTGCCTAAATTTTTGTTGGCCTTTCAATTTTGGTCCTAAACTTTCTAATTTTCCGTTATTCTTTATCAATAAAGATTTCATTTGCTTAAAAAAAAACTAAATAAATTATTTACAACGAAGGACAACATAATGTTCGAATTTCGTAGATTATTTCAGAGTTTTATTTTAAAAAGTTTACTCACCATAACATGGGGTAATTTTTGTATTTTTTTAAGCACTCCAATACTTTAATTGTTTCCAAAGCTTGATAAAGGAATATATAAAATTGAGTCAGTAATGTTAAAATATAAATGATGTAACCTAAACACTGATATGTTTGTTTTTTCTTTCTTTTCAATTTTGAAAACTTTGCAAAAATAAATAAAAAACTGAAATCACATCGTTAGCATAAACCTAAGGCATCCAAGCAGCTGCAACACTACTACTCTCCCAGTGATACTACACACAAATTTCCAACAAAGATAGATGGACTTAACAGCGATCTGAGGTTAATCATATTTGGAATTGTAAAGAGTGAAAAAACAAAGATCTAATTACTTGAGAACAACTGCTGCATTTCTTAAAGCTAGATATCTCTGCACATGGTCTGGGGGAAGTGAGCGTACAAGTTTGAAGACATCTGTACTTGCATACCGTAGACTAGTTCTTGGATCATAGTATGGTGCCTGCATGGACAAAACAAGCATCAAGAACAAAGACGGGTAGATACAATCACGCCAAAGCTAATTGGATTTTTTTATGCACCGACGATTTGCTACATAGAAGTCTATGAGATTAGACTAATACTTAGGGTTGGCCAAAATGAGTCGGAGACAACTTCGTAGTACCTAATAATCAGCAAATCCAGACAATGCTTTTGATTTCATACAATCTGGAACCAGCCAGGTTGACTGGATTGAGCTGGTTTTATCATATTTATTGGATAAATTTAAATTTTGTAAGTGTTGTATTTCTGTACCCGACCGGGATCAACCACTCTCTATTGTCCGAGTTGGCCAATTTGCCTGAATGTCCAAATCTAGACCCAGTTTGGATCTCAAATTTGACGATTTCTTTGTCTGAATCTAGATTCGGTACATGAAATTCTTATCCGTACCCAGAATTCTGAAATGAGGATCTTGTCTGTATCCGCTCTTTCCGGAGCGGATAAAATTGAGCGGTCAATTCGGATAAGATTTTGCCAACCATAGATGTACTTTTAATTTATGTTACGTGCCAAAATAAAAGGTTGTTTGGGTAAAGCCTTGAAAAACATCTTGATAGTGGGGCTGCATACCTCGAATCCCGTCATATCGCAAATTTTCTTGCGAGGGTGCATCGAAGGTGGCGACTCGATATTAACATCTGCAAAACAAGATCGAGCAAATGAAAAATCTTTGCCAAGACAGACTGTATCGAGAAAACAAATCAGAAGAGAATAACTTCGTGCGTCACCAGCTTATCCGCTTAAAAATCGTTTGTTTATTAGAAACGAAGTATATTAACTATTTAACCACTCCACTCGATTTGGTAGGTTCAGGATCGTTCTATAGAAGAGATTATAATCGACAAGTAAACAAATTAATAAGTCATTAAACCTATTAGGACTTGGCGTGTTCATAAGACAATTGACCAACTACAAAATAAGAACCACTTCGCAATTAGCCACAGTTATCATATCTACGGTATAAAATACACGCTGGCTAGGCATATCATGAACCTAGTTTCTAATGAAGTAGTTAAAGTTGTACCCGAAAACAAATTTCTGATTTCTTTAATCCACAATTTCAGCACTACTTCTAGATGTCACCACTTCTACCCCCATGTTATGATAGGTTCGGACACATTCAAATCAAGACCAGCTACAGTTAGTGTTACAAGCAAACCATAATGTCATCATCATATATGCAATCAGTCTGATAAATTCCTACCATGTCAAAAGTAATCATTATGAGGCACATCAGCGTGGAAAACCTCAATATCAACCAAACTATCCAGTTTAGCCGAATAATAAAGGTGTGGCTTAAACTACATGAAGTATAGATGTAAAAACACACAAAAAAAGGTACTGGCACTAGAAAATAAACTTAACAAGATCGGTATATATGAACAATACATCCTTCCTTTTCCTCTTGTTATTTAGAGCAGGAAGTACTAGTTTTCGCAAACCATACTTTACAAAATCAAGCTAAGACACATCCAAAATAACTACTGCAGTCCTGATTTTTCAACTAGTATGTCAAGCTAATGCTAAATTCTGTCTTTATCATAAATAAAAAAACTAAGTAACAAGAAACACTAAACATCAGGTTCAGGCAGCAGGAATTCAGAAACAAAAACTAATCACAACACTGAAATCACAAGAAAGCTGTTGTAATATAATATTATGATTTCTTCCAAATATATATACACACATATAAAGAAACAAACTTACAATTGGGTTCATCAACAGATTGATTCTGATAATTTTCAGCTTGAAGAATTTGCTTGAGATGTTTCCAATGTCTGCCTCTGGATTGGCCTTTTGGGTATTTATCATACATCTGAATCTTTTTGAAACTCAAGTGCGTCGGTAACACAATCTCTGAAACCATAACCTCGTTCTCCATATCTAATGTCTATCATCAACAACAAACCGACCGTCATAAAAGTAGTCGATACAGAACGTGTAAAGCAGAACAAAGCATGTCTGATATAAAACACAAACCCTAGAAAAAAACTGAGTATGAACGATGCCAAGATTACATAAACAGTAGCGAATTATGGAAGTCAAACTCACTTGCAAACGGAATTTACCTTCTACTGCAGTTTGAACTTATGTCTTGTTATGAACCGACTTGATTTGGTTGGGAAAAATTGAGAAGTAATTGAGAAGAGATACGAGAAAGGCGAACTTTCTTTTGCACCCAAAATATTTACTATTTGACAATTCAGTACTTCATATTTAGGGAGAGGCCGTGAAAAATACTTAATTACTAAAGGTACTCTAATCGTTGTGTTTTTTTTTTTTTTTAATTCAGTGTCTTATAATTATATTTTATAAATGGTTGCAGCATCCAATTCATTTAATAATAAATGTTTAAAAAACACACAATAATAGATGTTTAAAAAAAATAAAAAATAAAAATAAAAAAAATAACGCCCCCAAGGGGTAGCCGAGTTGGTTGAGCATGGCATTCTTATAACCAAAAGGTCATGAGTTCGAGTCCCTCTGCATACGCTTTCTCGGCTGAGCCTGTCACCTTGTGTGGTTTACCTTCTGGCGTTGGTTACTCAGCCTAAAAAATTATTTGCAGAATCGTGGTAAATGAATCTAGTGAACTATTCATATTAATATATATCTTGATAAACTAGTAAAACATATTTAGTTGAAATTTAATGTTTGTATTCTCAAAATATTATTTATATCTATATGGATTGCATAAAAAAAAATAAAAAAAAATGTTTAAAAAACCGTTTATTTTATAGTGTACTTTTGAGCATTCAATTTTTATGGTTAATTAATATTAAATAAAATAAAATATGGATATCACATTTTGTGGGTTTTTTTTTATATTTGATAATTTAGAAAGAAAAAAAAAGCTACAAGATAGATTCTTTTTTATCCAAAAAAATATTATTATTTTAATTTGATTTTTATGGTGGTGATTAACACCAATAGCTTGCCTTCTCGTGATGAATTCCAATCAGAGTAATGGAAACAACTTCAATGAAGATGATTTTCTTACAACTCAATACTTGCAGAAAATCAAAAATGGCAGCAAAAAGAACTCCATCAACAATAACATTGCAGGAGCAAACAACCACCAAGTGATCAAAAGTTATGCTGATACTTTGCGCAATCAATCAACATCCAATGATTCAAACCAGCAAGTATAGTACATAAAATATGTCATCTTTCCATTTAATTTAATCAAGAAGTAAATGACAGTTTAATGGCGAACTCCGAACATACTCCATTGGTAAATTCAACCAAATTTTACCCAAAAAGGAAAAGTTAACCCAATTCTTGCAATCTTTTAAATTCAAAAGATAATATAGCTATGTGGTCTGGGATTCGAGACGTATCTTTATAGAATTTGATTCAAAAAAGGATTTATGCAAAATCTAGGTTAAATCAGGTTGGTTCCTATAAAAGACTATAATGAGGCTTCTAAAGTAGAGGTCAGACTTCAACCCAAAATATGAAATCTAACTACTATGAAATGGGTAAGATTCGAAAATGTACCTGACTTTCTTTTTAATGAAAATATGATTCAAATTTTGGCAGAAACTTTTAGAGATCCTTTAATTATCAAAGTTCCTGCAAAAAATAGAGTATTTCATAATGTTTGTTTTGCTTGGGTGGGAATCGATCTAACGAAGAAGTTGCATAATCAAATCTAAGTGGGATTTGGAGAGAAACGAGTTTGTTAGTTGAGAGTCAGCTACAAAGATGTTCCTAGTTACTGCAGTGTCTGTTATCACCCGGGGTATGACAAAGGCATCTGCAAAGAAGCCTACAATAAAATTCAAAACAATCAGGAAAAATAAGTCAATCCTGCAAAGGTTAACTCAAGTCATGAAAATAAAAACATTCACAAGATCAAATCAATTATTGTGAATAACAATATTGAAAGGAATCCTGATGAAAACAATATACTTTTTTATGATAGAGAGTCTAAAAAACATAGTAATATTACTGAAGTTAAGGCTCTTGAAGAGGAAGACATTATTGAGGCAATAAAACATTTAGAATCTGGTCATGAGGCATCCACTTCTTTAGTTATGAAAATACAATATTTGGGTATGTCTCTCCAATCTAAGAAAATATAGAAAGTATGCCTTCAACTCATATATTCAATTGAACATAAGTGGATATTGAATTATATAAGATTTTGAACAGGAAGCTGAAAGAAGCTAGAGAAAGAAATAAAGTTGCTAGTATGGCTATCAAATCCTTAAATTTATCCGGATCCAACAAACCTACATATTCCAAATCCAGATGATCAAGATTTTAAATTGGAACATCCGTGGAATCTGGAATAAATATTTTTCTAGAATAATCAAGTCTATTGTTAATAACTATCATATCAATTTTGTGGATATCTATGAGCCTCTAATAAAATAAGATAATTTGCCTACTGTAGCTTCAAAAATTGGTTTGAAAAACTTTCCTCCAAATTGCTCTAATAAGATATGGTTTTGTTGGAAATATTAGTTCACTGTTAGAATTTTAAAAGATCATCACCAATGTCTGCATATTAAATATCTCATATGCAAATATTAGCAAAAGTTTATTACTTACAATTGTAAATGTTAAGTGTCAAAGGTACAATAGATGGAGCTTTAGGACATGATTCGAGTCATTTCAACTACTGAAATGGAGTGGATCATCGTGGGAGATTTTAATGTAGTTACCTATCCTCATGAAAAAATGGGTTATACTATGTTATGTCTTAATAATACAGAGGACTTCAATGATAATATTAGAGAATGACAGCTTGAGGATGCAGGTTATAGTGGATCCATGCACACTTGGTCTAACAATTCCAAGTGGAAAAAGTTGGACAGAGTTCTAATAAACTCTACATGGTTAATTTTTTTCAATAAAACTAATTTTTTCACATGGCTATAACTTTTTATGACCATGTTTCTTTAAACATAACTATTAGCAAGACTGATTTAGATACCAAAATAAGTTTTAAGTTTCAAAACATGTGGACCATGGATGAAGACTTTCTTAAAATGGTTGATAAGAGCTGGAATAAGCCTATAAGTGGATTCCCTCTTTATACTTTTTGGCAAAATTTTTGAAGAATTAAATTTGATTTAAAATAATGGAACAATATTAATTTTGGTAATATCTTTGTTAAGGTTCAAATATATGAAGAGGAGGTTAAGAAAATGGAAATTAAGCACCAAAAACCCAATAATCCCAGTACCAAAATTGAGTTTGTTAAGGCTAATGTTGCCTCATGTTTGCTCTTAACAGGGAAAAGACTTTCTAGAAGAAAAAGTGTTACACTAACTGGTTAAAATATGGAGACAGAATATTAAGGTCTTCATGGTTTTGTCAACAAGATAATGATGAAAAATATAATTACTAGTATTTAAGTTGGAAATGACTTGATTCTGGACAATAACCAAATTGGTAGTTATGTTGTTGTCTATTTCAAAAATATTCTAACTGAGCATTCTTACTCTAACAAGGAATATGAAGATTTTTATATGCAGAACAATATCTGTGAGAACATTCCTAGATTAATTACCGATGAAGATAATGAGTTTCTTATGGCTATCTCAACTGAAAATAAAATTTACAGTATAATTACTAACATTAATACATATAGTTATACATGGATGGATGGTTTCAATAGCCATTTTTTCAAGACTTGTTGGTTGATTATCAAGAAGGACATGTGCCTTGCTATAAATTCTTTCATGAAAGTTCATAAAGTCTTATATGGTGTAGTGGCCACTGGTATTTGTCTGATCCCTAAATCTTCTAATCCTACAAATTGGAATGATTTTAGGCCCATCAGTATCTGTAGCCAACTCAATAGAATAATGTCTAAAATTATAAACAACAGACTTATCATCTTATTACAAAAAATTATTTCTAGTGTCCAAGGAATATATGTTCCTAACAAGGTTATTCATGATAATATCCTAATAGCTAAAGAACTAATTGTTTACCTCAACATGAAAAATAAATTTGGTAATATCATGATTCAAGTGGACATGTCAAAATCTTTTGACAAGTTATGTCACACTTTCTTATAAAAAATACTTGTTATATTTGGCTTCTCTACTAACTTTGTCAACCTCATTCATAAGTTAATAAACTTTGATTTTGTTTCCATTCTTATAAATGGTGAAACTATAGATTATTTTAATACTAAAATATTCTCGAGACAAGTGGATCCCCTCTCCCATAGTCTATTGAATATAGCATATGAGGTTCTGATCATAGGCGTATACAAGTTGTTTGAACAAAACAAATCTATGCATTTCACTGCTAAAAGTGATTTACTTATTCTTATTTTGGTCGTTGTTGATGATATTTTGATTTTCACTGTAATGAAAAAACTATTGATAAGCCTGGCAAATTTTTACAAGATTACCAAGATATTTCAGGGCAGGTCCTAAACAAGGAGAAAACAAAGATTATTATCCTTTCAAGACTTTGCAGCGCTATAATCTATTCTTTAACATCTCAAGCTGGCTTTAGTTCCAGCTACCTTTCTAATGATTATCTTAGTAACACAATTAACAACAACAAGGCAAGCAAAACAATCTCTTAAACAATATCAACATCAAAATATCTGAACATGAGAACAAAAATGTTTCATATGGTGGCAGGGTACTCCTTATTAACTCAGTTTTGATGGTTATTCCAACATACTAGTTACAAAGTTGTTATATTCCTCAGTATATCACATCTTTGGGGTTCTATTTCTAATGATAAAATAATTCAATGGTCAAATTGGCATAACATTTGTAATCATTATAAAGAAGGTGGTCTAAATATTAGAAAATTATATGATATTCATGACATGTTCTTCTGCAAGATGTGGTATAATTTCATAAAGAACAAAAATTTATGGGCTAACCTTATTCATAAAACATGTTGCAATAACTCACATCCACTGTAGGTCTTTTATAAGAAAGGTGACTCACAAATTTGGTAAAGATTGGCCAAAATCAAGAACATAGTTGAACCTAACATAAGGTGAAATTTTGACAGGGGAGATGTAGATTTCTAACTAGATAATTGGTTCAACCACACTCCCTTCGTGAATTTAATTGAAAACCCGGACAACTCTTGGTTTATACCAAATAAAGTTAGAACTTTCTGGGCAAACAAAAATTGGAACAAGGACTTTATTGTCATACTCAGGGAATTTATTCCTCAATCAATATTAGATCTTGTATATTAAAATCAAATCAACCAACAATATGATTATATTAGAATATATATGCTCTTAAAGGACTCAAACTTCAATACAAATGAGACTTGGAATCAGATTTGAAAAAAAAATTCTAATATTTTTATCAAAATATGAAATTATGTATTTCCTATGAAATTTTCATTCTTATTATGGAAGTTGATATTCAAATACATTTGTATTGACATTAGATATTAGGGAATACATTTTGTTACAGTATCCAAATGTCAATTATGTTATTCAAAAGAAGGTTCTAACCAGTTATTCATATCATCTATCTATGCTTGGACTATTTAGAATTATTTTGTAGATTTTTTACAGATCAAAATCAAAGTCTATATGAACATTGCTCATATGACTCGGTTATGGTTCTGGTCAATTAATAAAGAAGGTCACGTAAGGATAATCATCCTTCGTATCATATGTTGGGTGATAACGAAGGCCATAAACAACATGAAATTCAAAGGAAATGCTTTAAATATTAATCAATTTATCACATATATTAAATACATTATTGTTAGTCTTGATATCTCAAATTCTCTCAGACCGAAGCACTAGAAAAATGATGATTATGCAGCTAAATAATTAGGATGTTATCATTATATTACATGTAAGAGTAACCTGACAGACGTTAAGTGGAATCCTCATGCTTAGGGTATATTGAAGCTTAACACATATGCATCTTTATATTATTTATAAAGATTAAACTAAACTATAATATTTTAGTACAAATTAAATTTGTTTGTTATAATCATTTGATTTGTTTGAATCCAACTTTTGAGTACGTCAATCATATATTTTTCAATATTTGCGCTCTTTATGCTAGGTGAAAAATATTTTTCGCATAAACAATAAAAAAAATCCAACTACAAATTAATAACAATAATAAACGCAAAAATATCTTGAAAATAAGTTATAAATGCAACATAATTTGAACCAAATATTGGTCAACTAAACAAGTGTCAACACTTAACAATTAACAAATTAAAAATAACATTTGATTTCATAATGTTAAAACTCATATAACTCACAAAACAAAAAACAAAAATATATCAAATGAAATGTAATTTAGACATCGTCGCAACCGTGGAGTCGAATTTTAATAGTTTTGTGTAAATAGTAAAAATTAAAAGAGGTTACCATGAACTAAATCGTAAAATGTTTTTATAGATTATTTTTTATGAAAATTTAAAAATATCATTTTTTCATATAGATAAATAAATTAAAATACGAAATATAAAAATGACCGTCCAAATAATATGGTTGAAATGCTAACCTATTTCTCTCACTCGTATTTCTATGGGTATAAATTTTAAATCTCAATCCAATTTAGCTATTTTTCTCACCCAAATTTTGATATTTTTACACTGTTATGAAAAATCATCTATATAATTTTTTATACTATTTCTCTCACCATGAACTCTCTTATGTGTCAATATTCACTATGAAAACTTTTAAAGTTACTCATGTATAAACTTTTTTTTCTCTTACCTTTATTGTTAGAGATGATAACTTCAAATCTCAATATGATTTTGGTATTTATCTCACCCAAATTTTGACATCTTTACATTATTCAGAAATATTATTTATATAAATCGTATTACTAATTACCTCACCGTAAAGTCTCTTGTGCATTAATATGCACCAAAAATTTATCAAAGGTACCTTTTACAAAAAAAAATCAAATCAGACTTCACGGTTACGTAAATATATCAATTATACTTATTATGATATAACTTGTTTGACTTTTTGGTTCTATAATTTGTGAGTTATTTACGTTTGTAGGTTATGAAAATATAAAATCTCATTTTATTTTTTAAGTCGTTATGTGTATGTTTTTAGTTTTTAAATATTAACATTGAGTTGATATACGTTTTGGGTATATATATATATATCGTATTTGGACAATATTACATGTGATTTTTGAAATAACAAATCTATGGTTTTTATTCGTCTTCGCACGAGCTACGTTACGACAGAGCATATTTTCATGCATACAATGTGAGGATGACCCATTTATGTGTGAAATATGAAATAAATTGTGCACATTATTGCACGGATTACATGTATCAATTGATTATTGTTTATAATTTTATATTGTTTGAATATAGTTAGTTTTGATATGTGGTTTTGCTAAATAATAAATCATTTGTATTTTACGAGTGTTCATCTGATTTCAGTTGATTGCTTTTGTTAAAAATATATATAACCTATTTTCGATTGTTTTGTAGGATATAAGAAGGTTGTTTGAAGTTTATGTAGACGTAGTACGTCACATGTTACCCATCATGAGTTACGACCTTTGGTCGAAATTGGTCAATTTTTATGTTCAACCCGTATTCATAAACATATGCCACGTGTTAGTTATCTGAAAAAGTAATACTTTTTATCCCACTAGTATATATTTTAAAGTTGGATAAGAGTCGAGTAATGATGCTTCTACCGGTTATTTATGATCAATCCCTAAATAGTTTTTCACAACGCCTTAACTCATTTTCCTAGTTAATAAAAATAACACAAGGAACTCAAGGCATGTAATGTCCTCGTTGAGTATGTAAGTTTATCATAACCATATGTTTGGATAAAAAAGTGATAGTTTTATTATTGATGTGATCTCAAATGTTTTTTAGCCTCAAGATTTTCTTTGATGTTTTGATTTATACGATAGGCTTCACATATGCGACTTAGACAGCCACACTGAGTTTAAAGATAAACTTACGAAAATATTTTATGCTTCTCTTACCGGAGGCTTGTGATATTGGTAGACATATGTCCCTTTTGTTGAGCGTTAGAATATTCAGTGTATTAAGTATCCTTGTATAGGCCTCTAAGTTCTCTATATATTGAGAGCCTTACTTAGGTTTGCATTATAAAAAAACAGTTCAATACAAAAGGAACATTTTATAATAAACACAAAACCATACCCGCCTCTGCGGCTACTTCTCTCTTTGTTATTTAACATGGTATCAGAGCACGTGTAATTCTGGGAATTCTGAACATCCTCAACAAAGATGGTTGGCAATGAAGTCGTGGTCAGTAAAATCCCTGATGATCAATGTATTTTCACATTACAGGGGAGCCGACACCTCCATCCAAAACTGACAACACATATACAAGGTGGGAACAAGATGATCAATTTATTTTCACAAGGATTATCCAGAATCTTGAATCCAGCTTGGTGAATAATGTCTCGCAATATCCCACTGCAAAATCTCTCTGGGATGGGTTAGCCACAACATACGGTTCTGGTACAAATTCGTTACAGGTGTTTGACCTTCATAAGAGGGCTAATTCATTAAGGCAAGGGTCCAATACACTAGTGGAACAAACTGCAGAACATCTGGATGTCTATAGATAGGCGAGATCTGAACCATATGAAAGACCCATAAGACATTCAGATCTACAATAAGAAGACTCGAGAATAAAAACTATATCAATTGATAATGGCGATTAATGACAAGCCCGAACCAGTCAAGAGAGATATCCTGAAAAATGACCCTCTTTCTTCCGTGGAAACAACATATGCTACAATACAAAGGGAAGTGGCCAGGCTTAATATACTAAAATCAAGTTCTTCTGATATCGACTCGATTAAAATTGGAATGTATTTGGCTGCTAAAGATTTTGCACAGAGGTTACAAGATATTTGATAATTTATAAAGAAAAGAAGTTACAAGATAGATTTCTTTTTTATCCAATTTTTTTTTGTGAATTTGATCTCTATGGTGGTGATTAACACCAATAGTTTGTCTTCTCCATCGAGATGATGAATTTCAATCAAAGTAATGGAAATAACTTCAATGAAGATTACCCAGATCTTCTAACAACTCAATACTTGAAAAAAAACAAAAAATGGCAGCAAAAAGAACTCCATCAACAATAACATTGGAGGAGCAAACAACAACCAAGTGATCAAAAGGTATGCTGATACTTTGCACAATCAATCAACATCCAAGGATTCAAACCAGCAAGTATAGTACATAAAATATGTCATCTTTCCATTTAATTTAATCAAGAAGTGAATGACAGTTTAATGGCGAACTCCAAACATACTCTCATTGGTAAATTCAACCAAGCTTTACCCAAAAAAAAAAAAGTTAACCCAATTCTTGCAATCTTTTAAATTCAAAAGATAATATAGCTATGTGGTTTAGGATTCCAAACATATCTTTATGGAATTTGATTCAAAAAAGGATTTATGAAAAATCTAGGTTAACTCAGGTTGGTTCATATAAAAGACTATAATGAGGCTTCTAAAGTAGAGATCTGGCTTCAACCCAAAATATGAAACCTAACTACTGTGAATTGGGTAAGATTCGAAAATGTAACTGACTTTCTCTTAATGAGAATATGATTCAATTTTTGGCATAAACTTTAAGAGATCCTTTAACTATCAAAGTTCCTGCAAAAAATAGAGCATTTCATAATGTTTATTTTGCTTGGGTGGGAATCGATCTAACGAAGAAGTTGCATAATCAAATCTAAGTGGGATTTGGAGAGAATCGAGTTTGTTAGTTGAGAGTCAGCTACAAAGATGTTCCTAGTTACTGCAGTGTCTGTTATCACCCGGGGTATGACAAAGGCATCTGCAAAGAAACCTACAATAAAATTCAAAACAGTCGGGAAAAATAAGTCAATCCTGCAAAGGTTAACTCAAGTCACGAAAATAAAAACATTCACAAGATCAAATCAATTATTGTGAATAACTATATTGAAAGGAATCCTCATGAAAGCAATATACTTTTTTATTATAGACAGTCTCAAAAACATAGTAAAATTACTTAAGTTAAGACCCTTGAAGAGGAAGACATTATTGAGGCAATAAAACATTTAGAATCTGGTCATGAGGCATCCACTTCTTTAGATTATGAAAATACAATATCTGGATATGTCTCTCCAATCTAAGAAAATATAGAAAGTATGCCTTCAACTCATATATTCCATTGAACATAGGTGGATATTGAATTCCATGAGATTTTGAATAGGAAGCTGAAAGAAGCTAGAGAAAGAAATAAAGTTACTAATAAGGCTATCAAATCCTTAAATTTATCCAGATCCAACAAAACTACATATTCCAAATCCAGATGATCAAGATTTTAAATTGGAACATCCGTGGAATCTGGAATAAATCTTTTTCTAGAATAATCAAGTCTATTGTTAATAACTATCATATCAAGTTGGTGGATATATATGAGCCTCTAATAAAATAAGATAATTTGCCTACTGTAGCTTCAAAAATTGGTTTGAAAAACTTTCCTCCAAATTGCTCTAATAAGATATGGTTTTGTTGGAAATATTAGTTCACTGTTAGAATTTTAAAAGATCATCACCAGTGTCTGCATATTAAATATTTCATATGAAAATATTAGAAAAAGTTTATTACTTACAATTGTAAATGTTAAGTGTCAAAGGTACAATAGATGTAGCTTTAGGACATGATTTGAGTCATTTCAACTACTGAAATGGAGTGGATCATCGTGGGAGATTTTAATGTAGTTACATATCCTGATGAAAAACTGGGTTGTACTATGTTATGTCTTAATAATGCAGAGGACTTCAATGATATTATTAGAAAATGACAGCTTGAGGATGCAGGTTATAGTGGATCCATGTACACTTGGTCTAACAATTCCAAGTGGAAAAAGTTGGACAGAGTTCTAATAAACTCTGCATGGCTAATTTTTTCAATAAAACTAATGTTTTTCACGTGGCTATAACTTTTTATGACCATGTTCCTTTAAACATAACTATTAGCAAGACCGATTTAAATACCAAAATAAGTTTTAAGTTTCAAAACATGTGGACCATGGATGAAGACTTTCTTAAAATGGTTGATAAGAGCTGGAATAAGCCTATAAGTGGATTCCCTCTTTATATTTTTTAGCAAACGTTTTGAAGAATTAAATTTGATTTAAAATAATGGAACAATATTAATTTTGGTAATATCTTTGTTAAGGTTCAAGTATATGAAGAGGAGGTTAAGAAAATGGAAATTAAGCACCAAAAAACCCAATAATCCCAGTACTAAAATTGAGCTTGTTAAGGCTAATGTTGCCTCATGTTTGCTCTTAACAGGGAAAAGACTTTCTGGAAGAAAAAGTGTTACACTAACTGGTTAAAATATGGAGACAGAATACTAAGGTCTTCATGGTTTTGTCAACAAGATAATGATGAAAAATATAATTACTAGTATTTAAGTTGGAAATGACTTGATTCTGGACAATAACCAAATTGGTAGTTATGTTGTTGCCTATTTCAAAAATATTCTAACTGAGCATTCTTACTCTAACAAGGAATATGAAGATTTTTATATGCAGAACAATATCTTTGAGAACATTCTTAGATTAATTACCGATGAAGATAATGAGTTTCTTATGGCTATCTCAACTGAAAATAAAATTTACATTATAATTACTAACATCAATACATATAGTTATGCATGGATGGATGGTTTCAATAGCCATTTTTTCAAGACTTGTTGGTTGATTATCAAGAAGGACATGTGCCTTGCTATAAATTCTTTCATGAAAGTTCATAAAGTCTTATATGGTGTAGTGGCCACTGGTATTTGTCTGATCCCTAAATCTTCTAATCCTACAAATTGTAATTATTTTAGGCCCATCAGTCTCTGTAGCCAACTCAATAGAATGATGTCCAAAATTATAAACAACAGACTTATCATCTTATTACCAAAAATTATTTCTAATGTCCAAGGAACATATGTTCCTAACAAGGTTATTCTTGATAATATCGTAATAGCTAAAGAACTAATTGTTTACCTCAACATGAAAAATAAATTTGGTAATATTATGATTCAAGTGGACATGTCAAAATCTTTTGACAAGTTATGTCACGCTTTCTTATACAAAATGCTTGTTATATTTGGCTTCTCTACTAACTTTGTCAACCTCATTCATAAGTTAATAAACTTTGTTTTTCTTTCCATTCTTATAAATGGTGAAACTATAGATTATTTTAATACTAAAATATTCTCGAGACAAGTGGATCCCCTCTCCCATAGTCTATTTAATATAGCATATGAGGTTCTGATCATAGGCGTATACAAATTGTTTGAACAAAACAAATTTATGCATTTCACTGCTAAAATTGATTTACTTATTCTTATTTTGGTCGTTGTTGATGATATTTTGATTTTCACTGTAATGAAAAAACTATTGATAAGCCTGGCAAATTTTACACGATTACCAAGATATTTCAGGGCAGGTCCTAAACAAGGAGAAAACAAAGATTATTATACTTTCAAGACTTTGCAGCACTATAATCTTTTCTTTAACATCTCAAGCTGGCTTTAGTTCCAACTACCTTTCTAATGATTATCTTAGTAACAGAATTAACAACAACAAGGCAAGCAAAACAATCTCTTAAACAATATCAACATCAAAATATCTGAACAGGAGAACAAAAATGTTTCATATGGTGGCAGGGTACTCCTTATTAACTCAGTTTTCATGGTTATTCCAACATACTAGTTACAAAGTTGTTATATTCCTCAGTATATCACATCTTTGGGGTTCTATTTCTAATGATAAAATAATCCACTGGTCAAATTGGCATAACATTTGTAATCATTATAAATAAGGTGGTCTAAATATTAGAAAATTATATGATATTCATGATATATTCTTCTGCAATATGTGGTATAATTTCATAAAGAACAAACATTTATGGGCTAACCTTATTCATAAAACATGTTGCAATAACTCACATCCACTGTAGGTCTTTTATAAGAAAGGTGACTCTCAAATTTGGAAGAGATTGGCCAAAATCAAGAACATAGTTGAACCTAACATAAGGTGGAGTCTTTACAGGGGAGATGTAGATTTCTAACTAGATAATTGGTTCAACCACACTCCCCTCGTGAAGTTAATTGAAAACCCGGACAACTCTTGGTTTATACCAAATAAAGTTAGAACTTTATGGACAAAAAAAAGTTGGAACAAGGACTTTATTGACATACTGAGGGAATTTATTCCTCAATCAATATTAGATCTCGTACATTAAAATCAAATCAACCAGCAATATGATGATATTATAATATATAAGCTCTTAAAGGACTCAAACTTCAATACAAAGGAGACTTGGAATCATATTTGAAAAAAAAAATCTAATCTATTTATCAAAATATGAAATTATGTATTTCCTATGAAATTTTCATTCTTATTATGGAAGTTGATATTCAAATACATTTGTATTGACATTATATATTAGGGAATATATTTTGTTACAGTATCCAAATGTCAATTATGTTATTCAAAAGAAGATTCTAACCAGTTATTCATATCATCTATCTATGCTTGGACTATTTAGAATTATTTTATAGTTTTTTTACAGATCAAAATCAGAGTCTATATGAACATTGCTCATATGACTCGGTCATGGTTCTGGTCAATTAATAAAGAAGGTCACGCAAGGATAATCATCTTTCGTATCATATTCTGGGTGATAACGAAGGCCATAAACAACATGAAATTCAAAGGAAATGCTTTAAATATTAATCAATTTATCACATATATTAAATACATTATTGTTAGTCTTGATATCTCAAATACTCTCAGACCGAAGCACTAGAAAAATGATGATTATGCAGCTAAATAATTAGGATGTTATCATTATATTACATGTAAGAGTAACCTGACATACGTTAAGTGGAATCCTCATGCTTATGGTATATTGAAGCTTAACACATATGCATCTTTATATTATTTATAAAGATTAAACTAAACTATAATATTTTAGTACAAATTAAATTTGTTTGTTATAATCATTTGATTTGTTTGAATCCAACTTTTGAGTACGTAAATCATATATATTTCAAAATTTGCGCTCTTTATGCTAGGTGAAAAACATTTTTTGCATAAACAATAAAAAAAATCCAACTGCAAATTAATAACAATAATAAACGCAAAAATATCTTGAAAATAAGCTATAAATGCAAGATAATTTGAACCAAATATTGGTCAACTAATTAAGTGTCAACACTTAACAATTAACAAATAAAAAAATAACATTTGATTTCATAATGTTAAAACTCATATAACTCACAAAACAAAAAACAAAAACAAAAACATATCAAATGAAATGTAATTTAGACATCTTCTCAACCGTGGAGTCGAATTTTAATAGTTTTTCTAAATAGTAAAAATTAAAAGAGGTTACCATGAACTAAATCGTAAAATATTTTTATAGATTATTTTGTATGAAAATTTAAAAATATCATTTTTCCAGATAGATAAATAAATTAAAATACGAAATATAAAAATGACCATCCAAATAATATGGTTGAAATGCTAACCCATTTCTCTCACTCGTATTTCTATGGGTATAAATTTTACATCTCAATCCAATTTAGCTATTTTTCTCACCCAAATTTTGATATTTTTACACTTTTATGAAAAATCATCTATATAAGTTTTTATACTATTTCTCTCACCATGAACTCTCTTATGTGTCAATATTCACTATGAAAACTTTTAAAGTTACTCATGTATAAACTTTTTTTTCTCTTACCTTTATTGTTAGGGATGATAACTTCAAATCTCAATATGATTTTGGTATTTATCTCACCCAAATTTTGACATCTTTACATTATTCAGAAAAATTATTTATATAAATCGTATTACTAATTGCCTCACCGTAAAGTCTCCTATGTATTAATATGCACCAAAAATTTCTCAAAGGTACCTTTTAAAAAAGAAAATCAAATCAGACTTCCAGGTTATATAACCTGTTTGAGTTTTTGGTTCCATAATTTGTGAGTTATTTAAGTTTGTAGGTTATGAAAATATAAAATCTCATTTTATTTTTTAAGTCGTTATGTGTATGTTTTTAGTTTTTAAATATTAACATTGAATTGATATACGTTTTGGGTATATATATATATCGTATTTGGACAATATTACATGTGATTTTTGAAAAAACAAATCTATGGTTTTTACTCGTCTTCGCACGAGCTACGTTAAGACAAAGCATATTTTCATGCATACAATGTGAGGATGACTCATCTATGTGCGAAAATATGAAATAAATTTTGCACATTCTTGCACGGATTACATGTATCAATTGATTATTATTTATAATTTTATATTGTTTGAATATAGTTAGTTTTGATATGTGGTTTTGCTAAAAAAATAAATCATTTGTATTTTACGAGTGTTCATCTGATTTCAGTTGATTGCTTTTGTTAAAAATATATATAACCTATTTTTCGATTGTTTTGTGGGATATAAGAAGGTTGTTTGAAGTTTATGTAGACGTAGTACGACACATGTTACCCATCATGAGTTACGACCTTTGGTCGAAATTGGTCAATTTTTATGTTCAACCCGTATTCATAAATATATGCCACCTGTTAGTTATCTGAAAAAGTAATACTCTTTATCCCACCAGTATATATTTTAAAGTTGGATAAGAGTCGAGTAATGATGTTTCTACCGGTTATTTAGGATCAATCCCTAAATAGTTTTTCACAACGCCTTAACTCATTTTCCTAGTTAATAAAAATAACACAAGGAACGCAAGGCATGTAATGTCCTCATTGAGTATGTAAGTTTATCATAACCATATGTTTGGATAAAAAGTGATAGTTTTATTATTGATGTGATCTCAAATATTTTTTAGCCTCAAGATTTTCTTTGATGTTTTGATTTATACGATAGGCTTCACATATGCGACTTAGACAGCCAGACTGAGTTTAAAGATAAACTTACGACAATATTGTATGTTTCTCTTACTGGAGGCTTGCGATATTGGTAGACATATGTCCCTTTTGTTGAGTGTTAGAATATTCAGTGTATTAAGTTTCCTTGTATAGGCATCTAAGTTCTCTATATATTGAGAGTCTTACTTGGGTTTGCATTATAAAAAAAACAGTTCATGCGGCTACTTCTCTCTTTGTTATTTAACATGGTATCAGAGCACGTGTGATTCTGGGAATTTTGAACATCCTCAACAAAGATGGTTGGCAATGAAGTCGTGGTCAGTCAAATCCATAATGAATTAACAATGCAGATTGCTGTCATTCTGAGAAATGGTCTCGGAACACAACAAACAAACAAATAACCCCAAGAATTTATCCATAGGGATTAAACTCGGTGGTGACAACTATGCCCTATGGGAAAACCTGATGAAGAAATAAATTGGGGGACGAGGGAGAGGTTCTCACATTACAGGGGAGCCGACACCTCCATCCAAAACTGACAACACATATACAAAGTGGGAACAAGATCATCAATGTGTTTTCACAAGGATTATCCAGAATCTTGAATCCAACTTGGTGAATAATGTCTCGCAATATCCCACTGCAAAAGCTCTATGGGATGGGTTAGCCACCACATACAGTTCTGGTACAAATTCGTTACAAGTGTTTGACATTCATAAGAGGACTAATTCATTAAGGCAAGGGTCCAATACACTAGAAGACTTGTGGAAGAAACTACTGAACATCTGGATGTCTATAGATAGGCGAGATCTAAACCATATGAAAAACCCAGAAAATATTCAGATCTACAATAAGAAGACTCAAGAACAAAGACTCTATCAATTGCTAATGGCGATTAATGACAAGCTCGAACCAGTCAAGAGAGATATCCTGAAAAATGTTCCTCTTCCTTCCGTGCAAACAACATATGCTACAATACAAAGGGAAGTAGCCATGCTTAATATACTAAAATCAAGTTCTTCTGATAGCGACTCGATTAAAATTGGAATGTGTTTGGCTGCTAAAGATTCTGCACAGAGGTTTAAATTCCAATCCAAATAGAAAGAAGATAAATCCAAGTTATATTTCAATCATTGTGGGATGAATAAACACACTAAAGAGACATGTTACTAGCTGGTTGGCTATCCAGAATGGTGGGAGGACGGTCATAAGGAGAAAAATAACAAGTGTTTCAGATCTAATGTCAAACGGACTTCGTCTACAAATAGCGGTGAAGATCCGGCTAAAAATGAGCAAAGAAATTACACTGGTTTTGGAGGAATGGCGGCGAACTCCTATGAAAAACTTGGAGGTAAAGGGTTTGAGAAATCAATGAATTGAATATTTGATTGCGGGGATACGGACAACATGTCTTATGATCCTAAAGACTTTGGTGGCATGTTATCTCCAAAGAAGTCCCATATTGAGACTGCTAGTGGAGAAATATGTGAAGTCAAAGGGGGAGGTTCAATTATTTTTTTTGGAAAAAATGGAAATTAAAAACTTCCTCTACATTCCTTCACTATCCTTAAAGTTATTATATGTTAGTCAAGTGACAAAACAACTCAACTGTGTGTTTCTTATGTATCCATTTTTTTGCATTTTACAAGACATTCGTACGAAGGAGATCATTGGGCGTGGTACTGAACAATGAGGTCTCTATTATGTTGACGAGATAGTTCATAAGGGACATGCCATGCTTGCTCACAGAACAACCGAAAGACAACTTTGGTTATGGCACCGACGACTTGGTCATCCTTCTTTTAACTATTTTAAAAGTTTGTTTCCTAGTATTTTTTTGAATAATTCCATTCATGAGAAATGTGAAACCTGCATTCTTGCAAAAAATCGTAGGGTCTCATTTAATCAAAGTAATACTAGAGTTGATTATGTTTTTTCGCTAATCCATTCTGATGTTTGGGGTCCAGCACCGAATTCCAATAGCAATCAAATCAGTTACTTTGTTTTATTTTTGGATGATTTCTCAAGAATGACTTGGATATACTTCATGAAACATAAATCGGAAGCACCAGAAATATTTGTTTGTTTTTACAAAATGATTTTGACTCAATTTGGAAAAAAAATACAGATTCTCCATTCTGATAATGGAACAGAGTTTGTCAACCAAACAATGCATAATTTTTTCAAAACAAATGGTATAATCCATCAAACTACTTGTCCAAACACACCTCAACAAAACGGTACTTAAGAACGAAAAAAATCATACTTTACTTGAAAAAACTCGTGCTATTATGATTGAATCTAGAGTTCCTCATTCTCTTTGGCTAGAAGCTCTTGCTACAGCCACATATCTTGCAAATCGTATACCAACCCGATGTCTAGCAAAATAGAACTCCATTACAAGTGCTTGCCACCCAAGTTACAATTCCATCTGTTATGACCTTACCACCTCGTGTCTTTGGTTGTTCGGTGTTTGTTCATATCCCTAAAACTAGTCGAAACAAACTCAATCTGTGTGCTGAAAAGTGTGTATTCGTTGGGTATGGTGTCCATTAAATGGGCTATTAGTGTTACAATCCAGTTATTCGTCGAGTCCATGTCATCATGGACTGTGACTTCTTAGAATCCGGTTATTTTTTTGACCACCAATCTCATGCTCAGGGGAGAAAGTAAGTGAATCACTCGACTGGTTGCTATATAAAAGTTACTTTGAGGATGTGCCGACAGAGTCGGTAGATGGCGCCACCGAACACGCCTCTTCCAACATAAAGGAGACTGGCAATGCAGTTCTTACCACCAATGATTCTCCCGAAGACAATGTCCAACAAGAAATAAATGTTATGGATACTACCAGCGAATCAGCCGAAGAAAATGTCCATCAAGAGGTAAACAATTTACAATGTCATAATTCATAAAATGCTACTGACCATGACATTTCAGGAAGTTCATTCGTTGAAACTCAAACTCTGGTTCTTACTCCAAGAAAAAATAGAGGGGTTCCTCCTGACCGGTATTCACTGGACAACGTTCATCGTGCTTCTACATATCCGGTAAAAATGGACAAGAAAGGAATGACGAAGATTGCAAAGGCGTTTTCAGCTACTATTCTATCTGAACAAATCCCTAAAACAGCTTAATAAACTAAGAAGATGACTGAATGGCATGAGGCAATGAATACCGAATTTGAAGCTCTAAAAAGGAATGGTACATGGGAGAATATTGTGTTACCACAAGGGAAGAAAGCAGTCGGGTGTAGATGGGTGTTTAATATAAAATATAAATCTGATGGCACCATTGAGTGACACAACGCAAGATTGGTTGCCAAATGATATACACAAACATATGTTATAAATTATTCTGAAACGTTCTCTCCGGTTGCAAAGATTGACACTATCAGAGTTTTACTTTCAATAGCCGCAAATAAAGATTGGCCTCTTCATCAATTTGATGTAAAGAATGATTTATTACATGTAGACTTGGAAGAAGAGGTATGTATGGAACCCCCACCAGGGTTCTTTGATGGTTTTCAAGAAAATGAGGTATGTAAACTGAAAAGGCATTATATGGGCTCAAACAGTCTCCTCGTGCTTGGTTTGGGAGATTTACAATAGCAATGAAGCATTATAGCTACAAACAGAGTAATGGGGGTCATACCTTGTTTTACAAAAAGAGAGGAAAATTAGTCACTTGTCTTATAATATATGTCGACGATATGATTATAACGGGGAATTACGAAGAAGAAATTAGTTCTCTTAGGAAAAACCTCTTCAAGGAGTTCGAAATGAAAGACCTTAGGGGATTGAAGTATTTCCTAGGAATCGAGGTTCTTAGGTCAAAATGAGGGATTTATATCTCCCAATGGAAATATATATTGGATTTATTAGCTGAAGTTGGCATGGTGGATTGCAAATCAAATGACACTCCTATGGTTGTGAATCACAAACTAAAGATAATTGAAGGGGCCAGACCACCGAGTAAAGAAAGGTACCAAAGGTTGGTGGGAAAATTGATTTACATGGCTCACACTCGACCCGACATTGCATACGCGGTGGGAGTAGTTGGCCAGTTCATGCATCATCCTCAAGAACACCATATGGAGGCATTAATGAGGATTATTCGATATATCAAATGCACACCAGGAAGAGGCATAATTTTTAAGAAAAATGGACACCTTGATGTTGAAGTATTCACAGATGCTGATTGGGGAGGGAATCCTAATGACAAGCGATCAACTGCTAGCTACTTTACTCTTCTTAGAGGTAACTTGGTGACTTGGAGGAGTAAGAAACAGAAAGTAGTATCATTTTCAAGTGCTAAATCAGAATTTGGAGGAATGGTTTAGGGGATTACCGAGATACTTTGGTTAAAGAAGATAATTAAAGAAATCGGATCCCCCATGAATTGTCCAACTCAGTTAATGTGCGATAATAAAGTTACGATTAAGATTTCAGAGAACCCCGTACAGCACGATAAAACAAAGCACTTTGAAATAGATAGGCACTTCATAAAATAAAAGATTGAAGATGGGACATTCGAACTTCCATTTGTTAGATCCGAAGACTAACTGGCAGACATCCTGACAAAAGCGGTTGCTGCAAGAACATTTGAATCAGTTTTATCCAAGTTGGGTATTGGTGATCCCACTACACAACTTGAGGGGGAGTGTTAGAATATTCAGTGTATTAAGTTTCCTTGTATAGGCCTCTAAGTTCTCTATATATTGAGATCCTTATTTGGGTTTGCATTATAAAAAAATAGTTCAATACAAAAAGGAACATTTTCTAATAAACACAAAACTCTAACCGCCTCATGCGGCTACTTCTTCTTTGTTATTTAACATTGAGTCATTCATCAAGTGATTACATATGAGATAACTTCGGTTTATTTTAGTTTTAATAAAATGACAACCATACTATACGACGTCTACGATGTTATGGGTCTTTTAGTGTCAAGTGATATTTTAGAGCCTCATTAGTTGTAGGGCGATAATGAGAGGTTTAACTATTTATCTAATATCCTTAGTATTCTTGCTCCCTAGCTTATATTATAACTCTAGTCGGGAAACAAAAACAATAATGTTATTTGTCTCACATGGTTGCGAGATATTTTTTTCGGTACGATGTATTGTAATAGTCTTACTCTCTCGGAAGTTTGGGTCACCCGTTAAACCTGGCTTATCTTATATATTTATTCAGTTAATACTTAATTATTAACAAGATTGGTAATGTTATTTATTTTAAGTATTTATATTTGTATGATTGAGTGGTAAAATTATGTCAGATGATATTGGTCGAGTTATGCCATGTGCATTAAAATAGTTTTCTTTATGATATGAAAGGTTTTTATGGCTTCATTAATATGCTAGAGGCATAGATATACAATTATATTTATAGGTTAACAACTCATATATACACGAAATATGTTATCACTTTATCATATTTGTGTAGAATATGCACCAATGAGAGTTTATATGCAATTACTTACTTGAGATTCACTTAGACAGACAATCTATGTGTTTTAAAAAGCACGAGGTAAAATTAAATTAAGATATTTTTATTTTATCTTGTTAATATTGAATGTTTTCTTGTTCTTTTATTAGGTTAATTTTCAACTGTATAACTATTTATGACCAGTCCAACTATTCTATAAGATTTATTGGATAAAGATCGCATTGAAGTCGTTTGAAAGAATCATATCTTAATATTTAAGTCACGTGGCTTGACAGATGATGAATGTTCTGATAATATCAGACTCACTGCAACCTATTCTTCAAGAGACTAATAGAATTGTTGGAGAAAAGTTCATTATAATTTAGTTTTATGAAAGAATTTGGCACATCATACTACAGACGATGAACACGTAGGTTAATATGCCAATGCTGGGTTGACTCTGTGGATTTTGGTTATCATTTTTAATGCATGACACACTTATGATACGTATTGTTCAACCTAGAGTTTCTCAGCCCTAAAGCATACATTGGCGAGAGCCCTTATGCAAGCATGTATGTGAATACTAAAGATCAGAGTTGTTATACCATTCTTATAATAAAGTCATATTATGACATCATGAGCCACGAATAGATAGAGGACTCATCACTTAATTGCTTCCATTTCGTGCATGCTCATATAAGCTGACTTTGTTTTAATATCACATCATGATTTTGTGTTAGTATTGTATTTTGACTATGTCTTTAGTATCATGTTATTAATTTATCAATAGGTTTTAGTTTTTACTAAGTTATGATATTTAATCGTTTTGTTATGATATTTTCTATGATTACTTTAGTTATCTTGGATATTTCTAAATTTGTTTGACTTTTAATAAAAAATGTAATTGATGTATTTATGTTTAGTTAATAAGACGATGTTGGACCACACTCATTCTCCAAAACTCTTAGACCAACAATATATCTTTTAATTAAAAAATATTTCCCCCAACTCATACATTTTTATCTCAATAATATAAAATATTGGCCTTTTCACTTGCAAACATAAGGTTTTTTCCGCATATATGTTTGAATTTAAATGTAAATTGTTTTGGCTAATATTTCAAAAAATTGTGCGAATGAAAGAGAAGTTTTCACTAAGTATGTGAGAACACAAGCAAAAACCTTTAAAATATAAACAATTTTTTCCCATAACATGTGCAATGAATTCGCACGTACAATATAAATTCATTCCATTTTTCTTACTCTTATAGTTTGGTCATAAATGATCTTACTAACTAAAAACAAATACCTTTCACATCCAAAAATACAATATTCACAAATTTATTATTTCAAACAACTTCGTGATAAAGGAAACAATTACATAAATATGGAAACCACGTACAATTAATAGGGAATATAATGATAATTTAGGAAAATTGAATAAAAAAACGAAATGACATATAATGCGTGAGGTTTGGAACGACGTGGTTCTTATTGTTGAGTTAGTACATGTTGTAAACCATTGTATCTAAAAAACGCATTTGTCTAATATGATTCTCGTTACTGTTTCGTTGACTTTTGTTAAATACATTTTTTTGCTTAAACTCTCTATTATTTTACATATCCATGATTGATTTAATAATTAATAGATATTTTATTTTATAAGTCAAAGATAATGTATTTCACAAAATCTAGTCAAATTGTGATAATTTTCATATAAAGATATCATAATATATACACAAAGATTAATTAAATAGTAACACATGTTGAATAAGGGTAGGGATGTTAATGGTTCCTCGGAACCGGGAACCGGACCGGAACCGAACCGATAAGGACCGGACCGAATCTTAACGGTCCGGTTCGCGGTTCCATTTTAAAAATCGAAACCGATAAGGAACCGAAATAGTAAAACCGGTAAGGAACTGAACCGATAAACCGATTAGAAACCGATCTATAAAAAAAACTAATATACATATATAACAAAACTATTTATATAAGAATACACAAACAGAATAAAATTTGAATATTTAATATACTATGATTATTTTTTAAGTCAAAATTAAATTATGTTAGTTACATATCAATTAGTCCCACGGTAGATAATAAAAGTTTATATTGCTCTGTAGTGTTAAAAGTGTCAAATTTGAAGAAGTTTGTATTGAATCCCACATCGGTTAGGTGAAACATGAAACAAAACTCCTAAAGCTATATAAATGAGCACAAACCACACTATCTAAATTACCAAACACCACAAAAGGCTCACAGAAATAACTAGATGGCTCATACTAAATTTTAGCCTTATAATAGTTAAAATATTTTTGCTTGTCGGTCCGGCAAACCGAACCGAACTGAACCGAACCGATTCTTAACGGTCTCGGTTCGGTTCTAGTTTAAAGAATTAAAATCTTATCGGTTCGGTTCGGTCCGAACCGACAAGGTTAGCGGTTCGGTCCGGTTTTGTTGAAACCCGGACCGAACCGGACCGATAACAGCTCTAAATAAGGGTATCATAATAAAGGGTAATGAACAAATTATTGACATGTGTCAGATAATTTTAACATGATTTATATGGTTTTGGTACTTTATCGTTTATGATCAATGAATTGGTAATGCGACTTGCATACAATAAACCACATTTGATCTTAATAGGTTTTGGTACTCTATCTTTTACAAGTGTTGGTTTTTTTATTTGAAATTTAAGTATGAAGCATGATCTTACTTTATTTTTGTTATGCTACATGTCGTACCGGGTGTACTATTACTCTTCATTTTCTCAATAACATACTCGAAGTAAGATTTATCTAATTAGTTTAATCAATCGGTTTGACCCGACTTTTTTTATAATCTAGTATTAAAAAAACTATTTAAGTTCTATAAGATGATCCATTTAGAGATTAAATATTTGCATTATGGTATTTATCATATGATCCTAAATGTACGACATGTGACCACAGATTGAAATGTATAATAATTTTATGTTTTAAAAAAAATTGAACATAATTTCTGAACGAGGAATGGTATTTAATATTCTAAAAAATATATAGAATAAGATATTTTCAATGATGCATGTCCTCTCTTTATCATAGCTACTTCACATGCATAAGACAACTTATGTATTTTTCTAATAATACAACTATATGTTACTCGTTCAACGTCTATATATCTACCTCGTTGATAATTAACGTCATTATTTTTAAGGCCAACCTTGATAATGAACCTTGAAAATATTAAACACATACGCACATATAATCTTTGAACATTAAAGATCGAACAATTTGTGAAATTTGACTTGAAAAAGTTCATAATTCACTTGACTCGAACTGATTTATCGTTTTAATTTTGAGTGATCTTTCTCGACCCTATTTTATATAAATATCTACTTAATTTCTTCTTACAAGGAAAAATAATAAAGAACATGAAATAAACACCACCCATCTTTGGTAAGATATTTTTTATAATTAAATTCATAATAATACTAAACTAGTTCGATTTAATAAAATAAATAATAATATATTATTTTATATATTATTAAATTAGTGAATATCCCACATTTTGATGTTATTTTTAAAGTCGGGTTCGAATATATTAACTACCATTTTTTTTAATAACTCATAAAAATATAATACTAACTAAAATAACCACCTAGTCAAAATTATTTTATAATGGACTAGGTTAAAATAAGACAAATTTTATTAGAACAAAACCTTTATTTTATTTTTAAAAAATTAAATTGTTTAAATAAAAAAAATCTTAGTTTTAATAGATTAAGATAAACTTGATCCGCCCCCAAGGGGTAGCTGAGTTGGTTGAGTAAAGCATGCTTTTGACCAAAGGTCATGAGTTCGAGTCCCTCTACATACGCTTTCACCTTGTGTGGTTTATCTTCTGGCGTTGGTTTGCAGGTTATTGCCTCAGTCACAAGGTTTACACTGTGCATATTCATTGCACTCTGAGTAACGGCTGCGGGTTCGCTCCGGAAAAAAAAGGATGGATTTTTTTAAGCAAAAAGACGAACTTGTATTACTTCAGAACAAAATGTAGAAGATACAAAAAGTTAGTAGCAAAATTATAAAGGGAGTAAATCTTTAGGGGCTAAAATGAAAAAGACCTTGATAAGCCATACAAGTTAGAGACGAAAGACGAAAATAGGACCAGTATCTAGCCAAGGTCGATGTATCTGATTCCCAGGCTTTCAAGTGTTGTGATTGCCAGAAAAGGATTCAGAGCATGGAAGCCCTTGAAGGTTTGATCTTGTCTGTTGATAATAATCCACTTTGCGATCCAATTAGTGGACTGGTCTGAGTCCTGGAAATGTGGCGGAGGGTCATGCAAGGGTGGATAAGGCTTCTACAAATGGAAATAGTAGATTCAAGGAGCAGAGCAGCAATTCCAGTAACAAGAGTGTTAGTTAGGGTCAGACAATCTGACTCTACATAAACATTCTGCCAGTTGTTATGATTACAAAGGATTAACCCTTCAATTAGAGCTTTGCATTCAGCCATAAAGGGGTTTAGTTTCCCGAATAAACATTTAAGACCGATAACAATGTTGCCTTTATCATTTGTGACCAAGATGCCGCCATTGGATTCTCCAGTTGAGCTACATGCACCATCTACATTGATTTTAAGCCTGCTAGGATTGAGAGTCGTCCACTTCAGGTAACTTGGCTTATTCTTTCTGTTGTTTATAGTTCTGCACCCCAATATTGAGCCTACGTTAATGTCATGAGACCAGTGCTTAGCAGATAGTGTATTACAAGAATCAATTCCCATAATGATTCTGGTTACTCTATCAATAGTACTTTTGATATCATCATGGGTGCCATTGAATTTCAAACAGTTCCTGTTATACCAAAATTTTCAACAAATAATTTATGGGACAAGATGGGTAATGTGGAACTTGTTTTTAGTAAACCAGAACCGTGAATAGAGAATGTGATTGAGAGTCATAAAACATTTTAAATTAATTCTGAAAAGACAACCAAAATAGTTCCAAATGTTCCAGGCAAAGTTGCAGTTGATGAAGAGATGATTTTTCTCTTTACAACTGCAACATAACTGGCATTTGGAGACAATTACCATATGTCTTTGGAAATGATGTTGTTAATGGGGATATAGTTTTTAATAAGCTTCCAACATAATAATGAAATTTTTTTAGGAATGAAATGATTCCAAATTTTACTTATTTTTTTTATTTATTGTTCTTCATTCTGATACTGTCCCAAGTTATTCTAGTGTTAAAGTTATGGTCATTGGACAATTTCCAGACAAGTTTGTCTTCCTGGTCAGGGTGAGTTTGAAATAATTAATATGGTTTACTCTCTCCTAAGGCAGAAAGGTCAAGAGGGTGGGGTTGTCCCAACAGTTATCTTTCCAGAATGTCCTAAATTTAACTGATAGGAACCATCTTTCAGAGCTAGAGTTATTTAAAAGAGGGGGCATATCATGCCACTCATCAAACCATAAATCTATTAAACCATTGCCAAAAATCCACTTCAAGTTTTTGTCAGCATCCCCTTTAATAGATTGAAGTCTTTTCCAAACAATAAAGTTAGTAGATTTATAGTTAGTTTTCAAAGGGTGAGTGTTAGGGCAGTAAGTGAGATGTTAAAGCGCAGCCCAAAGACATTTATTTCTTCTAAATAAGAACCCGAGCTTTTGAGAGAAAGTGTGTTGAATATCAATCAGTCTTTTGATATTCAAACCACCTTCTTCAAAAGGCTTACACAATTGGTTCCAGGAGTTCCAGTGAATAGATTTATCATTAAAATTGGACCTCTAGAGAAATTTATTGAAGTATAATTCAATTTTGTTGATTATGGGGTTAGGGATGACATTGTTGTGCATCCAGTAGTAAATAATAAGGTGTAAAACATTGGTGATAATAGACATTTTGCCACCAAATGACAGATGTTTCATATCCCACTCATTAATTTTATTGTGAATTTTCTCAAGTAAAGAAATATAATTCTTCCCTTTGTTGTTTCCACAGATTGGGATGCCAAGATAAGTAAGAGAAGCAGTATCTACATTGAAGCTAGTAGTCATTTTCAATCTTGCAGTGCTAGATTGAGAAGTTCTGGAAGAGGTAGCGATTTTAGTTTTCTCTTTATTGATTACTTGTCCAGAGACTGACTGATATTAATCTGGCAAATAGCTCAGCTTTTCAATAGAGGAGGGGAGGCTATTTGTGAAGATGAGGATGTCATCTACAAATGTTAGGCTTGGTAAAAGGTAATTTGCTTTCACATGAAATTTCATATTGTTGTTAGCTTTGAACAAGTTAAAAAGACCACGAATGAGAGCTTCCTAAGCAAGAATGAAAAGGCTGGGAGATAATAGATGTCTCTACCTTAGACCTTTCTTCTGAGGGTAGTAACCCACACTAGTGCCATTTATAAGAATAGAGATCATAACATTAGAAATCATTTTTCTAATAAGGCAAATGAGCTCCTTAGAAAAGCCAAAAGAATCCAAAACCTTAAGAACAAAGGCATGAGACATTCTGTCAAATGCCTTTGACATATCCAACTGGACCATAATATTCCATTTATTAGGTTTCCAGTTAATGTTATGAATCATCTCCTTAGCTGTCAAGATATTTTCGTGAATGAATCTGTTTTTTAAAACGGCACCCTGCTGTTAGATATAATGTTAGGCAGAATATAAGCAATTATATTGTTAATTAAGCTATAGAGGAGTCTGTTGAATATAGAGCAAAGGATAATAGGCATGTAGCTAATCCAACTAATATGATTAGAGCCTTTAAGGATAAGGAAAATCCCAGTGGCAAACACACCTTGCTACCTTTAAGATAAATATTAAGGGCATTGCAAATGTCTAGATAAATGATCTCCTAACAAGTTTTAAGGAAAAATGATTAAAACCCATTAGTGCCAGCGACACTATCATTCTTCATGAAGCTGATGATATACCAGACCTCATCCTTTATAGTAGGCTTGATGATAACATAGTTGTCACTGTCTGTAACAAGCTTAGGTATGTTGTCAAAAATTGGATCCTGCATTTTCAAATTTAGATCATCACAGCTTATGTAGGAATCAGTAGATAAAGCATTTAAAAAAAATTCAGCAGACTTAAATATTTCATTGTGGCTCTAAATCCAAATACCATCCATTTTTATCACATTAATAAGGTTTTTCCTTCTTTTCTTAGAAACATAACTATGATACAACTTAGTGTTACTATCGTTATCCTTTAACCAAGAGTTAAAACATTTTTGTCTCCAATAACTCTCTTCATTACTAAGAGTCTCTATGAGAGAACTGTTAGTTTTAGAGAGGTTAGCCTTAGAAGAGTTGTTATTCTCACTTTGATGAATAATCTTCTTATTGTTAACATCTTCAATATCAGCTTTCACCTTGTTGAAAATATTGCCAAATTGATTGGTGTTCCAATCTTTAAGATACTTTTTAAGTCTATTTAGCTTGAACCATAAAACATTATTGTTTTCACCTTTACAATAGAGGCTCCAATTCTGCTTAACTAAACTAAGAAAATTAGTGTTATTAGTCCAAGCATTGAGAAATTTAAAGTTAAATTTGTTATAACTAAAAGTAACACTAGAATTATTAGAGAGAGATATGAGTAGGGGGGCATGGTCATAACAAGTTCTGACCATATGAAAAACCTGAATACTACCCATTGAAGAGATCATGTTGTTATTTATTAAGGCCAAGTCTGATCTTTTCCAGCATTTGTTGTTGCTCCAGGTATATCTGGATCCTACATAACCAGTGTCCTCGAGGTTGCAAAATCTGATGGACTCATTGAAGTTGTCAGAACTAACATCATCAAAGGTAGAGCATCCAAGCTGGTCTTCAGAGTTAGTGATAGCATTGAAGCCACCAACAGCCAACCAAGGAAGGTCTTCACTAGCAATAGACTGCATCTGGCTCCAGAAGTCTTTTCTAATGAATCTTTGGTTCTTAGCATAAACAGAGGTAAATTTGAAATTAATATTAGTATAGTTAACTTTCATATGGAGGAATTGATCACGATCAGCTTTAACTTTGACGTTAATGTCCTCAGACCATAAAACCCAAACTTTGTTGGAGCAATTAGCAGCAAAATTACTATTTTCCAAACCAATTCTCATAGCAATATTTTCAATCTTGTCAAGCTTAGCCATAGGCTCTTGAATGACAATCACCTTAAGCTTTTCAGTTTGAATCATAGAGATAAGCCTTGACAAGGTTGGATTGTTGTTGATGCCACAAGCATTCCAGCTAACAATCTTTATCATTATGAGATAAAGATTTTGCTAGAATATTCAGTATATTAAGTTTCCTTGTATAGGCCTTTAAGTTATCTATATATTGAGAGCCTTACTTTGGTTTGCATTATAAAAAAAAGATTCTCTAATAAACACAAAACCCTAGCCGATTCCTGGCGGATACTTCTCTCTTTGTTTTTAACAGAGAATAAAAGCAGTTGCTTCTTGATCATCCCCCATTGGAGGAGAATAAGATATATAAGCTCAATATAACAACCATTTCAATTATCACAATATTCTTTATTTTTAACATGGTATCAGAGCACGTGTGATTCTGGGAATTCTGAACATCCTCAACAAAGATGGCTGGCAATGAAGTCGCGGTCAGTCAGATCCCTGATGAATTAACAATGCAAATTGCTGCCATTTTGAGAAATGGTCTCGGAACACAACAACAAACAAATAACCCCGAGAATTTATCCCTATGGATTAAACTCAGTGGTGACAACTATGCACTATGAGGAAACCCGATGAAGAAAGCAATTAGGGGAAGAGGGAGAGGTTCTCACATTACAGGGGAGCCGACACCTCTATCCAAAACTGACAACACATATACAAGGTGAGAACAAGATGATCAATGTGTTTTCACATGGATTATCCAGAATCTTGAATCCAGCTTGGTGAATAATGTCTCGCAATATCCCACTGCCAAAGCCCTCTGGGATGGGTTAGCCACCAAATACGATTCTGGTACAGATTCGTTACAGGGTGTTTGGCCTTCATAAGAGGGCTAATTCATTAAGGCAAGGGTCCGATACACTAGAAGACTTGTGGAACAAACTACTGAACATCTGGATGTCTATAGATATGCGAGGTCCGAACCCTATGAAAGACCCAGAAGACATTCAGATCTACAATAAGAAGACTCAAGAACAAAGACTCTATCAATTGCTAATGGCGATTAATGCCAAGCTGGAACCAGTCAAGAGAGATATCCTAAAAATGGATCATCTTCCTTCCGTAGAAACAGCATATGCTACAATACGAAGGGAAGTGACCAGGCTTAATATACTAAAATCAAGTTCTTCTGATAGTGACTCGATTGAAATTGGAATGGGTTTGGCTGCTAAAGATTTTGTACAAAGGTTTAAATTCTGATCCAAAGAGAAAGAAGATAAATCCAAATTGTATTGCACTCATTGTCGGATGAAGAAACATACTAAAGAGACATGTTTCGAGCTGGTTAGCTATCCAGAATGGTGGGAGAATGGTCATAAGGAGAAAAATAACAAGTGTTTTAGATCTAATGTCAAACGGGCTTCGTCTACAAGTGGCGGTGAAGATCCGACTAAAAATGAGCAAGGAAGTGGCACTGGTTTTGGAGGAATGACGGCGAACTCCTATGAAAAACTTGGAGGTAAAGGGTTTGAGAAATCAATGAATTGGATATTTGATTGCGGGGATACGGACACCATATCTTATGATCCTAAAGACTTTGGTGACATGTCATCTCCAAAGAAGTCCTATATTGAGACTGCTAGTGGAGAAATTTGTGAAGTCAAAGGGGGGGGGGGGGGTTCAATTATTTTTTCGGAAAAAATGGAAATTAAAAACCGCTTCTATATTCCTTCATTATCCTTAAAGGTATTATATGTTAGTCAAGTGACAAAACAACTCAACTGTGTGGTTCTTATGTATCCATTTTTTTGCATTTTACAGGACATTCGTACGAAGGAGATCATTGGGCGTGGTACTGAACAATGAGGTCTCTATTATGTTGATGAGGTAGTTCATAAGGGACATGCCATGCTTGCTCACGGAACAACCGAAAGGAAAATTTGGTTATGGCAACGACGACTTGGTCATCCTTCTTTTAGCTATCTTAAAAGTTTATTTCCTAGTCTTTTTTTGAATAATTCCATTCATGAGAAATGTGAAACCTGCATTCTTGCAAAAAATCGTAGGGTCTCATTTAATCAAAGTAATACTAGAGTTGATTATGTTTTTTTGCTAATCCATTCTGATGTTTGGGGTCCAGCACCAAATTCCACTAACAATCATGAAACATAAATCGGAAGTACCAAAAATATTTGTTTGTTTTTACAAAATGATTTTGACTCAATTTGAAAAACAAATACAGATTCTTCGTTCTGATAATGGAACAGAGTTTGTCGACCAAACAATGCATAATTTTTTTTTAAACAAATGGTCTTATCCATCAAACCACTTGTCCAAACACAACTCAACAAAACGGTACTTTTGAACGAAAAAATCGTACTTTACTTGAAAAACTCGTGCTATTATGATTGAATCTAGAGTTCCTCATTCTCTTTGGCTAGAAGCTCTCGCTACAGCCACGTATCTTGCAAATCGTCTACCAACCCGATGCCTAGGAAATAAAACTCCATTACAAGTGCTTGCCACCCAAGTTACAATTCCATCTGTTATGACCTTACCACCTTGTGTCTTTAGTTGTTTGGTGTTTGTTCATATCCCTAAAACTAGTCGAAACAAACTTAATTCGTGTGCTAAAAAGTGTGTATTCGTTGGGTACGGTGTTCATCAAATGGGCTATCGGTGTTACAATCCGGTTACTCGTCGAATCCATATCACCATGGACTGTGACTTCTTAGAATCCGATTATTTTTTTGACCACCAATCTCGTGCTCAGGGGGAGAAAGTAAGTGAATCACTCGACTGGTTGTTATATGAAAGTTACTTTGAAGATGTGCCGACAGAGTTGGTAGATGGCGCCATCGAACACGCTTCTTCCAACATAAAGGAGACTGACAAGGCAGTTCTTACCAGTAATGATTCTCCCGAAGACAATGTCCAACAAGAAATAAATGCCATGGATACTACCAGCGAATCCGCCGAAGAAAATATCCATCAAGAGGTAAACAATTTACAATGTCATAATTCATAAAATGCTACTGACCATGACATTTCAGGAAGTTCATTTGTTGAAACTCAAACTCTGGTTCTTACTCCAAGAAAAAATAGAGGGGTTCCTCCTGACCGGTATTCACTGGACAACGTTCATCGTGCTTCTACATATCCGGTAAAAATGGACAAGAAAGGAATGACGAAGATTGCAAAGGTGTTTTCAGCTACTATTCTATCTGAACAAATCCCTAAAACAGCTTAATAAACTAAGAAGATGACTGAATGGCATGAGGCAATGAATACCGAATTTGAAGCTCTAAAAAGGAATGGTACATGGGAGAATATTGTGTTACCACAAGGGAAGAAAGCAGTCGGGTGTAGATGGGTACTTAATATAAAATATAAATCCGATGGCACCATTGAGTGAGACAAGACAAGATTGGTTGCCAAAGGATATACACAAACATATGGTATAGAATACTCTGAAACGTTTTCTCCGGTTGTAAAGATTGATACTATCAGAGTTTTACTTTCAATAGTCGCGAATAAAGATTATCCTCTTCATTAATTTGATGTAAATAATGCTTTATTACATGTAGACTTGGAAGAAGAGGTATGTATGGAACCCCCACCAGGGTTCTCTGATGGTTTTCAAGAAAATGAGGTATGTAAACTGAAAAGGCATTATATGGGCTCAAACAGTCTCCTCGTGCTTGGTTTGGGAGATTTACAATAGCAATGAAGCATTATAGCTACAAACAGAGTAATGGGGGTCAACCCTTGTTTTACAAAAAGAGAGGAAAATTAGTCACTTGTCTTATAATATATGTCGACGATATGATTATAACGGGGAATTACGAAGAAGAAATTAGCTCTCTTAGGAAAAACCTCTTCAAGGAGTTCGAAATGAAAGACCTTAGGGGATTGGAGTATTTCCTAGGAATCGAGGTTCTTAGGTCAAAATGAGGGATTTATATATCCCAATGGAAATATATATTGGATTTATTAGCTGAAGTTGGCATGGTGGATTGCAAATCAAATGACACTCCTATGGTTGTGAATCACAAACTAAAGATAATCGAATGGGCCATACCAGTGAGTAAAGAAAGGTACCAAAGGTTGGTAGGAAAATTGATTTACCTGGCTCACACTCGACCGACATTGCATACGCGGTGAGAGTAGTTAGCCAGTTCATGCATCATCCTCGTGAACAACATATGGATGCAGTAATGAGGATTATTCGATATCTCAAAGGCACACCAACAAGAGGCATAATTTTTAAGAAAAATAGACACCTTGATGTTGAAGTATTCACATATGCTGATTGGGGAGGGAATCCTAACGACAAGCGATCAATTGTTGGATACTTTACTCTTCTTGGAGGTAACTTGGTGACTTGGAGGAGTAAGAAACAGAAAGTAGTATCACTGTCAAGTGCTGAATCAGAATTTAGAGGAATCGTTAAGGGGATTACCGAGATACTTTGGTTAAAGAAGATAATGAAAGAAATCATATCCCATTTGAAATGTCCAATTCAGTTAATGTGCGACAATAAAGTTGCGATTAAGATTTCAGAGAACCCGGTACAGCACGATAGAACAAAGTACGTTGAAATAGATCGACACTTTATAAAAGAAAAGATTGAAGATGGGACAGTCGAACTTCCGTTTGTTAGATCCGAAGACCAACTGGCAGACATCCTGACAAAAGCGGTTGCTGCAAGAACATTCGAATCAGTTTTATCCAAGTTGGGTATTGGTGATCCCACTACACAACTTGAGGGGGAGTGTTAGAATATTCAGTATATTAAGTTTTCTTGTATAGGCCTTTAAGTTCTCTATATATCGAGAGCCTTACTTGGGTTTGCATTATAAAAAAAGAGATTCTCTAATAAACACAAAACCCTAGCCGCTTCCTGGCGGCTACTTCTCTCTTTGTTTTTAACAAAGAATAAGAGCAGTTGCTTATTGATCACCCCCCATGGGAGGAGAATAAGATATATAAGCTCAATATAACCACCATTTCAATTATCACAATATTTTTTGTTTTTAACAGATTTGTTATATTTCTTCTCTCTTTTTAGCAGAGAGTTGATAGTTAGTCTTTTGACATCTTTGTTTCTGTTTGCAGATTTAATTTTGCTACTCATAATGGTATTGAAGTCATGGCCAGGGGAGATGGTTTGTGGTGTCACATTGCAGCTACCAATATTGTCATGTTGAGGAGAGAGAGAGGTATCTTCAAGTTGGTTTGAAGGCTGTTTTGATAGTCATGATCCAATCTTTGAAGAGCCCCAATTATTTCAGGATCGTTTTTATAAGAGTTGTCTCCATCTTCAGGGCCAAGAATAGGATCATCTTTTTTCAGTAGTTCTGGATTCAGTTACTTTATCTTTGGTTGTAATCACATATTTGATCTTTCTTTTGTATGCTTTACTAAAGGTTTGTAACTGAGTTGTCTTTGGTATATCCGTGGAGCTTTCTTGAACCGGATAAGATTAAATAACAATATCATATTTTTTTATCATTACTTCTTTCTTCAACTTTACCTTTCGAATCCATCTTTTTACTTCATCCGAGTTGTGGCCTAAATGGAAGCAATTGTAGCAGTAATTAGGGGCGTTTCTATAGCTAATACCAACCCAACAACCGTCGCTATCCCCCAAACCAACCCACATTTTTCTTTTAAGCTTTTTTGAGACAACAATTTTGACTTGTGCGTAACACGCATTGCTGTTGGACCTATATTTATATTTATCAAGGACAATGGTTTGATAAGCTGTGCCAAGAGAGGAGGCTAGATCATTAATAATAGAGTTATTATACATAAACTCAAGGAGTTTTTCAAATCTAACCCATACCAATAGTATAGGATTTTCGAAACTTTTGTTGAAGTCAGGGCACCACTTAATATTCTCATGGTTTTGCCATCAACGTTCCACACACGTTTGGACCAAAGATTAATGATGTCCTCCTTTGAACAGAACTCCATTAGAATATGTCGAGAGTCAATGATGATAAAACTATAAGAACCTTTGAATTTAAACGATTCTAGGAAGCTGTTTAACTACACTCTTTTAGACATTCCATTACTGAACTTATGAATTAGGGTAGTTCTTGATTGTTGGAGGAGAAAATCTTTTGTTGCTTTCGAATACAGAATCAAAATGTGGTCCTCTGTTTCTTTGACGAACTCAGAGACAGTTTCAGGAAGCATAAATTTTGGTTTCAAGATTTTGGCAAAGAATTTCTTGAACTGACTTTGATGTTGGTTTTGTCGTTGGGAAGAAGAGCAGGAAACTCTTCATTGTTAAACGTACCAGACTTCATCGCATTCACGGTAAGAATCCACAAAAAAATACAAAGGATAATGAAAACAAAATCTTGACAAATTATAAAAAACAATCGAAAACAAAAAAAAATCATGGAAGCATCACCAAAATTAATGAGAGGAAAGCATTCCCCAGTTGAAAAACCGACCATAAGAGCCTCAACAACCTAATTTTGGAGAAGGAAATCCGTTTTCCCCCTCACGAACACGACTCCATTATAATTGTTGACTTTGGTAAATTATATTTTATAATCATTAAAAAAAAAAGAATGGACTTGATCCAAGTGGATTCTTGTTTTAACAAAATTAGTATCGTTTTATCGTAGTTCTTTTTTATAAATTATATGTTTATAATGTGATGTTTCAATATTTTTTGTACCAAAAGAATAAACAAGAAAAAGAAAAGTTCAATTATATAATATATACCAATTATATAAATATATCATATGCTTATACAGAAGTACATATTCTTTCTCTAAGCCGCATTTCGGCATTTATTCGAAAAGAAATACAATTTTCATCGATTCTTCTCTCTGAGCGATTCCTTTTTCTTCTTCTTCTTCGTTTTTTCAATTCTTCCTAAACCCCTAAACCCCCTCTCACCATGGCATGGCAACCACAAGAAGAAGGATTCATCGAAATCTGCTTGTTGCTGGAGCAACAAGTTTCTCACTCTTCAACTGTTAACAAGTCGGAGGTTCTGCACAAACTTCAGCACTATTCTCAGTTTCCCGATTTCAACAACTACCTTGTATTCATCCTTTCTCGTGCCGAGGTACGTACTTGTTTCTCAAGTCGTCGCTATGGTCTATTTGGTCTGTGCTCGGATTTTACGGCGTCAATAGGTCTCCTTATTGATTTTGTCATCATCCTTTGTAATGTGCTTTGATGTTAAGTTTACATGTGGTATTTAGTTAAATGTTCGATTTTATATATACGGTAATTTTCAATTGTTCTTGTTAATCGATAGCTTAATCAGTTGTTAATTCGAATCCCAAAACAGGCTAAATCGGTAATGATTAGACAAGCAGCTGGTCTGTTGTTGAAAAATAACCTGCGAAACGGATATGAGAAGATGTCTGGCGCAAACAAGCAGTATTTGAAGTCCGAACTGTTGCCTTGTATAGGAGTAGCAGAAAAAAATATTCGGTCAACAGTTGGTACCATTATCAGTGTCATTGTTCAGCTAGAGGAAAGATTAGTTTGGCTTGAGCTTTTGCAAGCTCTAGTCACTTGTTTAGAGAGCAATGATCTATATCACATGGAAGGTGCTATGGATGCTCTATTGAAGGTATCTTATGCATCTTTATAACTATCTCTTGTTTGCTTGCTTACTAATGTCTTTAACTTTTCTCTTTTCGGAGATTGTCGAAGTAATGTCAGGTTTTGTTAATCCAATCGAACTTTCCTTTTAAAAGCCACAACGATTATGACAATGTTATACAACTACTATATAAGTTTTAGTTAAGAGTTAGTTCACAATGGTAACAGTTTTGTAGCTGAAATTTGAAACTATTAAACTTTGACTAATCACTGATGTGATGTCTGTAGCTTGCTGGATTTAAGTGGAAGTCCAAGTATGCTGATTGATGTTTGTATCGCATCGGGTTCAGTTATACTTGACTTCTAATTATTTTTTTGGAACACAGATTTCTGAGGATGCTCCCCAAGTGTTAGATTCAGATGTGCCTGGAATCGCTGAGCGTCCTATCAACATAATTCTTCCTCGATTACTGCAGGTAAAGCTCATATATTGTTATATTGAATAGCCGATATTGGTTGTATATATGTTTTTTTCGTGAAATCTGCTTTTGTAGCTTTTTAGTTTATCTTGCAACAGTTTTTGATTACTAACTTGGTGTATCTTACAACAGTTTTTGATTCATAACTTGGCGTATCTTGCAACAGTTTATAATTGATAACTTGGTGTATCTTGCAACAGTTTTTCCAGTCACCACATGCTACACTACGAAAGCTATCATTGGGGTCTATCAATGAATACATAATTTTGATGCCTGCTGTAAGTAGATTTTGTTCCTGTACTTTTTCTCTTTTTTAATCAGTACATGGGAAGTTAAGTGATATGATGCACTGATGTTTTGCAGGCTTTACAGCAATCCATGGATAAATACCTTCAGGGTTTGTTTGTTCTTGCAAATGACCCTACAGCTGAAGTTCGGAGATTGGTAAAATGTTTCTCATTATTTTGTTCATGATTAGGAGTCACACCTTCATGATTTTTTGTATTCTTTCCACCCCGTGGTTTTGCAAGAGTGGTTGTCAGATCTTCAGTAGCAAGTTCTTTTCCATAGTCCCAGTTCTTCAGCTAAAGGATCCTGCAAAATTATGTTGTCAACCTGATGGGCGTTAAACTCCAATAGTGCTGCTTTAAAATAAAGATAGTTTGGTTGCTTTATTTGCTATTATATGACGCAAAGAAATCCAGTTTCTGCAGATGTATTTTTTTACTTGATGTTTGGCAGTTCTGGACATCTTCTCATTTTTTGCTTTTCAGTGATTATACTGCAGCTTATATTTTGTTGAGCTGATTGTTGTTTTGATGATATCTGTAGGTTTGTGCAGCTTTTGTGCGACTAATTGAAGTCCGTCCATCTATCTTGGAGGTGTGCTGTTCTCTCTGTTTATCTATATCTATTTAAATAAGTACGAGTATATAACGTTGTCGCTGTGAGTCTATCTTAAGGATGCATTCTATCTTTCATTGCGGTCAATTTTGTTAGTTTATGTGTCTGACTGTTTCATTGTTGTGTTATTCTGTCAGTTGATAATTTATACCTGATTCAATCTTGTCCCCTTCACCTGCAGCCGCACTTAAGAAACGTAATTGAATATATGTTGCAAGTCAACAGTAATGATAAAGATGAGGAAGTGGCTCTGGAGGCCTGCGAATTTTGGTAAGCTGGACTCTACAGATTTTATCTCTATACTCTTCTGGCCTTGCATCTGTCGGAGCTGATATCATAATAAGTGGCAACGGATATCCTTTTTTTTTTCTTGCTAATCTGTCTTATTTCTATGCTAGTAACAAGGAGATGAAATTTCGTTGTGATGTTGATCATCTGTTTATTTATATTTTCAAACTTGATGAGATTATTGAAAGGGTTGCTCTTATCTTTACAACGCAATAGAAAGCAGTAAGGCTCTTCACTTTAGGACTTCTCTTGCTGACTGATTGAGATCACATTTTCTAATCTTCAAAGGTGTAAATGATTGTAGAATAAGATATTGGTGTTTGTTTCGAATATTTGATGCCTTACGCTTCCTTCAAACCCAGTGTCTGCTAGGCTATACTAAGACGACAGTTTGGCTCTATTTGTTTTGGATGTTATAGGTGTTATCTTTCATTGTATCCTACTAAATTCGTTTTTGCATATAGAGTAAATTCACTTCTTATTTTTGATTGCTATAATTTATAGTGGAAATGTGCAGGCATCTTTCTGTTTTTCTCAATGCTAGTCATGATTTACAGGTCCTCATACTTTGATGTTCAGTTACCTCCGGAGCACTTAAAAGAATTCTTGCCTCGCTTAATTCCAGTAATTTATGCTTCCGCTAGTTTATGTTGGCATGGGTCATCCATATCTTACAAGGCCTCAATGAAGATTAGTTCGTCCCTCATGTATCTCTTACCTTTCTTGTAGGTTTTGCTGTCAAACATGGTTTATGCAGACGATGATGAGTCACTTATAGATGCTGAGGTATTATCCTGGATTATTTTCATTATAATTTTATATTATCCATGGAATTTTACTCACACGATATCTTTATATTTATTTCTTTCGGTTTGCAGGAGGATGAGTCTCTACCAGACAGAGATCAGGTTTGAATCCTTTGTTCTTGGCGAGGTTGGATGTCTCATAGTTTAATTTATTTATTAATCTGTTTCATCATGGTTTTCGTCATGTAGGATCTGAAACCTCGTTTTCATGCATCAAAATCTCATGGATCAGATGATTTAGAAGATGATGTAAGCTATTGAGTCAACTTGTCTCTGCTGGATTGCATTGTTTGGGTTATCAATTTCACTTACTGAATGCGACAAACCTTTATCTGTGTTTCTATTATTAATGTATCGAAGTTGTTCAGGTCAGCTAAGGCAACTTAGTTTTTCCTCTTTTTCTCCCCCTACAGGATGATGACACTGTTAATGTGTGGAACTTGCGTAAGTGCAGCGCGGCTGCTCTCGATGTTCTCTCAGAAGCGTTTGGGGATCAACTTCTTCCAACTCTGATGCCTATTATTCATGTATGTACTTAACTACTCATTAGACGTGAGCATTTAATGTTTTTTCAATTACCCTACTAATGGTAATTTTGTAAAATAGACAGTCATTGTCAAATGTTAGTTCTATTTGACCTTTTTGTCCCTTTTTCTTTTGGGCATTTGCTTAAGGCACCTACTGTCATTATCCAGGAAAAGTTATCAACTCGTGGTGCTCCATCCTGGAAGGAAAGGGAAGCAGCTGTTTTAGCTTTAGGGGCAGTGGCTGAAGGTTGCATTAACGGTCTTTATCCTCATTTATCAGAGGTAATTTTTCTTATTTTTCTTTCTCCTATTTCGTGATTAACTATTTACATGGCTTTTTGTTTGAATTTTTAATATGCTATTCTTACGGAAGCTAAAGGGATGGTTGATGGCATATCTGTAGACTCCTGCTCTTATTTCTGTTTTGCTATCTACTTCATTTGTTATTTAGAGTCTCTATCTTTCTTTTTCCATTTAAAAGAAAGGTTTTAGACCACATCTTTCATTTATTTTCACAAACTACTATTACGTGCTTTGTTTCTGCCGTATTTTATAGCTATTCTTCTTGTTTTTGTTTGTCCAGTATTTGTTCTTTTTATTCGAACCAGTGTGACGTGGGGGCCAGTTTCATTCTCTAAAAATTCCTCTTCATTTTCTCATATAAAATGCTATATTAATGTGATGTCTTTTGCCGCTTCCATGCAGATTGTTGCCACTCTTATCCCTCTTTTAGATGATAAGTTTCCTCTTATACGCAGCATTTCTTGTTGGACACTTTCTCGCTTCAGCAAGTATATTGTGCAGGTATATAGGATACTCTGTTCTCAATATTTCATTGTTTATTTTTCTGCAGTTGCCAACACTGCACTTAAATGACGAGTAGCCAATATCTTAGAGTTAGAGATGAAATGTCTACACGAAATCAAAGAGAAAAATTTCACTACTGTTGAGCACTAATCAAATTCAAACATTTAAGAGAACTATCTTATGACTGCATTCGCATCAGATATATCTTTTATTGTCATTTTTACAAGTGTTTTGGGATGCCGTATATATAGAGATTATAACATAGGTAGCAGTTGACTTCTTAAGATCCATCTATAGCTTAAGTGCACCATCTTACTCATACAGTAAAATATGATATAGTGCAGTACGATATTTTACTATATTATTATTTTCGGTGAAACTGTGAATGTGTGTACTTTTATAATATGATCTCTAATTCAGGCTGCTGTAAGAATTCTTTTGGTATTTTTCTGTAGTAGAAACTGTGATTGACATGCTCGCATTATCTATTTTAGGAAAGTAACCATCAGAAAGGGTATGAGCAATTTGACAAGGTCCTGACAAGTCTTCTGCAAAGAATTTTAGATACAAACAAACGGGTGCAGGAGGCTGCCTGTTCAGCTTTTGCAACACTAGAAGAGGTCCTTGTATCTCCTGTAGTTTTAGTGTTGCACTTTTGGTATAGGTTGTTTTTGACCTTTGTAATCTTTTATTTAATTTGCAGGAGGCTGCCGAAGCATTGACACCACGATTGGAAATAATACTACAGCACCTTATGTGTGCATATGGGAAGTATCAGGTCATTTACCGTCCCAAACTCTCCCTATGTCGATGGATAACGATGTTTTACCACAAAATTATGCGGTGTTTTCTAATTTCAACTGACAACATGCTAATGATTCATGAACTGTATTGTTGTATGCAGAGACGGAATTTGAGAATGATTTATGATGTGATTGGTACATTAGCTGATGCTGTTGGAGGGGAACTAAATCAGGTATGGACAATGCATTGACCCTTCCATCTGTGGAAAAGATTATCCTTTTAGTATTATTTGTTATCAATTTGAAGTTTGTATTATATTGAATGACTCCATTTGTACTGATAGAATGTCTACTAAAATGATATACAGCCAAGGTATCTTGAAATTCTGATGCCTCCACTAGTAGCTAAGTGGCAGCAACTTTCTAACGGAGACAAAGATCTCTTCCAGCTACTTGAGTGCTTTACATCCATTGCCCAGGTATGAGTAAAATGCTTGATACAGTTAAAAATCCGCATTGCTGTTGATCACGATACATTTATTGCAAAATTTAGATGTGGAGAAAATAAGGTGAATTAATAGGATACGCTTAAGGAAGTTCTGTATTATTTCCGTATGAGAAGGAAATCTGGGAATCTTTTTTCCCTGTTCTTTTCCTAGCATCAATGTTACCTTTTGATCCTTAGTGTTGGTTTCCCGCTTCTCCTAGTTAGCCTTGTCCTAAGTAATATGTTAAAAAACTCTTATAAGCGAATGTGAAAGTGAGATTTTCCATTTCAATCTATGTATGGAGATTCCTGGTGTTATAACATACGTTTGGAAGTACCTCATCACCTGGGTAGCCTTGTCTTAGGCTATAGAAATATGCAATTATGCCTGACATTTTCTTTCTTTTTGTTAAAGCTAAACTAGATGACAACACCCAACTGATGTTTTGAGATATTTTCAGGCTTTAGGCACCGGATTTTCTCAATTCGCACACCCTGTATTCCAAAGGTGCATAAATATCATCCAGACCCAGCAATTGGCAAAGGTATTAAGGAATGTAATTCTATGCTGTCTATTAATATAAGACGGATATCATTTTCTTTTGTTTCTTAATAAATTTGTCAAGTGCTGTTAGATCTTTGCTTTCTTGGGGTTTTCCTGCACAGTGACATATATACTGATTACATCACTGAAAAAATGTTTAAGAACGGCTTGAATTTTCAATGCAGGTTGATCCAAATTCAGCCGGGGTTCAGTATGATAAAGAGTTCATTGTTTGCTGTCTTGATTTGCTGTCTGGACTTGCAGAGGGTCTTGGTAGTGGAATAGAGAGCTTGGTATTATCTTTTCTTTAATTTCATCATGGAGATACATAATCTGTTTAATGTTCCGTGGAAAAATTATGCTTGCACATATTCTTATTTGAGTTGCTATGCAGGTTTCTCAATGTAATCTGAGGGACCTGCTTTTGGAATGTTGCAAAGATGATGAGTGTACTGATATCAGACAAAGTGCTTTTGCGCTTCTTGGGGATCTTGCTAAAGTAAGCTAAATACGCATGGTAAATAATCAAAGTTGTTCTATAATTTTAGCGATGCTAATGTTTTTCAAAAATATTGGATAGGCATGTGCTGTTCATTTGCGCCCTCGTATACCTGAATTTGTTGATATTGCTACCAAGCAACTGGTTAGTAATTTAATTTCAGGAGTTGGATTCTTCGTAATTTGATTGTACTTATATATCACAACCTTGCTTTGCAGAACATTCCAAAAATAACAGAAAGTATATCGGTGGCAAATAATGCATGTTGGGCAGTTGGGGAATTAGTGGTAAAGGTGCGCAAGCTCATATGCTCTTCAAATTTATAACTAATGAAACTTGCACATAAAATTTACTTTGTATTATGGCATGCAACCTAGAAATAGGCCCGTACATAATTACTGTCATCCTGTTGGTTGGTATATGTTTTTCCTTAATACTCCATTGTCTGTATCGTCCTAAACATTGTGTTAAGTCAACTAAACAAAATATTTCTATGGTGAACAACAAAATTACAAAATTTAGGTACAGCAGGAAGTATATCCAATGGCAAACAACATTATCTCATGCTTGGTTCCGATTCTTCAACATGGAGAGGTGGGCTTTAAACATGTAACAAAACTCGTGCTTGATTTATTTTTGAAGTACCCATATTATTAGTATTTTAATGATATGCATGGGTGTATTGCTGTAATACTAATTTTGTTTCGTGCATATGGAGTAGGAATTCCAAAAATCACTGGTTGAAAATAGTGCAATTACACTTGGGAGGCTTGCATGGGTTTACCCAGATCTGGTGTCTCCAAACATGGAGCATTTTATGCGACCATGGTGTTTTGCGCTGTCTATGTAAGTCTTCATCTGTAACTTTCCTCCTAAATCTTCACTCACAAGTCTTCTTTTAGTTTTGGCTCTTATACATTACAATCTGTTACAAGAAATGTAAGTCTTGATCTGTAACTTTTCCTCCTAAATCTTCACTCATAAGTCTTCTTTTGGTTTTGCCTTTTATAAATTACAATCTGTTACAAGAAAGCGAGCTATACTGTTGCTCAGCACTAGCATACTTTGTACTTTGGTTCTGCATTGTTGTCAATGCATAATCATCCTTATTTTTATTTTTCTAATTTTGGGTTAGAAAAATTACTAGTCCTTTAGATTAACTCAGGGGCTGTAAAAGCTGTTAAATTGACATTCAAGTAAGTTTAAACAATTACGAAATAGGAAATAATATTGTTGTCAATGCCCACATTGGTTCTGCATTGTTGTCAATGCATACTCATCCCTTATCTTCTTCTTCTTCTTCTTCTTCTTCTACTTCTTATAATTATGGGTTAGAAAAATTATCCGTCCATTGGATTAACTGGAAGCCTAATAGCTGTTAAACTGACATTCAAATAAGTTCAAACTATTGCTTATAGGAAATAATAGTTTCATTGTTTTTTTTCGTCTTCTGATTGATTTATCATTACTTCATTCATATGCCAGTGGAACTTTATTTGTCCGGTATCATTATTGTTTATAAACTTAAAAAGCTTTGCTACCCCTTCATGGACTAAATTGTTAATTCTGGCAATATACTTAAACTGATGTAGGGTTCGTGATGATATTGAGAAGGAGGATGCATTCAGAGGTCTATGTGCAATGGTATGTATTTGCCTGCTATAGCTGCCTTGTTCTATAAGTCAGTTCAATGCTTAATAAATAAAGTACTATTATTTGTTATGTTTTCAGGTCAGAGCTCAACCATCCGGCGCTCTGAATTCGCTTGTTTTTATGTGTAAAGCCATTGCTAGCTGGCGTGTAAGAATATAATTGATATCCATTTCCCACAATATAAATATATTATACAAATTAATTTTTTAAAATTGATTTACTTTTCCCTTTTCTATTTAGAAAATAAAAAGTGACGAACTCCGCAATGAAGTTTCTCTAGTCGTGCGAGGGTACAAGCAGGTCAGCATATGCCACAGTGTTGTTTTTGCTGATTCCTTTAAAACTTTATGCAGACGCCCGCAAATATATTTGCGAAATGACCTTTGACATATTCTTACAGATGCTGGGAGATGAATCATGGAACCAGTGCATGTCTGCGTTGGATCCCAAGGAGAAAGACAAGCTGATGCAATATCAGGTGTAAGTTGCTGGCGTTCTACTACTATTTTTGGTGATTCAATGGATCCTAAGGAGAAAGACAAGCTGATGCAATATCAAGTATAAGTTGCCAGCATTCTACTACTATTTTATAGTAATTCAAAACGGCTATATTGGATTGTTCATTCGTGCTCAAGAGACACGACTCATTAGCTGTAGATAATAGTGGAAAACATTTCATGGATTCCTCATGAAAGAAAAAGATCATATTATAAATTATAATCTGCATTTGTATTATTTCCGTTTTGTGATAGGGTTGTTGAGTCATGTTTGTTATTTACAAGCACGGGCAAGTCATTTTTGTGGAGTTAGCAAAAGAGAGATATTTATTGTGTCATATTATTATATATGGCTAGTCTTTTTTATATCCAAACTATGATGAATCTTCTTTATATCCAAACGCTACATTGTTGGTGTTTCTTCTATTTATATGTTAAATGTTTTTTTTTACGTGTAGTATCTTCCTCCGTGTTTTTGATTTGTGGCATAAATCTTTGCCTGTACTTACAAAAGTATAAAATTTTGTGCAAGCTAGTCAAATAGGCCCGGAGTATGGTATATAGGAATAGATCTCTAAAACACAAGGGCAACTCCAATGGTTGCCAGAATTATAGTGTTAGCTGTATTAAAGCTGGCCGATTCGGAGTGCAACGCATAATGCGTTCTTTTTAACTGGGTAATGAAAGGCTGTCATTTGGAAGTTAGCTCTTTGTTTAATCCGAAGGGATAATGGACATGGACAGAAGAACAAGGTTGAAATCATTAATATTAGTTAATAGGACAACAGAACACCAAAATGAATTTTGGCTCCTCAATTATTTGCCAAATTTAAAAGCTTACCAATTTTTTTTTTTTTTTTATACACGGTCAAACCTTCTCCACCGCCAGGGAAGCTCGGTCCAACGGGTGAAAAAGTATCATCCGTTGAGAATGAATCATCCGGCGGAGACTGTAAACTTTCCTCGACGATTGAGAAGGTCTCCGGTGAATGAATAAACCTGATATAAAGTCAATAATTCAATTTTTTTTTATACTTTTGGGTTGGTTAACATTTTGGACCAAATATAACCGTAGCCTTTTAAAAAATGAATACTTTTTTTATTGTGAAAAATTCCAGAAAGGACTATAAGTTGCAGGATAATGTGTCGCGCAAATTCTTAACTACTTTATGGGTCTTGTAGAGAGAAGTCTCCTCTCTCTCATGCCGATGGATATATTCGTGCCGTCAAAAATATTTATATTGGTTGGATATTTTTTTAGTATGTCAACTTTTTTTATTTATAAAACAAAAATCTAAGACAAAGCGGTTTTTTTATTTTTATTTTTAGAGCTTGATTCTTTGGATCTACAAAAACTTTAATTTTTCATAATTTTTTTCGAATACTCATATATGTTCTCCAGGTTGGTGGTATTAAAAGTGGCTCTCCTGCGTCCGGATCACGTTGATGTCGCGTATGCATTGGAATAGGGGTGAGTATACGGGCGGTTCGATCCAAAACCAAACCGAATCAAATAATTGAAAACTGAAATGTTTATATCTTTTCAAATCGCACTGAACCATTCTAGGTGTATAAACCGAACCATCGATAAAATTTTGGTTAATTCAGTTCGGTGTACGTGCTGAACCAAAACTTTTGCCAAAATTGTACTCTCTACCATTCGGTGTATGGTTGAACTTTTAGCTTGGTAACATAAATAAATGCGAAGTCTAGGATGACCAATATTGCATTACATAATATATTAATATAAAGAAATATATAAGTTAAATAATTATTATGTTAACCCAATTAATAAAAAATAAAAAACTATAGTTTTTTCAATCAAATGAAAATAAAGCGTCATATTTTCCAAAAACAAATGGTGGAAAATAAGTTTAAAATGGACACTATTGCATTATATAAATATTACATTATATAAATATATTAATCTAAACATATCTATAAGTTAAGTAATTATTACGGTAACCCAATAAATAGAAAACAAAAGCTATGGTAGATCTACTTTTGAAATCAAAATATAATTTTTCAATTTTTTTCCTTACATCCTAATGTGTTATTTTCAGGAGACGAGTTGGTATGAGAAAAGGATCTTGATTTAGATTTAGGGATTTTTGTTTTAGATTTAAAGATAATGAGATTTGGAACTGGGTTTTGGTTTCAGATATAGTGATAGTTATAATGCGGATATGAGATTTAGATTTTGGAATTTGTACAATATAAAGATTTGTACAGTATAAAATATAATATATTAGTTCGGTCGGTTTTGGTTGAAAACATTTTTTTTAAATGTCAACCGAACCAAATCGTATACATTAAAAAACCAAACCAAACCGACCAAATTGTATCGGTTTGGTTCAGTTGATTTCTTTGGTTAAGTTTTTGCTCACTCATACACTAAAGAGGTGACATCACTTTTTGAGAGACCTTCTTCCTTCTTTATGATCTTTTAAATCCAGTGTTTGGAAATCGATTTCATCCTTCTACGATTTCTTTGTGTGATGGTTTGGCCTCGAAGTACGTGGTTACCGTTTTGACAATCATATCTATTGATTTGGAAAGTTGAATATTTTTTGCTATTTTTTTTCCAGATCTATCATATTTTTGTGTTACGTCTTTTTGGATGGATATTTGTGAAGAACTTTAGTTTTTTTATTAGCTCATGCTCTTGTTTTTGGGTTTAGATCTAAATTTTGGAATTCTGGTGTTTTAGATATAAGTCTTGGGATTGCAGATCTAGATCTTTAGATTTCATTTTTAGATCTTGGTGTATTGCATGTATTTGAATCTGAGTTGTTTTTATTGTCCGGTTGTTATTGATATAATAGAGTTGTAGTTTGGTTTTATCTTTGTGAGCTTCCTCATATGGAGGCACTCTACCGCGCTGTACTCGTGGATGTCTGGTTGTTGATTCAGTTGAATAAGTTTTAATTTTCGCCTTATGGTTCAATGTCTCCCATACTTTTGTTTTTTTAGAGTTTAGTTACTATTATGCTTGTTTTTGTTGGAATATATTTATTTAATATATTTATAGACTAACAATAATTTGGACCGAAATGCTAAATAAACATATTCGATTATTGTCTTAAGGAAGTCGAAATTAAAAGTAGTCGAGTTAATTATTTAATTAACTAAATTGGACCTATGGGTAAAAAGGCGTTATGGGCTCAAGTGTGGTAACCAGGTTGAATTTGGGCACTGTGATGAAGAAGGCCCAAATCTCAACACTTAAGCATGATTTAATAAATCAGGGATATAAATTGAATTATTAATTTATTGGGTTATGGTCCCGGACACAAGGAAGTAACAAAGGATGGGCTTTACAATGTTGGGCTTCACATTGTAAAATCTATAAATAAGGGGCTAGGTTTAGGTATTTCATCACTCTAAACCCTAATAAAAAATACGGCCGCTTCCTTAGTGTTTGGAAACTTTTCCTTCTTCTCTAATCTGATTCTGCAGGTCTCTTAGTTTCATAAACGGAATCGCCGGAGAACGTGGAATCACTAAAGAACGCAAAAGAACGGTAGAGAATACTAGATGGATAGCAGCAGGCAAACCCGTAAGTATTCTTGATTTTCTGTTTCTTCTATAGATGAATCTACCAAAGGGTTTTATTATTTTTCCGCGATTTGTTATATATTATTTGATGCGATTTTGGATAATATATAACAATTGGTATCAGAGCCAAATAAACCCTTTTTGGATTCAGTAGAATAATCAAATTGAGTATTGATACACAAATATGCATATTTTTCTTAATCGTAAAGAATCCATGTCATTGGGATTATGTGTTAATTGAATTGGTAGGGCATGGATTTAGGGATTGTATGAAAAGCATGTTATGTGATTTATTTGTTTTGAAACACATGTTTTATAATGAGTAAATTGCAATTTTGATAGTTTGGGGAATTTTTTTTTCCGAGTAAAATTAGGGTTTATTGATGTTTGGAAATTTTCTCCCAAAATTAGCATCAAATCAATCCTAAATAACGAATAAAATCAAAACTATTGGCACAGTGACTCATCGACAGCTTAACCCCTGATGTTAACGCTGATCGAAGGCTGTCCGGCGATGAACAGCTTAACCTCCCAAAAAATAGGGACAACAAAAAATACCCAAATGGTAATAACAGCATGATGAATACAGGCTGGACCCACCCAAAACCCGCAGCATTACTACAAATAAATTTGTAGGGTGGGCCCGTCCAGGACCTACAGCCTACTGCAAATTGCAGCAGCAAGGTAGACTGCTGCAAATAGCAGCAGACAGCCTGCTGCAAATTGCAGCAGGGCTTAATATTTGCAGCAGGCTGCTGCACGTGCAGGCTGCTGCAAATATTAAGTTAAATAATAAAAATATATTTTTTTTTAAATTAATTTTTTTTTATTAATTTGAAAATATTTGAATAATATATTTCACAAATATGATGTTTTGACATTTTTTTGTATGTTTATTTGTGAATTAAATTGTATGTGTGTGAATTATTAAATGACGATGCATGACTAAGTTTTCGTAGACCGAAAGGTTCGGTGATTAATTTAAATTCAAATATTACCGGCCTTCCGGAAGGTTCACGTTTGGGTTTAAATTAATTATGAACGGGTGAAAATAATAAAAAATAGTTGTTGTGTTGATTTTAATTTTAAGTAATTGACATCGGCCCTCCGGAAGGTCTCATTGGTACTTAGAAAATTAAAATAATGATCATGCTATTTTTTTTTCTCAAACTCATAAAATTGCATGTTAGTATGATTTGCCCTCCGGTATCTATTATCAATGAATTTTATGTTTTACATGTATTTGTCATATTCATGCATATGTTTTCAGATATATGTCAATATGCTAAATGTGTTTTGTGTTGATTGTTCTTATTATAGTATCCATGGGTTACAATTTTTTGGGGAATCGTCCACCGACGTTGGATTGTTCGGACTTCCAATTGTGGAAGGAAGAAATGTTGCTGTTTTTATCTGTACATGATTACGACTATGCACTGTTAACTCCCAAACCATCTCCCCTTAGTCCGGAAAGTACACCGGATGAAACTAAGGCTGATGAAAAGTGGGAAAGGTCAAATAAGTTATGCATGGCGCTCTTGTTACAAGGAATACCAGTAGCATTGCGTGGGGCTGTCCCTAAAGGTGTTACCACTGCCTCGGTCTTTCTCACGGAGATTGAGAAAGCCTTTGCCAAAAATGAAAATTAGAGATGCAGCGTTTGCTCATCGAGCTAGCTACCAAAAAGTATAATGGCAAAGGTAAAATCCGGGAGCACATTCTGGGAATATCGATGATTGGCCAAAAGTTAAAGACAATCGGTTTAGACTTACCTGAGGAATGCATAGTGGGATTCACATTTCATTCGCTGCCAGACCGGTTTAAGTATTTCCAGTCCACCTATAACTGCATGCGAGAAAAGTGAAATATCAATGAGTTGATTTCCCACGCTGCACAGGAGGAGGAAAGACTTAAAGGCACAGCGCCTGAGGCTAATGTGATTACATCACCCAATAAGGCAGGACCTAAGCGGAAAGCAGATGGCAAAGGACCAGGTCAAGGTCCGGTAAAGAAGAAAAAGCCTGAGGAATCGACTGTAGGTCGATGCTTTTTCTGCAAAGAGAAAGGACATCTGAAGAAGGATTGTGAGAAACGCCGGGCTTACATGATAAGCAAAGGTACTCCCACATCTTTGGTTGTTTCAGAAAGTAATATAGTTTCTGTGAAAAGGAATACTTGGTGGGTTGATTCGGCTGCAACAACTCATGTTTGTGTTTCTTTGCAGGGTACGTCAAAGAGCAGGATGCTAAGTGATGATGAAAGATCCATTTTTACAGCAAACGGGAGCTCATGTGATGTTTTAGCTATTTGTGATTTTTCTTTAAAACTTTCCAATGGACATGTATTATTTTTAGAGGATGTAATGTATATTCCCACTTTTCGAAGGAACTTAATTTCTTTTCCAGTTTTAGACTTGCAAGGTTACTCTTTTCTGATGGGAAACAATTGTTTTACACTCTCTCTAAATAATATGATTGTTGGAAATGGAAATTTGATTAAAGAGGATAATTTGTATTTGTTGAATACTATTAATAATCACAATATTTCTATGAATACACAACGCACACCAAACAACATTACTAAATCTGAAAAATCTTCTAAACTGTGGCACAAGCGGTTAGGTCATATATCCAAAGTTAGGATGGACAAGCTTGTTGCTGAAGGTCTATTAGGACCCCTTGATTACTCTGACTTTGGTATATGTGTCGAGTGTATCAAAGGGAAACAAACCAAAGTTAAAAGGATATGAGCATATAGAGCGAAAGAAGTCTTAGAGTTGATACATACCGACATCTGTGGACCGTTTCCACAGGAATCGTGGAACGGGCAGCGGTACTTTATATCATTCATAGACGACTACTCTCGTTTTGGTTACATGTATCTTCTTCATGAAAAGTCTGAGGCCTTGGACAAGTTCATAACTTTTAAGACCGAGGTTGAGAAACAACTTGGTAAAAGCATTAAGACCGTTAGATCTGACCGTGGTGGTGAATACTATGGTAGATATGACGGATCGGGTGAACAACGTCCAGGACCCTTTGCACAGTACCTAGAGAAGTGTGGAATAGTCCCTCAATACACTATGCCCGATTCACCTCGCATGAACGGTGTATCTTAGAGACGGAACCGAACACTAAAAGATATGGTTAGAAGTATGATAAGTCACTCATCTCTACCATTATCTCTCTGGGGGGAAGCCATCAAATTGCCGCTTATATACTCAATCGAGTACCCACAAAAGGCTAATGTTAGGAATCCATATGAGCTTTGGAACGGGCGTAAACCTAATTTAAAGCATCTGCATGTGTGGGGTTGTCCAGCTGAGGCGAGGCCTTGCAAACCTCAAGAAAAGAAACTGGACCAAAAAACAGTTAGTTGTTTCTTCATAGGTTATTCCGAACATTCTAGAGGGTTTAAGTTTTATGATTCTCTCACTGGTACAATATTTGAGACAGGAACGGCCAAGTTTCTAGAGGATGTTGAGTTTGGGGGGAAGAATAAGGGAACATATGTTGATTTTGAGGAAGAATCCATAAAGATTCATGAAGGTTTTAATAGGGATACTGAGATATCTGAAGATTGGGCGGTAATGCCAATCATTTCGATCCCATTAGAATAAAGTAATCCTCAGATTAACACTGATGCTCCACTTGAGGGTTCTAACCAAGATACACAGATTCAGGTAGAACAAGAGGAACCTCAAGATAATCTTCCACAAGGGAATCAAAATGACATCGTTCATAATGATCAAACTCTACCTCCTCAAGAAGTGAAACAGGAGGAAATAGTGCCATTAAGAAGGTCCACTAGAGAAAGGAAGAGTACTATAGGTCCAGAATTTATAGTATATCTTCAGGAGCATGATGAGTTATGTGCTGGAATTGTAGATGATCCTTCATCCTACAAACAGGCCATGGCAAGCTCTGAATCTCAAAAGTGGATTGATGCTATGAAAGAAGAGTATAAATCAATGCAGGATAATACGGTATGGGATCTTGTCCCATTACCTGAAGGGAAAAAGGCAATTGGTTGTAAATGGGTTTACAAAACCAAACGCGATTCCCTTGGTAATGTGGAAATACATAAAGCACGTCTTGTAGCGAAAGGTTATACTCAGCGTGAAGGGATTGATTTTAAAGAAACTTTCGCTCCAGTATCGACGAAGGATTCCTTTAGAACAATCATGGCATTAGTTGCACATTTTGACGAGCTTCATCAGATGGATGTTAAGACCACTTTTCTCAATGGTAATATTGAGGAAACGATCTACATAATGCAACCAGAACACTTTGTAGAAAGTAACTCAAAAGATCTGGTTTGCAGACTTAAGAAATCCATTTATGGGCTTAAACAAGCTTCTCGTCAATGGTATCACAAATTCCTTGAGGTGATAGTCGGTTATAACTTTGAGATCAATTCGGTTGAGGATTGTGTTTATCACAAGTTCAGTGGGAGTAATTTCATATTTCTTATATTATATGTGGATGAGATATTGCTTGCCTCGAACAATAAGGAATTTTTACACACTACAAAAAGATTTCTATCAGACAAGTTTGATATGAAGGATCTTGGTGATGCCAGTTTTGTGTTAGGAATCCAGATACATCGAGATTGTTCTCGTGGTATTCTTGGATTATCACAAAAAACATACATTAAAAGTATGTTACAACGTTACGGATTGGCAGATTGCAAACCCCTAAGTACCCCTATAGCAAAGGGTGACAGACTTAGTGTGAGTCAATGTCCTAAGACAAAACTTGAGATTGAGGAAATGAAAACGGTCCCTTATGCTTCTGCAGTAGGGAGTTTAATGTATGCTCAAGTTTGTACTAGGCCGGACATTGCCTTTGCTGTAAACATGTTGGGGAGATATGTTAGTAACCCATGAATGGATCATTGGAAAGCAGTTAAAAGAGTACTTCGATATCTGCAAGGAACAAAGGGGCACATGTTGACATATAGGAAGTTGGATAAACTGGAGATCATCGGGTATTCCGACTCAGATTTTGGTGGATGCGCATACACATTAAAAAGCACGTCAGGCAACATATTCTTATTGGCTGGAGGTGCAATATCCTGGAAAAGTGTAAAGCAAACACTTATTGCATCGTCCACCATGGTAGCAGAATTTGTTGCATGCTTTGAGGCATCAAACCAAGCACTATGGCTACAAAATTTTGTTACTGGATTACGCATTGTACAAGGGATAGAAAGCCGTATGAGGTTATATTGCGATAACAATTCCGCAGTGCAGTACTCTAACAGCAACAGGAGCGCGTCTAAATCCAAACACATAAACATAAAGTTTCTGTCTGTTAAAAAAAGAGTACAGATGGGTCAGATAAGTATAGAGCACATCGATACAAACTCCATGATAGCAGATCCCCTAACAAATGCGGTTTTGCCTAAGGTTTTCCAGGGACACACCATCAATATGGGTGTAGTTGATTTAGAGGATTGTTAGTTTCAGTGGGAGAGTTTGTAATAGGATCTGATGTTATACTTTGCAGTATTGTGCACATTAAAGTTTATTGCAATATATATGCTTGGAAATATTTATTGATATCTGTACTGTATTGGATCTCCAAAAGTAGGAACCATTTAAGAGTAGATATGTACGATTACAAGCCATATTACTCTTAGACCACGCTCCATAATTGGCCCAAGTAATTGATTGATTATGGTAATGTGATTACTGTTGCATCCTATTGTTCACATTACGAGAAAGAGGTCTTTAGTCCTTTATTGTTATAAATCATGTACGGGGTTGTACCGTTTGCCCATTGACAATGAATATAGGGATCCCATTAAAGTTGAATATGTATTCTTGAGTAGCATATGACGGTCCAAGTGGGAGATTGTTGGAATATATTTATTTAATATATTTATAGACTAACAATAATTTGGACCGACATGTTTTTTTTTAATTAAAGACTGATATTTGATAAACTGAAAGTTTGAGAGTGACAAAGCGGGAAAAAGCCCGCCAAAACCACAACAAAAGCCTAACTAAAGACTTATAATAACCAAACCCTAAACTTGAAGTAACACAGACTTCTATTCAAGCAACAAAACAAGAGAATCAAGAGCTCCAAATTATCTAGACTAACAAATGGAACATCACATCCAACTTCAAGTCTTCACCAACTACAGCTTCTGCACCAATAGATCAACAAGCATGACCTTAAGAGCATTAGCACAGACGAACAGCTACCAAATCAGCAAAGCAACAACTGACAAAAGCTTCAAATCATCAAACAGACAGACAGCAAAACCATCCATCGATCACCAACATCAGAGCTTCACTTGAACAACAGCCAATTCAGCAATGCAAATCAATCAGCAAAACAAAAGAAGCTTCAAAACATCACTCTGACAGACAGCAAATCCATCCATCTAGCACCAGCAACAGAGCATCCCTTGAACAGCAGCCAAATCAGCAATGCAAATCAATCAGCAAAACAACGGAAGCTTCAAAACATCACTCTGAGAGACAGCAAATCCATCTTTCTAGCACCAGCAGCAAAGCATCATTTGAACTCAGCAACAAAACTCCCAGCAAAACAACAAAACTTAAGCAGGAGTGTTAACATAAGGTACCCCAAGGCTTTCAAGCACTAGAATAGATTTTAAAGCAATAGGAACATTCTCAAACACATACTCAGTTTTGAGTTTGCATTTAAGAGTCCATCGCGCCAGCCAGTCGGCTGCACGATTCTGGTTCCTAAAGACATGCTTAATTTTCATATTAAAAGTCAGTAAAGTTCTACAACACTTAATAACAGGAAAAAGAGCCCAGTGTAGAGCACCCATATTATCATTTTCAATAAAATTAACAAGTAAAGAAGAATCAGATTCAACATCCACAGAAGATAAGCCCTTAGAGTGACAAGCAACCAAACCATCCATTAAAGCCCTAGCTTCAGCCATGATAGGAGACAATTTACCATATACATTACCACCAGCATGAATAAGATTACCTTCGAAGTCTCTAATAATATAACCAGAGCTGGCTTCACCATTAAAGATCACTGAAGCATCAGTGTTAAGCTTATACCTGCCCACAGAAGGATGAACCCACTGCAGAACAATAGGTCTAGAAGAAGAGTTAGAACACAAGTTTAAGAAACCCAACCTTTTGGCAACAGCAACATCATTAATCCAATACTTCAACTTAAACATATCAGCCTTATACATGAGGAAAATGATTCTATGAACATCCTTAATAATAATGTTAGATGATACAGATATGTTTTTAAACTTACAATGATTTCTATACTTCCAAATAGAACTGAAAATAATGGAAGGAATAACATTCCTAATGTGATTCTTCTTATTAGAACTGCCAAACCAAATTCTAGACATATGGACAGGAGGAATATGCCTATAAATCATTATATTAAAGAGCTCCGCAAAATGTAACCAAACAGACCAAGCAATGTCACATGAAACAAAAACATGCTGCATAGTTTCACGATTTAAACAGAACTGACATTTAGAAGCTATTTGCATATGCATTTTCATTAAAATCGAATCAGTGGACATATAATTTTTGACAATCTTCCAATGAATAAAAGAATGCTTTTTAGGAGTGAGATCATTCCAGATTTTTTCAAACAAACTAGACTCAGTGAAGTGAGACCTTATAAACTCCCAAGTATGCTTAAAACTGAAAAAACCAGTAGAAGACAGAGTCCACAAAATCCTGTCTTTGCTGTTATGGTTAATGATACAGTTATTAATACGAATACTATCTTCCTTGCTAATGAGATTAACAATGGAATGCAAATCCCACTGATGGTTAGACCAGTAACCATTGAACTTCTCCTGATGAAACCAACTATTATCAATAGAGTTATCAAGACAAAGAAGAGGATCATAACCTGCCCATCTATCCAGCCAAAAGTCCATATTGCCTTCTCCTAAAGACCAACTAACAAACTGGTCAGCAGTAGACTGAATCTTCTTGAGCCTATTCCAAATCATAGATCCTTTGATGCTGCTACTCAACTGCAAAGGGTGCTTATCCTTGCAATAAATGTCATGAAAAAGATTGGCCCAAAGCAACTTATTATCCCTGAACTGCAGCCAAAGCTTACAAGAAGTAGTCATTTGAACATCATCTAAGTTTCTAATATTAAGACCTCCCTCTTTATAGGTTTTACAAACAGATTTCCAGGTGCACCAATGAGTCTTATACTCAGCACTAGTCGAACCCCAAAGAAAAGGATTAAAAGCTTTCTCAATTTTATTAATCACAAAGCTAGGAATAACATTAGTATGCATCCAATATAACACAATATTCACGAGAACAGCATTGATAAGAGTGACTCTACCAGAAAAAGATAAATGCTTGGACTCCCAGTCCACAATTCTGCTATTGATCTTTTTAAGAAGGTTAGTGTAAATGACAGCTTTGTTATTAGTACTAATTGTAATCCCAAGATAGTCAGTAGGAAGAATAGAATGATTAAAGCCAGTAACATTATAGATTGATCTGATACATTCATCCTTCATACCACTAGCCACAATCACCTTAGTCTTGCTCTTATTAATCACCTGCCCAGAGACCTCTTGATACTTCTGCAAGAAAGCATTAAGTGATGCTAAAGAGGCATCCTTAGAATTAGTAAACAATAAAATGTCATCAGCAAAAGCCAAGTTACTAACACAAAGCTTGCTACGACATTTATACCTCAAACTTTTATTATTCTTGAAAATAAGAGTAACACCCCTCAACAAAACCTCTTCAGCTATTATAAACAAGCTAGACGAAAGGGGATCACCCTGCCTAAGCCCCTTAGCAGTCTTAAAGAAGCCATAAGAGGCACCATTCACCAAAATAGATACAAAAACATTAGTAATCATACTACTTACTAACCTCACAAATCTATTAGAGAAGCCAAAACAAGTCAAGACTTTGAAAAGGAATGAATGACTGAGCTTATCAAAAGCTTTACACATATCCAACTGAATAATAATGTTCTTGTACTTAACCTTTCTATTCAAATCATATAAGAGCTCCTTAGCGGTTAAAATATTAGAATGAATTGAACTGCCAGGAACAAACCCACCTTGAGAACTAGAAATAATTTTAGGGAGGAGCACAACCAATCTATCATTCAAAATTTTAGACATAATACGATTCAAAAGAGTGCAAAGACTTATGGGCCTGTAGTCACTCCAACTAGAAGGGCTCTTAGTCTTAGGAATGAGACAGATACCAGTAGCAAGAATGCCACTGGGGATGTGAAATCCTCTTATAAAATGGTGGAGAGCAACAATCAGGTCAGTTTTAATAATACTCCAACATTTTTTATAAAAACCAAATTAAAACCATCCATACCTGCCGTGCTAGAAGCCCTTAAATTGTTAATAACATTATAGACTTCCTCCTCACCAGGCAGGGACAACAAGGTTTTGTTATCATCAGCAGTAATAACACAAGGAATGACATAAAAAAGATTACTATTAAGCTTATCTTTCTCATCCTGATCATCCTTATAAGGTCTACAAGAAAGAGCATCAGTAAAGAAAGCAACAGCAGAGTGACCAATAGAATCCTTATCAGTGATCCAAACATCATTCTCCTTGATACCATTGATAGCATTCCTCTTCCTTTTCTTAGAAACATAACTGTGAAACAGCTTGGAGCTTCTATCACCATCCTTAATCCACTCCACGTTACACTTCTGCAACCAATACTCCTCCTCAATCTTGTGAGCATTCATCAGCAAAGCATTAACTTTATTCAGCTCATTTCTAGAGTGACTAGAATTAAGGTTCTGATGCAGGATATCCACCCTGAGCACTTCATCCTCCAAAGCCTGTATTTTCTTGAAAATGTTTCCAAAATGCTGCTTATTCCAATCTACAAGAACAGCCTTAAGCCTTTTAATCTTAAGCCAAAACTTGCTCAAAGGATCACTATCAATATCCTGTCTCCAACTATCAGAAACAATAGACATGAACCCATCATCAAGAAGCCACATATTTTGAAATTTAAAACTCTTTCTAAAACTGTCATTCAAAGAAGAACAATTAACAACAATAGCCATATGATCAGAACCAGTTCGAGGCTTATGAATAACATTGGTATTGTTGAAGACATTATTCCAAGAGTTGTTAATAAACACCCAATCCAGACGCCTCCATTTAGTCTTATTGGACCAAGTGAACCTCGACCCAACATAACCAGCATACATAAGGTAGCAATCTCTTAACATATAATTAAAATCATCAGCACTGCTTTGACAAAAAGTAAAGCAGCCAATCTGATCATCAATTGAACTAATAGAATTAAAATCACCACACACAAGCCAAGCTTTAGTATCACAAGAAATAGAACGTAAAGCATTCCACAAATCAACTTTGTTTAAACGTTGGCACTTAGCATAAACAAAAGTAAGAAGAATACTAGTATCTAAAGAACTTAAAACAGCCTCAACATGTAAACATTGAATATGATCAAGCAGTATGTTAATAGTTATGTTATCATTCCAGAAAATCCAAATTTTATTTGCAATATTAGAAGCACCATTACTAAAGCCAATCTTAGAAGCACAGTCAACCAGGTTATCTTTACTTATTAAAGGCTCTTGGATAACAACTAAATCAATTCTATTTACTTTAATAAGATGCTTTAGTCTCCTAAATGAAGATTTATTTCTAATGCCACGAATATTCCAGTTAAGAATATTAATCATAAGAAAGAGAACGTTTTGAGTTACGAGTTGTCATAGACAATTGGTGAGAACTCCTGGCCAGCCTCTTCTTTTTAGCTTGCCTTAACTGTTTATCAATTATAGCTGTAAAATCCTCCTCCTCGTCTGAAGAATCTTTTCTGTGAAGCCTACTTCTAGTAATTCTCTTTACAGGTTGAGCACTCCTAGAGACTTGCAACTGACTTCTAGCAGAGACTTGAGGACTCTCACCATCAACTTTAGGTGAAGAAAACTCAGAAGCGAGATTTTCATAATCCTGATTATTGGTAGTCCCCAGAGTTTGAAGAGCACCAATCATTTCTTCATTCTTATTATTGTTGTCCTCCACATCACCAATCCCACCTTCCTGAGTTTCACCCACACAATTAACAACTTTTCTGATACCTTCAGAATGATCCATCTTATTCTTATTATTTTTGAGAGAATCAACAATACTATCCTCCACACAACCCCACATAGGAGAAGATGGCAGACTTCCAAGATTCAAGATCTTGGGAGAAAGAGACTTAATTTCTTTATCTTTGACACTTTCCAAGACACTATAACCAAACTCCAACGTTTGAATAGCACCTTCCATATTAACCTTAGAAACAATTACATCACTGTCCAATCCTTCAACAGATTTAAAACTCTCCAACTTCTCTGCCACAGTATCAACAGACTCATCATTAATAATCACTTTTTTGGGAAGATCTTCAACCTTTTCCTTTTCCAACTGTTGACTATCTACCTTAACAGACTTCTTGAATTCCTCAAGACCTTTACTCTTCTTACATTTATCAACACTATGGCCAATATGAAAACAAGATTTACAATACTCTGGAAGGTTTAAATAAGAGATACGCACCCAGCATCCCTGATTACTACCAAATCCAACCCAGATATTATAAAAGATCTTGCTAGTTAAATCCAACTCAATCCTGGCCAAACAGTGATTATAAAAAGCCCTGTTCTTAGATGGAACTTTAATCTGCATAAGCCTTCCCAAAGAAGAAGCCACATCAGAAACTATCTTCTCATTAAACAAATGCTCGGGCAGATTCTCCATCTTGATCCATACAGGAGTAACAGGACTTTCATATTTAACATTGAAGCCCTGTTCCCACTTCAGCAGCCTCATCATGGTGGAACCAATCATCCACATATTTCTTCTCCACAGATTAGCCATGTCATTGTATGAATCAAACTCTATAAAGATATGTCTAGAGTCTTTTATAGTATAGCTGTAACTCTGAGCAAAATGAAACTTATCCAGAAATTCAAGCAACTGTTTTCTTCTAGGCAAGCCAGACGAACACTTACCCACTATGGTATGTTTAGTCTTAGTTTTCAAGAAATCCAATAAGCTATCCTCATACTGCAAATGTACATGATCACTCCTATATCTTATCTCATCAGGGTTGAAAGAATCAACCAAACCTTTTGAGTCAGCAGTTGCTGCCTCAACAAACGACTTCTTCTTCCAAGGATTGCTAGTTTCAACCTTTCTTTCTAATTCCTTAGTAGCAGAGGAACTAAACACCTCCTGCACAGATGGATATTGCTCCATATCAGGAAAGAGCAAGCTTCATCAGAGGATGAAGATTAAAAAGATGAAAGGATTTCTTGTTTCTTGGAGCTCTGTTTTTTCATCTTTTTTTCCAAGATCAAATATCGATAGAGATCTTTTATTTGGACCGACATGCTAAATAAACATATTCGATTATTGTCTTAAGGAAGTCCAAATTAAAATTAGTCGAGTTAATTATTTAATTAACTAAATTGGACCTATGGGTAAAAAGGCGTTATGGGCTCAAGTGTGGTAACCGGGTTGAATTTGGGCACTGTGATGAAGAGGGCCCAAATCTCAACACTTAAGCCTGAATTAATAAATCAGGGATATAAATTGAATTATCAATTTATTGGGTTATGGTCCCGGACACAAGGAAGTAACAAAGGATGGGCTTTACAATGTTGGGCTTCACATTGTAAAATCTATAAATAAGGGGCTAGGTTTAGGTATTTCATCACTCTAAACCCTAATCAGAAATACGGCCGCTTCCTTAGTGTCTGGAAACTTTTCCTTCTTCTCTAATCTGATTCTGCAGGTCTCTTAGTTTCATAAACGGAATCGCCGGAGAACGTGGAATCGCTAAAGAACGCAAAAGAACGGTAGAGAATACTAGATGGATAGCAGCAGGAAAACCCGTAAGTATTCTTGATTTTCTGTTTCTTCTATAGATGAATCTAACAAAGGGTTTTATTATTTTTCCGCGATTTGTTATATATTATTTGATGCGATTTCGGATAATATATAACAATTTTCTCTTGTGGTGTTTCTATCTTCCAAAACAACATTTCGGGATCATTGCGATTGTATTATTATTTTCTTAGATATGTGTCATTGTATTTTGATGTTGAGTTAGATTGTTAGGTTCTTGTTTGTGTTCATTATTAATTTATTTAGTTCAAAGCTCGTTGCCTATTTTCAGAACATGCGCTGTAATTTTGTAAAATTTTATTTTTATTTATTTAATGTTTAAAAAATTATTATTTATTATAAATATAAATATAAAAATTATAGCGATTAAATAATTAATTAAATAATAACTTTAGTATTAATTAATTAATTAATACTAATATTATGTATTCTAGTCGTTAGGTCAAACAATGCAAAATTTAGAAAGGAATGAAATATGAAAATTTTGAAAATTTAGACAATTATAATAAAGCAAAAGTAAAAATAAATATTACATTATTTTATTAATGGTTTTTGAATATTTTATTTATAACTATATTGTTACATAAATATCTTCTAGATTAATATTGGAGGGATAATGCGTTATTTATCTTTAACTATTTTATATTTTTGACTTAGTCTTTTAGATATTTTAGTATTTGGATTGCTAATGGACCAAGTGTTCAGTCAGACTAATTACACTTTTATCAATACTCCTGTAATCTTTGTAGGAGTTATAAAAATGATTAACTCGATATTGTCTGAAGTGATTTTGTCATTGACAAAAACATCATTTATCTTTACCGAGGCGTATACTATCTTTCCCAAGACCCATGTTGTTTTTGTCAAAGTGATATTTTATTATTTGTGGAAAGCTACTTCTAGTCTTACTTATTCTCATGACATTTGATATTCGAAGTTACTTTTGAAAGCTTCAATTTGTTGTTGATTGTGTTTGAGTAGCCCTCTTAATTTTTAGAAATAATAAGTTAAGGATTTATATGTGTCTCTAGAGTATTGCTTTCGCTTTGACTCTTTCAGTTGGGTCATGTTTTGCTTTGGGCGAACCAGTTGTAAATATATTCCAGTAGTCCCTTTAGCCATAAGCGAAAGATGATATAAATAATATAATTTCTCCATTGTGTTGTTTTTGTCGAATAATCCCTTCGTAATTTATTTATTTTTTAAGTAGCCCATTATATTTTGGTGAAAATCGAGGCTAATGGTTAAGTATATATATCTTTTATTATTACTCAACTGAGCCTGACAATGCTCACTCATACCATTTTAATTATCAGATGTATTTATTTGTGAAGTATATTTTGTAGGTATGACATGTGGTCAGATTCCTCAAGTATGATGTTTTTTTAATTATTTAAGTAAGCACGCAGTTTGTTGTCAGAGATTGGAACGTATAAGAAAGTTGCTTATTTTAAGCATGCACGTACATCCTTTTCAGTTGTGATTTTGATCTTTCAAAATTAATCTTAGCAATCAGATAAAAAATTAATTAATTCATACCTCGGTTTATTAATATACCACTATTTATTTTTGTTGTTTTTTTATTATATATTTTGCGAATACGCTTTTTCCTATCCTTTAGTTCTTCCATCATTTAAAATGAATTATTATTTAATTATTAAAGTTTGATTTATTTTTGAAATGAGAAGTGACAGTTAAAATAGTGGAGCTTATGACAGTCAAAACAATCGGGTTAGTTACTCTGATGGTACTAACTTATCTGGTAGATAACAGGCTTGTGAGATCTCTCACCCAACTCATACTCATTTACAAACGAAGAAATATTTAGAGGCTAAGAAAGAAAAGTTTTTAGGTCTTCATGTTCTTCTTTTTAGTATTCTTTCTCTATATATTATTGCGAAGAATATCATTTATCCTGTAAGGCGTGGTCCATTTTGTACCTCTTCTTCTTTAGATGATGCTCCGATCGCAAGTTATGATGCGTTATTAGTTGCTAACCATATTTATCGATATCTTCCAACAGATGAATGTGAGAAAAAAAATTATTGATTGGGTTGTTCTCAAGGGTGTTAATATTAGGTTTCATGTAAATGGAGATCATCTGTTTGATAAATGTGATGATGAGGTAATTATTTTTCAATTTCACCCTCAAACATGGGCTTCGATTTCTTCTTGCAAGAGAGCTTGTTGATTTTTTTTCCAAGAGACTCATATTTGTCTAACTCAACTTGATCCAAATTGATGGATCTTGCTCATGTATATTATCATACTCCTCAAGAAAGTTAGTCAACATTTCTCAACCAATGAATTCCTTATTGCTCATAAAATAGGTAGCCGTAAGACTTCTTCGTATTTTCTTTTTACGATGAAATATTTTTCTAGGACTATTATTGATATTCCAATTCCAAAAAGATATGAAAAGACAATTTTTTTAAACTCTAGTAATTGGGAGACTAGTTTTGGTCATGTGCAACCCTCGCTTGGTAGGAGTTGGTCCAATAAGCGTGAGTTTATTCTCCTTGGTTATTTTTTGCTTTGATTTCTCATTTTTGTTTGATTTTTACTATTATTTTTGGTTTCAAACTTTATGAGAAGCTACATATAATTAGAATGGTTGCATCCCATTGAAGCAAATATGCTTTTTTGGTAAAAGAGGGTACCAAGTTTTCTAATTCGTACACTACTCTTTTGATACATGAACATCTTGTGCCTAGCGGTCTATGGTCTAACCTTGATGTGAGAGTGATTTTTTCTGTTTTTTCCTCGGTGATGAAGAATTTGTGAATAAAGCTTCTCATTTCAAATAAAGTGTGATGCAATCCCTGAAGAAAAAATATGTTTGGAAGAAGCACAATGATGGAAAAGTGATTGAGAAGTGTTCTTTAAGGGGTCTGTGTAGTAGGGCTAAATATGTTTTCTTGGACAATGTGCTCTCTCGTTTTATTGAGGTTGAAGTTAATGTGTCAAAGGTTTGTCAGATAACTGTGGTAACTACGCATGACCTTGATAGAAAGAGAGAACCTTCGTCCCTTAAGGTGGATATGAGTGAGAATAAAGGCGATGTGGATCCATGCAAAAGATAAAAGACATCTTACAAGGGAAATATTTCCCCTCTACTATAGATGCTAATGAAGAAAATATTGAGGGTGCTAATGAACCAATTTTTCTTAAAGTGTCTGAACAACAAACTACTCTTGCTTTACTTACAAATGCTTCGATTGGTTATTCCATTTATGCTTCAGATCCTGTCATTGGTTCTGGTTCTCTCAACATTTATGCACCTTCTTATCCTACCCCATTGGAATATAATATTCATGAATTTGAAGGGGATGTGACTACTGTGTTTAATTATATGCATAAACTTGATATTGATTATGTTATGAGTAACATTGTAGTAGAAGTCCAAGAGACCCTCCATCATGAGCACAAATTGGTTATTCAGCTTTGTCGTGAACAAAAGAAATAATAAATTCCTTATATTTCAAGTCCTCTTTCCTCCGAGCCTACTCTTCACACTTTAACAGAAGTTGGGGCTGAATCGTTTGTTGTTATGATCGTTGCACCTACTGAATCAACCATTACTTTAGTTACTTTGGACGAAGGGATAAATCTCAAGGAATATATGGTTGTAATCACTAGATGCCATAGGAAGAGGCCCAACTAAATCCATCCCCCATCTGGAAAATGGTATTGGTTCATAAATAGACTCCATAGGTACTGCTGGCACATGGATTTCATTCCCATATTTTTTACATGGATCACATTTCTTCACCATTTCTCTATCATCTGCCATTATGGTTGGCCAGTAGAATCCGGCTAACAAACCTTTTCGGGTCAGTGCTCTGTAACCACAGTCTGCTGAGCCTTCCCCATCATGTAATTCAGATAATATAACATGGGATTCTTCAAACCCTAAACAGCGTAGTAGAGGCCTACTGAGGGACTTTTTGTAGATAACTTCTCTTATTATCAAGAAACCACGAGCCTTGTATTTAATCTTTTTTGCCAAAGCTTTATCTGAAGGCAATGTCCCGTTGGAAATGTATTGAAGGAGTGTGTATCTCCAATATTTAGGTTGGATAGCGAGTATGCTCATATTTTCTTCATCTTCTTTCTTTTCATCAATCTATATAGATGTACATTCCTATATAAGAATCCATGGGTAGGATTCAGAACAAACTATAGTTCCTAGGGAGTCTGCCAACGTATTCTCCGATCTACGAATGTGTTCATAGCAAATACTTTTAAAACTATATGTTGTATTCCCAATTCTTCCTATATTTTCGAATGATTTCTTCAGAATGACTATGTGTGTTTTTTTTATTTTCTTGTTTAAGTTTTTAACTGTTTATCTAAGGCTGTTCAGGATGAATTTCCTTGGCCTATTCGTGAAGTTAGTTTCCTCATTTTGTTTCTATTGTGAGTCCAAATATTAGTTTACCTATTCAAGGTATTTTTTGAACTGCAATCATAGGATCATCATTTTTTTTATGCTTTTATTGAATCGAATTCTTGAGATCATTTCTCAATTTGTGGCACTAGCAGTCAAAAGACTCTTCCTATTCATCTTTCTTCTTGGAGATGGCTCAAAGGCATATGAGCTTGGCTTTTGAGGTAAGATTTTATATATAATTTTATTTGTTATGTTATCATATACATTTTATTTGTTATATATAACCTTACAAAGTATTGTGTATACTTATTTTTTTCTAAGGTAATACTTAATTGATTAACCATGTTGCATCAAGCCAATGTTATTGATCTTTAGGTTGTTCTCGATGGTTCTTTTGAAATAGTGAAGGGAAGTTTTGTTGTTAAAGCTCCATTGTAAGAAAGATTAAAGTCGAATAACAATTGAGGACCGAGCTTGAAGCTAGTCAAGAGAAGAAAATGCTTCTGACTGAAGAATTAAAGGTAAAATCTTTCACAAATGCTCAAGTTTGGTAGTGTTTTACTTCATGCCCGTTGATAATCCTTCCAAACATTATTCATGGTCGAAGTAGATAATGAACTTTTTAAATCTAAAAATATATAAATTATATGCGTATGTTTAATTCTATACTTCTCTCGAATGATTTAAAAAAAAGAATGTCGAAGATCAAGCAATGTGTGAATTTTGACCATAGATTTTTTTTTAAATTCAATTGACTCGAACTGATATAACATTTTAGGCTCGCATGAACCCTCGCGGCTCTGTAAAATACAAATAAAATAATATGATTATAACATTGACTTTTTTCTTAAAAATAAAAATTTAAAATAAAAAATCACTTACCGATTGGTTATTGTGTTACTCAAATTTTGAATATCATTGATCAAGTAATTTAGACTTTTTTTACTATATGGTTTTAATCCAAGAATTTAGCATAATATATAACCTCTTGGAAACAGGAGAATATTTCGTTCTTTATAACTAGTTTCTTGTAGAACTCTTCGATGATATTTGATTCACCCAAAATGTTACAAAAATTCATAAACTCATACACATGCTCCATTTTAACTAATCGTTTTTATGTGTTAAAACCACACGTATAGTTCGCTTGTTTATCCAAATTCATAAAAACAAAACCAACGTAAAATATTAATTGAAATTGCACGATATTTTATACCTCATCATCTTGTAAGTACTATCCATTATAAATACTCATAAGAATGTGTCGAACAACTTAATAATTGTAGGATGCAAAAACACTTCGATGATTACATGCGTTCCCACAGTTGTTTGATGACAAACAAAATGATTGTGTTCCATCTTTTTGATAACTAGTACTTTATTTTGATTTCGCCATTTTTTTAACAAAATAATATTTTTCCGAATATTGTATATGGATACATTTTAGAGTTATGAATATTCAAATCCACATATGTTTGCATAACATTAACTTATGAATTAACAACTCTTCGGCTGGTTTGAGTCTCCTAGCTTGCGAAGGAGATTTAAGTGTGTGTGTGCATGGTTATATTATGCGTCTACAACGGTTAATCACCAGAACCACCTAGTCCATCAACCGCAAAGTCTCTTAACTAGAACGAGTAATTATATTTTTGTATATATATATATAATTTATTTTCTTCACACCATCCGCACTAACAATGTAAATAGGTCACACAACTCGTATTTGTAATATAATATGAGTTTTCCCACACTTACCATGGTCGCATAGGGTAATAATGAAGAACCCTACCATTCGATCTACTCTTATTAACGTATGCATCCCAACCGACTTTAGTGTAGAGCTTGTGCATAATAAAAATATGTGTGTAATCAACCATAAACCATGATGGTTCGTCCAGTTCCTACATCATCCAATCGTTGTCCCAAATTAGAACACAACATTATAACAAGTAATATGATACATATAAGATAAATGTGAGTATTTTCACATGTCATGAGAAATTATAACACCAAATTTTGCATCCATAGGGGGATGTTGACACATAATTTTCCACCTGTGATGCAATAATAACACACAATTTTACACCCAGAGTGCGATGATATTTCACACAATCGCGAAAATATAACGAAGTTGCCATCCTTAACCGCATGTCTGGTATTATATCATCACATCACGAGTGAGACTTTATGAAGGTTCATACTATTTGTCATGTGAAAATATGAATTTATAGAAACCGAGTTTGGAAACTTACTTTAATTGTTGTTTTATAGTTCTTTGTCAAATCTGGCGTGTCACGTCTAAATTTTATGTTTCTAAATTTAACGAGGTTTTATGGGTGAGTTAGCCATAAATACTCAATCAAGTACGAAATTATCACCTAATACCCAAAATTGATAAACTACCAATAAACACCTAAACCATAAAATTGGACCCCATAAGTATAAATAAGATTTTTTATCCGAAAAAACCTTATTTTTTCCTTTTTTGCAAGACATTTCAGCTATTTTATATCTCTTCTCTATTTGAAACAAACTCTCACCATTGAGTTAAAAAACCCAGATCCACCAAAAACTCGGAAACCCACCTTACCATTGCTCCGGTTTTATGAAACTAAAAAGCTCACAAAACTAAAAAGCTGATGTTCATTCTAAATTTGATGAAAAAGAAGGTTACCATTACAGATGAACACATAGAAGTTGCTAAAACATCATCAGTATGTACCATATATGATTCATATGATATGCGGAAGGATAATATACAAATGAAAAATCATTATCAAATAATCACCAAGATCATTAAGAAATACTTGATAAAAATAATTTCCAGGTCTAAATATGTTAAAATCACCACCAAATATGTGAAGATTATCTTTGGTTAGAAGTACAATGAGAAATAAATGTCTTTAAACGCCAAATGAGGCTTTAAACTTAGATAGAAGAATGGTGAAGAAGCAGAGTCCCAGATCATTAAAACATATGTTCCGACAAAAACTCAAGAAAATTAAGGAAAAATAAATCAAAACCAATAATAAATAATTTGACAAATGTATCATTTTATCAATGGTCTCGTATTATTAGTAGCATTGGTATCACATGTTCCAATTGTATATAAGCTTGGTCAAGTATCTTATAATGTTGATGTAATTGTCTCACATGTTTAATCATATATAATGTCGCGTTATAGTACTTTGTTCCAGACTCACGTGTTTTGGTTGCAGTAATCTTGCATCCATCATGTACAGTTTTGCTCCAGTATCGTATGCTCTGTTTGGAAGTAGTCGCGCATCAATATTTTTTATTTGTTTCAAACTCGCATGTAGTCAATAGTATTTTTATCGTTAAGTTGTATTTTAAAAGAAATAATAAACAAACTTATTGTTAGGAAGGGAGGGGATCAAGAGGAAAATAATGTGGTTATTTTTTAAATTTTGTTTATGTGCTCTACACTATTCCATTAAGTATGAGAGGATGTATTGGGTATAACAACGCTTTTCTATGTCAAAGATCTGGACAAAAATAAACAATTACGATTGGTTTGGAGCAATCAACAATAATTTACTTGATTTAATTCAAACTTTTGTCGAAAACAAATATGATAGAGTCATTGCATGTGTTGTACTTTTTATAGTTTTCTTAGTCTATAATTAAACAAGAATAAAATTAATTGTAACAATGTTGATTTGTTTTTTCATGCAGTCATTCATCTTGGAGAATATAACCATTACGCAAAGATAATCAAAGTCAACATTATTCGAAGATGCTACAAATGATGGGGATTGAAATCAAAATCAACAAACTTGGATTTGATTGAAAATATAAAACATCTCAGAGATGAAGAAGTATTGCATGTTCTTGTTGTAAAAAACTTGCTCACTTATCACATGTTTTAGTTACAGTAGTATCACATGTAGTAATTGTTCCAAGTATCATATGTTTAATTATCGTAGTCTCGCATGTAGTGTTTGATTCAAACTATCATGTAGTATCTGAACCAGACTCGCATGTTGTGATGAACTAGTCTCAAATATTTTATCTCAAGTATTCTTAATGTAGTATTTTGCTACAGTCTCACATGTTTTGGTTGTAGTATTATCGCATATAGTAGTATAAGTACTATCTCATGTAGTAACTATGTATTGTGCACAACTCGCATGTTTATTGTATCGATTTCTCCAGTCTCACATCTTTGCCTAATTTTAAAGCGTTTTTATAGGTTTTGGAAGGTGAATTAACCCTAATAGGTACGGACATAAATGCATTTAGTGAGAATAAAGATATTGGGCAAGATCTGGAAGATGATCTAGTTGGGAACCCAATTTTTGTACCAGAGACAAGGCTTAAGAATATAAATAAATATGTAGCACAAATAAGAAGAAGAAAGGATTCAGAATCCACTCAGCCATCAACCAAAAAAATCAAAATAATTTAGCACTAGTTAGAAGAAACCCAACCCAACCCCAACCAGAACACCATCAGCCCAACCCCAAGTTGGAAAAACTACAACCCACAACCTGAACAACACAAATCAGAACACTCCTAACAAATCCGAGGGTTTTAAGGGATTACCACAATAATGACACTGATAACGATTGGACCCTAAACTAATTCATCTTACAAAATTGGTAGACTTCAACCCCTTCCAAGAACTCTTCAACCACCTCCAAGAGGAACACTACAGAGATATGCAAGATGAGTTCTCTTTTTTAGTATCTGGAGCATAAGCGACATAATAATACGTACATGTGGTTAGTGGGTACAGAAATATAGAGCATTTTCTTCAAAGATATAGAAGAATTGAAAGTATATATTTCTCTGCTAGTAGTACACATCTCTGCATTTTAGTTTTTGTAGTCTGGCATCACTGTATAACTTGTTTCTTATGTATAATATGTCTCACATTGGGTTCTTGATGTCTCATGTGTGGCGTCAATGATAGTCTCCTATTATTAAAATGTTTTTGTTTTAAAATTATAGATCTAAGAGAAAAATAATATGATAAACGAGTTATATGAGCAGCTGGACTTACAAGAACGTGGTAAAACATTATCTCTACCTCTTTGTGATCCAAAACCAAATATATCAGTACGACCAGTAAAAAAAAGATCAGATCAATCTCATCAAAACACCACCAGACCAACTAAACCCACAAGTCTCATCAGAACACCAAATGATCCCACCAGTCTCACCAAACCACCAAATGTCATGAGAACAACCACCGGTCTCACGAGAACACCAAATGATCCCACGAATCTCACCAGAACACCAACCAAACCAAATGAACCCACAAGCCTTACCGAAATACCCACCAGACCAAGCGATCCCTCCAGTCTCACCTATACACCAAGCAAACCATTTTCTTACCAGAACACCCACTAGTCTCACTAGAAAAACACACTAGAGAAACAAAGTAAAACTATTACAGCATTGGTAAACATTACAAGTCTCGCATATTCCATGTGTGCTGATTAAATCGTATTAGACTCGTGTATCTTTGTCATTTTTTTCTTGCATGAATTTATAACATGTCTCGCGCTGGCCAGTATTACAAGTCTCGCATCATTTTTTATAACTGATATCGCCTATTTGTTTAATACATGTCTCACATCATAATATTACCCCCACTATCGCATGTTGCATCTTCTATGTGTGATTGTAGAAGTATTTTGTTATAAATAGTCTCGTTTATTTTCTGATACAAGTTTTTCATTATAATATTATTATAGTCTTGCAACCAAAACAAGAATTAGTCAGCCTAAAAATAGAACAACCCCAACTAGGACAACCCCAATAATTAAACCCATAAAAGAGCAGAAGAGAACTATCACCATCTGCCTTAGCTAATAGATCATCCAAAAAAATACATATTTCGAAAGAAAATGATATCAAAATGACATAACTTACACAAGAATATGCGGCCTTTTATGAGCATATTGATGTGATTGAGGTTGTTGCTTCCGTAAAATCTACCACTGCTATTATCCTGAATGAGATTGAGGCTTTTGTTAACATGGAAGCTACTAATATTGTTGTTTTTCTAGATGGTACTATTGAAGTTGCTGTAAATGAGACGTAAACAACATCATTGGTAAAAGTTTCTGAAGATGTAAATGGATATTAGTTCATGGATACTTGATATCGCCTCTTTCTTATAATATGTCTTGCATCTCAATTGACCCATGTCTAATATCTAGCAAAAAGGAAAAATACAAGTGTAAGAGAACAGTGAATGACTAGTTTTTGAAGAAGCGTAGTATGAGACACAAGAAGTGACTAAAAATGATTGCGAAATATGACCGCAATAAAGTAATTGACTAAAGTCCGTGAATATCATAAACTGGTTAAGATACAAAGGAGAGGAAAATAGAATGATCCAATTGTATGGTATTGCCCAACATCATATGCAATAATACTAATGAATATTTGTGTAAGTTATTTGATGGTGCTACCAACTAAACGTGACTTAGAATATAAGGTAAAATCGATAATGTATAGCATATTTTATGTCATTCAATACATATATTACATCTTGCATGTCTTTATAACATGTCCCGCGCTGGAAAGTATTGAAAGTCTAGATTTGTTTCTTATAAGTGGTCTCACCTAATTTCTTATAACTGATCTCGATAATGTTTTCAATACAAGTCTCGTATTATAACATTCCCAATGATCGCATGTTGCATCTTTCACGTGTGAATACAAGTCTCGCATTATAAATGGTCTCACTTTTTATTTTCAAAATATGTTTCGCATTATAACATTGTCCCTAGTCTCTCATGTTTCTTTCTTTATAGTCTGATCTCACATAGTAAATTTCTCACATGTCTTCAATAACTTATGTCTCGCATTATAATATCTCGTCAGTCTTATATGACTAATTTTTAACATTGCATTATCTCTCATCTTGCATAACATGTCCCCACTTGTCGTTTGGTAGATTATCGATGCTTGAATTTATTAGAAGCTTAAAAATAACAACTATCAAGTACCAATCATAAGTTTCGACGGAGAATTCTTAAACAGATGTCACACAGTATCACCTTTTGATCATATAATTTGAAGTATAACTAAAATTAGGTATTTATTATTAGATAAAACTTATTTGTAATATTTTGTCTTAATGCAAGCTTCACTGACCATGAAGGAAGGTGTAATAGAAATGATTGACGTTGTACTGCTCGATATGTCAAACAACACGTATTACGTGTTGGTTCCAGTATGAACCATCAAGAAAGATACAATGAACCCTTGGATATAGCTGGTTATTGACCTTTAATATTTTGTTTACTACCACAAGTTCTAGTTTCGCATACTTGAATTGCAGTAGTCTCCCGTGTAATGTTTGCAGTAGCCTCATTTGTATTTGTTGCAGTCTTGTATCTTATTTTGCTTCAATCTTGCTTGGTGTAGTTGCAGTAATCTCGCATGTTGTAGTCGCATTAGTTTATTATGTAGTATTTTTCTCGAGTCTTGCATGTTGAAATTATAGTAGTCTCGCATGTGTGTTTGTTCAAGTATCACATGTAATAAGTAGAAGTAGTCTCACATCTTATTTTATACAGTATTGCATCATATTTGATCCAATCTTGCATGTACTTGGTTATAAAAAATGTCAATCGTTAAAAGGATAGTTGCAACATTTGAGACGAATAAAACATTGAAAACCCTAAAGAGATCTTTACTAACTAAATAAGATTCATTTATACCATTGAACAAATCTATTTTATTTGTTTACTTTATCTATATTTATTTACACATAAACCCTAAAAGGTGAACACCCAAACAAATATGGAAACTCCTCCCATAAAACTAACCCGTTTATAAAGCCAATTCTAAACGCATTTGTGGATAATTGATAAAGATGAAGAACCAAATATTGGTGAAGTTATATGACGGCTATATCATGATTATGCACAATCTGAAATTACATAGCCTATGTCTGAAATTAGCTAGGCTAGAGGCAAAACTTGATCTTCATAGAAATCTCCAACATCGCTTTCGTCCGAACGACCCTCTAAGAAGTCTCAAAACAAGTAGCTATTTGGAACTAGTAATGATGAAAATGCTGAAGAAGCCACCTTCTTTATAAAGAACTATAGGACACAACATTAGAGTATAAGGATTTAGCGTCCTGTTATTAGATGTAGTTATTCTGTTGTTTATTTTGTTTTTAGATCGGTGAATTATTCTTTATTATTTATTTTTGAATTATACTTTACTTTCTATGTTTGAATTATTCTTCAATTTAAATTTGGAATTATTCTATTTGGAATTGTAGTACTCTTCTTTGTATTTATTGTAGTCCTGCTTCTTATTTGCTATAGTGTCGCATAATGTAATTTTGGTAGCCTTGCGTGTAGTGTTTGTTGAAGTCTCGCATGTAGTAAGTGGAGTAGTATCGTTTGCATTTTTTTGCAGTCTTGCATATTATTTGATCCAATCTCGCATATTGTAGTTGCAATAGTCTTGCGTATGATGTTTAATACAATCTCGCATGTAGTATTTGTAGTAGTCTTGTATACTAATAAGAATCGTTTTAGTGTCTTTATCAAATATAATCAAATCTCTCTGTATACTAAAGATAATCTCACGTGTCTCATAAATGCCATATATAATCTCGCAATAATAATAAAAAGGTTCTCGTATCTCTCCCACTTACCAAAGATAGTCTCACTAGAGTAAGGCTAAAAATTACCATTACTCCATCATGTCTATATAATATTGCACTTTAGTCTCTCATATTCAGAGATGTATTAAATACATCTTTCATGTTTCAACAATGTTGTATTTTATTCCTCATGTTTATCAAACATCACCAAATAGTCCCTCATATTTAAACAAAGTTGCAATTTTAGTTCTACTTAATTACACGTGGGGGACTAAAATACAAAAATTTAAAATATGAAGGACTACTGGGAGACAAAAGTGAACATATAGGACTAGTTTAAGACAAACACGAAACACGAAGGACTACTGGTGATTTTTTGTCCCATAATAATATAAAGGGTCTCGCATTTAGCCATAACCTTAAAGATAGTTTACATTTGTCAAGTAATACTAAACATAGTCTTGCATCCATCAAATAATAAAAAATTTGGTTTCGCATTTATCAAATAATATTAAACTTGTTCTCACATCTAATTCTGACAAAAAAATTAACTTCATCCTTATTAAGGAAAATAATAAGAAACACTTTATAACATGAAACATTACTCTATTCCAAAAGTTTTAAAACAAAAGATAAAAATTAAAAATATAAACATTTAAAACAAATCCCAAACATCTAAAATATTTTCCCGTAAATCTGCTGATTATGCCCTAACTTTGAACAATGGCCATACTTCATCTGTTGGGTTGTTATGTCTTTTGTGGATAAAATACACTTCTTCTTAGGCCTTCTAGCTCGTTTTTCAATTTATAAAGCATAATTTCTGGTGATTCATTAGAGCTTGATCCTTCACCAAAATTAGTTAAAGTATTTATGTTAAAAAAGTAAGTTGATTTGTAATTGCTGACATTATAAATTTGCTCAATTAATATTATTGGATCTTCTGGAGTCAAATGTATTGCAGCAAAAATATGAAAACATGTAAAAAAATATTATTTTCAAGGACCACAATAAAATTTGAAATCCAGTAAATTCACAACCATAAGATGTTAAAAAAACTTCAAATGTGGGTACCAAAAACTTACGAAGTAGCCACAAATGACCTGGTTTAATATTGACCTTAAACTTCTTTGCATCCTCTGGACATAATTTACTGATCTAACATAGCCCCTCCGCATAACATCATGAAATTTGAGTCATAAGTAAGACTCTAATCTTCTCAATTAATTCAACAATAAGTAGACTATATAGATCTTTAATATGACGGTCCAAATATTTGGTCGGAGAAGATGTCACAACACCATATCGTTTCCATTTAATATTGGTTTGGAATATTTTTCCCGAGGTAAATTATAGAGAAATTAATTAATGCTATGAACTCCTCTAATAAAATTTTCAAGACTCTCATTAAACATGTCTATCGTTAGAGCATAAACACATTGTTTAAACCTAAAAACCATCATAAACTTGGATCTAAACGACTGAGAGCATACCTCAAATTCTGAACAAGATGCAAAATACAGTAGGCATGATAACATTTTGGATACAAGACATAAACAATATTAATGATACCTAAATATCGATCCAAAATAAATATGATTTGACGTTCCAAGAAATGAAATTATAAACTCTCTAAAAACCAGAGCCAATTGTTATCATCTTCACAACCAAAAATACCATATACACTAGAAAAATACCTAAGAAATAAATTAAAGTGGTATCATATGTACTAATCTTGCAACTATGTATTTATAGGTTTCATAAATATAATTGGTTACTACTCGCATGATTGATATAATCTATCTCTCATATTTCAAATACAATATCATGAATCTCGTATGTTTGTATATTATATACTAGAATCAAATCTATTCTTATATATGGCAAGAAATTATATTTGCTCATGAATCACGTCTCTCACAGACTAAGTCATATTTGGCGCGTCTCGCATGAAGCGTGTGTAAGATATTATTCAGTGATCTTGTAAGAATCCATGATGAGATATTAAATTCTTACATCTTTTATGTGTATAATATACTAGTCTCATGTGTATGTTACTATTGTTGGTCTCATATCTAGCCTATACAAAAATAACTTGCCTCAGATGTAATGCACGCAAATTCGTCTAGTCTCGCATGTTTAAAAATACATAATATTAAAAATAGAATTGTATACATAAAATACGGAAAGAATAAAACTTACTAGTGTTACCATATTTTGCTATGGCAGAAATCAATAATTATACATGCTTTCCAGTAAAAAATGTTCCATCGATAAAAAAATAAAAATAAAAACTTTGAAGAAAATAGCTGAATGGTATGAAACACTGTTTGTAGTTGTTTTATGGAATATATTACATATGGTAGTCACTCGTAATATCAAGACTCCAAAATCTTTTAAAGTATCCCTTAACTAAATTAAACAAAGTAGAACTATCTTTGAAAGCCCCATTCGTAGATTTCTCTAAAGTATTCAATGACAGACGATAAGAAATGTCTTAACCGTAGTCATGTTTAACAAACGATTTTACACTAGTCATTGTCACAGAATTGTTTAATCTTATATAATCCAGAATCTCTTTAGCAATAAACTCGGATGTCAAATATTACCTACTTTCTTTGCAAAAATTGGCACCGCAAGTATGCCATTCAACAAAACCGGTTTATGACCATGGAGCTAGTAGATGAGTCAAGTGATGCATAAAGTCTCCATTTACATCCCTTTGAGACTTTATTTTCGCAATAAACAGTTATTTTAGATCTTATATTATCATGTTCACCGACATAATGATATAAAGCTAACCTTAGAGTTGCAATACCTTGATAAATAACTTTCATAACACTTGTAACACATCAACCCAACCAATAGTAGCAAGTTATTTTTTCTTATGATAAAAAAAACTAAAACCACCATCCTCACTAATCACTTCATCATTTAAGGATTCAAATAAACTTATGTTAGACTTTTACACATTTCTTCAACAACCATATCAACCGCATGTTGTTTTATATGAAAATTAATATTTTTTAAACGCTCAACATCAAACAATGCTAGCAAACCCATAAAATCGGTCATTCATTAATAAAAAATTATATTATCACTGCAATAGTAGGTTATACTGTGATTACCTCTAACCAAAACATCACATCTACTTTCAAAATACTTTAGATTACTTTCAAAATATTCAAACTCACCCAGAGGAATGATGAAAGTTTGACCAATGTGTTTGAAAATGTAAACTCGAGGTCTAAACATTGCTTACCTGCATTGGTGAGTTAAAAAAAAATTAGTAGCAAGTACCGCGTCCCACATACTATACATACATAATCTCGCATCAATTAATATCATACCAAACGTGTCTCGCATCTCGGACCTAGAAGAATAAAGACGTCTTGCATACACCATATAATACTTGTTATAGTCTCGCATTTATCAAAATAGTGATACATGTGCAGGTCGCACATATATCATACAAAATATGTTATAGTCTCGCATCTACTTAGTATAGTCTCGGTCTCGCATACATCAACATTATTATGCATGCATGTCTCGTATTTATCATGTATGTATCCGAATGCGAGACATGTGGTAACTATGCAACACCTCCTGTTAAATACCTCATACATCTCGCATATTCTAAAACAATACCTACAAACTGTAAAATCGACTTCCCAAATGTTTGCCTAAAAATAACTCCTAACTTAAGAAAATACAGATTACAATGAGTTTATAATTAATTAGGAAAAAAATGAAAAATTTACTATTAAGAAATTAGTATCTTGAATCTATTTTACGAAATCGGTATCTTGAATATGTTACACGAAATCCATATCTCATATCTCCAAAAAAGTGAAACTAAATCTTTGGCGAATCTATTATACGTATTCACTGATGGTCAATCCGATGAAATCTTGGTGTTTTCCCCTTCAAATATGGTTTTGTTTGAAAAAAAAAAATTATACAATGCTTTGAAAGTATATAAAATATTATTCGAAATTTAGATATTAAATTATAGTTAAATGCAAAGATTAAATGTTAGATAGATGTGTTAGGTACTAAATGACACCAAATATCAATACGGCTAGCTTGGATATAATACTAATATAAATATACTAAAAACAAATAATTAATAAACAATTATATTATGTTTTTATATCTAAAATTTTATGTATTTTTTATTTAGATCTAATTAATTAGATTAATCGGATATATTTTGAGTGTTCCCAATTTTAAAAAATTCACCAAAATAACGAGAGATCCAACCATTATAGTTACGTTAATTTCAAATCAGAAAGTTAATTATTTAGAATCTAAGATCGTACTTATGTAAAAGCATAAAATATACATATAGCTACTTTCATTTTTCGGACAATTTTTCTCAAACGTTTTAAGTCGATTTTCATTTGTCATTGACAAAGACATGCATAAGTATCAGTCTTCCATTGAATAAACTTCATTTATACGTGTTTGTCACGACATTACAACTCTAAATGGTGTTTAAGATACTACTCTATAGTTATCTTGTTCCGGATCTTAGTCAGTGAAAAGAAATATGTCTACAACATTCGAGATAGCCAGTTTTTAAAAACAAAAGACTCTATTTCACTCGGGATAGTTAGTGCATTTGTTTCGCTGCTGATTCTATTATTTCCCATCTTTCTTTCCTCCTAGCTTCTTGATCGGACATACTCTCCCTTGATTCTATCTCTAGCACGCACTCACGGTACAAAATTGGATCGATATCTTGCAGCACCAACTTAACGAACCCTGTAAGTTGTTTAACACTCTTGCTCCAGTGCCACTTGAGATTACTCTCTATCCCTTCTGATACTATATGGAACACTTCTTGCTTCGCCGACGCAGCCATTTTCACAAATTGATCATTGTTCCACACATAGAGTGCCCGCTCTGCTACCTAATTGATTGTCGAATATTTCTAAGAAAATGCAAGAGGGGAAAACAAAATAGATGTGACATCGAGACAGAATAAGACACAATCATAAGTAATTACCTGTGAATGGCTGCTGTTCAGGCACAGCGTCATCCTTCTGCATAAAGGCAACGCCAACTCCTTGTAATCCTCTGGATTGATCATATTATCTATAAGCTCTTCTAGTTCCTCAATAAGCAAAACCTCTTTCAAACAATTAATTACAGGCCAATACCTTAAAATCCCTTTAACTACCGCGACACCAAGAGTACTATCTTTCCGCAGAAGCTGGTTAACACAATACCACAGCTGATTATAGTACAGACAAAAATCCTTTGTCCGGTGTAATGGAACTAGAACTCTAACCAAGAACAGCTTATGTTCTTCCTCTAACGGAAGAGTAAACCCTTTGATGATATTCCCATATATCTCGAGCAATTCACTAATCCCACAATGCGTGTCAGTTTCGAATACATAACCTAAGAGAACGTCGTTCATTATTTTTCTCATGAACGAACAGTGAAAAGTCAACTTCGAATATATTATGTGGTAGATGGTCTTCAGTTTCGAGCGTTCTCTGTGATCTTCAGATTGAAAGAGTGAAAGTAAATTTATCAAGAAATTACGATCGATGTAATTATATAGTACCTTGTGATCTAGCTTGATGACAAGATTAAGGAGGATATCATACACCATGAGGAGATTTTGCCAGTGATGATCATTCATGAAGTGACTAGATGGAGGAGGCAGCGGCCTGAAAAGATTCGTTGATATCATTGACATCAAAGCGGATACAACTCCATCGTCGTCTGAGAAACTTGAAGACTTTATATACGAGAAGACTTGGGTTAGCATCTGTGTTTTGAAATCTTGCTCTTCAGAGGAGCACAAAAGTATTGTAGACATGATATCTTCAGTTTCGGACTCAAGACCACCAAATTTGGAATCAAGATAAAATCGGCATTGATGACTGAATGGTTGTATGTTAACACCCATCTTTTCTTTTGACTGCCTAAACTAAACATGGACATACAAGATAGACAAGAAATAACATAACATCTACTACCTGTAGTGCAGAAATCACCAAAACTTTGAAATATAATGATAGCTCTAAGTTCATCAACCACAAGTCAATTCCTCAGATCGGAAAAATAAAAATGAAAACTTTCTGGAAATTTGTAAGAGTGGTAGTGAGATTACTAGGCATGGATATGGTGCGAGACAAAGTTGATTGTCAAAGAGTAGAAGGGAGATATTATATCATTCTATGAATTTATTGCAATGATAGACAAAATATACAGGCAGGTCAGTATCATATATATATAAGATAAAAGAAATGATACTTTTTCAAGATTCCAGTACTACAAACATGCACCGCACCCCACAGACACATTACAAATTCCAAAACCCAGTTGGCAATTTTATAACACCTTCAAGAAGTGATTTTTTTTGGATCTGGTGTAAAATCAGATAGAAGTTACAGTTTCAAGAACTCATAATGACGGATAAAGACCCTAAACTTACTATTCGTAACAACGAAAACAGTAAATAAGCGTTTACGCTTCATCACAATGGTGAGTAGCGTCATGGATATTGACGAGGTCAGCACGGATAGAAAATTTGAACCAACTTTTCCGCTCCGCGTAACCGATGCACGGATGTAGGACGAGCCCAATCGCTACAGCCAAGCAGCTGATGATAATAACTTTCAAAGAAGCAAAAGCCAAGACCACAAAGATGAGCACGGTCGGTGGGACACACAACAAAATCGACCCAGTTACACCAACTGGTATTCTAAAAGGCCGAGATACTGCTGGGTATTGTATCCGTAACTTCACAAATGCTATAAACTCCATAATCATTCCAAGACAGTACAAGAAATTTTCCGCAGCTACAATTTCTTGAAAACTCAACCATGAAAGTAATATAACACCTGATGCCGAGAATAGAATTCCTGTGAGTGGTGTTCCATGTCGGGATCTTTTAGCGAATATATCGGGTAGTAATCCACGGTCAGCCATACCCATAAGTTGGAATGAATCGCTACTCATTTCAGCCACAAACATACCCATATTGGATAAAGCAGCCGCGGCTTGAACCCAAGTTCTTAACCAAACACCACCTAGGGTTTTAGCTATGTCCGAGAAATATCCATCACTCCAAAGTTCACGATCGAGCGGCAACGCGCCCGTACCAATCAAGAGAGGGAAAATGTAACTTAGGACAACGAATATAAGAGCATAAAACAGTGCTTTTGGAAGTGTTTTACCCGGGTTTTCTACTTCTCCTGATAAAGTACTAATCGAGTCCCAATAGTTTAGGTTCCAAAAAAGAGTGTTTAAGTATAAACTCCAATTCACATTATTGAAATCCACCACTAACCATCTTTCAGGTTCTAATTTGGGAATCGACACGATTCCCATATACACAAAAGGGAGAAGGGAAAACACACCTAATAAAATCGCAATCCAACCTACAATTGTCATACCCCTATAGTTCATATAAGTAAGAGCTGCGGTCAAAACCAGTATGGCTATTGTTCTAGGCAATCCTTCTTCTAAAGCTGGGATTGCTGATTTTAGATAATCAAGAAACAAAACCGGGTACAATGCATTATCGATAACGCCACTCAACCATTTTACCCAACCTTGTTGAAATCCCCAGTATGGGCCTAAAGCCGATGAAACCCAGACAACATATCCGCCGTTTTCAGGGAACATTGTCCCCATTTCTGCGGTTATTAAGGCCTCGGGCACGCTCCATATAAGCGCGAATGCAACAAATCCTAGAAGAGCTAAAAGAGGTCCGGCTGCTTGTACACTATCTTCAACTCCAAATGGACCACCAGATACTTCATAGAAAATCAAGAACACAAGAGGTATAATGGAAACTTTTTGGAATTTCTCTAACCTAGGGGAAGAAGGTTCTCCCAGTTCTACATAGCCGGGATTATCAGACATTTGCGCAGAATTTGATCTTCTATGTTTCTGCATAAATCACCAAACTTCAATCAAAATAAGGTACTTTACCTACTTTCAGCAGATATAGGCATAGCCAATAGAGAACAAACATTTCAACACAAGTGCAAAGTTACATGTGACTCAACAGCAAAAACCCTAGACACAGCTTTTGCTTAATAGGTGCCTAAAACTGAAAGACAAGTCCAAAACACAGTACACTTAGAGAAACACAAGATTAAGCTGTTACAGAGGTTATATAAGTCATCATCCTAGTTAAGAAAAACCTAACTACGAAATCAGTACCCAGGTGATTAAAAGCTTAAAAGTAGAGTCTTTTCTCTACTAAATCTTACGAAACTCAAAACCCATCACATAAAATCTGTTCACACAAACAGAAAACTATAACAATCGAAAGCAAATCAAATAAAAACAGAAACTTCAAAAACGAAGCAAAAATTAGGTACCTTTATTTATAGTTAGAAAACAATGAAGTGAGTGAAGCGAAATCGAAAAAAGGGAAGCGTGATACGTATGATATGAATTATGATGAATACTTACCATTAATTAAAGTAAAAAAGCGATTTTGATACGTGAGAGATCCCACTCGATTTGTGTCAGCGGCATCAGAACTGGGGTTGAGTGGGAAGCCACGTTCTTTAGGTTCAAATTGGCACGTGTATCCTTTTTGGAATTGTATACACTGCCAATAGGGAAAGATGGATTGGATTGGACCGATAGAGACGAACGGCACAGGATGAAACGAAGTCGATTCAAGCTAGGGATAACCTATTACCTATGCTATGCGTTTTCACATCGTGGAGCCTCCCAATTTTAACTTTTTAACATTTTTGTCCGATGCTGTAATATTTCGGTTCCAGGTATAAGCCGTCATTCCAGCTCTAATTAACGTGTAATTTGTCCGGCCTAAATATATTGATCAATCAACAATTCAAGACCCAATATCCAAGACACTCAGTCAAATATTTGAGAATAATGGTTGTTATCTTTGTATATAATCAAATATTTTTTCGATAGAATAATATCTTTTATTTTCTTAATATTATGGATCAACCCAATCATCAATTGTATACTCTACATAAGGAGATCTTATAAACATAATCGAAGGATATATCTCATATATGAGATCTAATACTAATTTATTTATTAATGTATTCAATGAATCTTATTGAGTCAATCTATAATAAACAACATATTTATATTTACTTCTCTTTTGTTTTTTTTGTTTTTCTCTCCACTCTTAAATTGATCTCAGATCTACCGAACCAAAAATCACCTCATCAATTGGTGTCGTCTGTGAGAACTGGTTTCCTAATATTTTCAGTCTAAAAAAATAAAAAAGAATCACAAAAAGTCATGTATTTACTAACATCAACAATGACAGATCCAAAATTTACTAACATAAATCACAAACAACTCAAACAAATGAAGATGAATAATTGTTTTAATGTATAATATTTTTATGATAAATAAAAACAATAACTAAAATAGAAATCATGTAAATCTCCCATTTATATAGAACGTTCCAAAGTCATGCATAATGATTATTAAGAGTCTTCCAGCTATTACTAATTAATTGTTTTTTCAACGAATGAGTGAGATAAAAAATGACTTATGAATTAAAGATATTAAAAAAAGATTATAATAAGAAAACTTTAACATAACCCACTGAATAATTTAATTCAAAGAGATAATCCGATTTTTAGACAATCGTCATACTTTTAAATATAAGAAAATAGCTCCAGGAGTTCGAGCTACTGAGGTGGCATAGTGATAGATAAGAGAAATAATAGTAAAAGTAGCGGAAGATCATGTAGTAGTATATTCGGTTGTTTGCGATAGAATAGATTCAAGTGTTTGACGAAACTCAACTCATATTCACGATGATGCAGTAAACCTAACAAAAGAATAACAATTTTGAAATATATAATCCGAAAAATGTCTAAAAGGCAGTTTATTAAATAAAAAGTATAAATAAAATAGATAATAAATAAAATATATAAAAACGACCAAAGTAAATTATGTGATTAAAATATTTCAACCACGCAATTATTGTAGTTTAAAATTTAGGATTATAAAGAAACCTGCATAAAAGAAAATAAGTAAGGGAGAATTTTTTTGGATGAAGTCGACTATACAATCTTGTTATCAAGGAATTTAAAATGCAAATAAAAGAGGATGCAGTGCTAGACTTTAGAGGTTTAAAAGTTATGGACAAAAAAATATAGTATTTTTCTCCCACCAATTATGGTAAATTATAATACCAAAATAAGCACGCCAGAGATGGAGAAGGTGAGATGTTGACCACTTTACGACCATCCAAGTCCAGCTTAGATGATCATGACTATTCTTTTTAAACCTAAATCAGGTGATGATAGCGTCCCAAATGCAATATGTGAAAATTTAGTCATAATGATTAATAGACACAACATAATAATTTAGGAGGAGGATAACTAAGAGTGGTGAGCTACATGATGAAAGAGTGACGCGATATATTGTATTTGTATCATACAAAACCAGCTCACTCGATACAGTGAGCGGACGTACGAATGGTATGGTAAATATATTTTATTGTAAATTATATATCCCCATTTATTGATTCTCTATCAATGAAGAGCCTCATTATTCTTATATTGAGAATAAGCATAATAACGAGTTTATGAATTTACTGAAGGTTGTGATACTTTTTAGCACTACCCGACCTGATTTGGGAAGACCAACATTACAAATATATAAGATTATATCGGAAACCTTTAGGCCTTTTTAAACCTTAAATGATGAGTAATACGTTTCCATATTGGGACACTAAAGAGGCGAGGAGAAGTCACTTATCATACAAAAAAATAATTGGCTTTCATATTGTTAATCGTCACCTTATACATATTAATAATTAAAAGTATAAGGCAAAGATTATTCCCCATGCCCAAAAGAGGATGAACCAAAATTTATGTTCCATAAGTTATCTAGTCATATTAGATAGACTATTTTTTTCACTTACAATGAACCACAAAAGTTTGAGGATGTTCATATGATTCTAGGATCCCATTGTCATCCTTGTGGGTGGATAATGTGATATTTTTCCAAACAAATTTAGCTCTAATGATATTCATCTGGTGACCATACTAAAGGAAACAACGAAGAAATTGAGCCAGATCCTTGAGGATTCAGGTCGGTAAGATGAAAATAAAGAACCAATACGCTTGACAAAAGCATGACATACTCGATGAGATTAAGCCTACTAGTATAAGAGAGTTGTTCAGAAATCCATAAACCAAGTATAAAGCTCTAACACAAACTATATTCATGTTGGAAGACAATCTTGTTTTGTATGATATGTGATAAATGAGTTATCCTCATTCATTCTAATTTGCGACATTGCAAGAAATTTTTCCATTAAGAATTGGTAATAAATTTTTCCATTAAGAATTGGTAAGAAATTAAATTTTCCACCATTACGATCAGCGGTCGGATCCAGAACTAAAATTAACAGTATGTCCAAAATCATGATTTTTTTAACAAAAAATAAATATTTGAGTATTATATAGTACAAATATACCAATATTTCAATTACAAGATAAACTCTTCTTATTTCATCTTCATCATTTGGATAATACTTCAAAACTTGAGTCCTTTTTCCACCATCCAACTCCAAATATCTTTTTTAATATTTTATTTGAAGATGATGGATCACTTTAAAGTACATTTTATCTTTAATCTTATTATAACATATTATTTTTTGAATTTAATTATATAATTGGTAAACGTCGTATACAACTTTTATAACTTATAATAAATTACATAAATATGATTAATATACTTAATTAAATCATTCATGTATAATTTTTTTTATTTAAATATAATTATTTAATTAATAAATTCAATATAAAAAATTTATTACTTAAATACAATTAATAAATTACCTAAATATGATTAATAAACTTGTATAAATTATTGAGATACAAAATTTATAAAAGAAAAAAAAACAATTATATATATATATATAACTATTCAACCATTAATATATCATCTAAATATAATTAATAAGCTTATATAAATCATTAATGTACAAAATTTATAAATAAAAAATTACATGTTTAGCTATTCAACATTTTTTTTCAAAGGTACATTTGTCATTGTCAATTTTTAGCTAATCCAAATACTATATAATACATGGAAGTCTCCGGTTACCACTTAATACAAATAATTTAATAAGATATGGGCATTTGAATTGGAGGAAAAAATAGAGTCGAAGGGGAAAAAAGAGAAGAACTAGTAGAATTGGGGGAGAAAAAAAGCACGTCGAAAAAAAACTATAAAATAGGAAAATATAAATACTTTTGGGGTTTATGAGGTTTAAACTGATAACCTAAAGTATAATGGAAACTATAAAAAAATAAAAATATAAAACAATTTGGAGTTTATGAGGTTTGAACTCATGACCTAAAGTACAAGGAAAACTATAAAAATTGAAATGACCTAGAGTATAAAGAGAACTATAAAAAAAAGAGTAAATAAATATTTATGGTTTGCTCTAAGGGTTGAACTCATGACCTTGAGAAAAAAGGTAAAACACTATACCACTATACTAGAGTTTTTATTTTGATTTAGGGTACGTCATGGCATACTCGGCTACCCCATAAATTTACCCCTGATTACGATTACAACGACATGCACACGCAGAAGGATTGAGTTGACTGGACACATTATATTCAATTGGAAGAAGTCCACTAACATCGCATGAAGTGGAAAGCAAACTCGTGTGTCAAACAGAATCGTGAACATCTCTATTTTGCGTCTACCTCACAGTTGGAAACATAATTGCCATAATTTCTGGTAATTTTCATTGCTCCCACAGGTAATGCGTTTGGTCTGATCATCGTGGTTGGTATTGATTCGGTAGAAACCTACCATTTAAATATTATGGGAGGTTGAATAATATCTTCAGCAAAGGAGAATATCGTCCTCCATTTAGATATTATGGGGGGTTGAATATTATGTCATTACATAGTAGCCTACGAGCCGAACTTCCCCATTTCATCTCCTATTTTTTGATTTGTAAATTATGATATATATCATGACTGTTATGTCAAATCAGTGTATGAATTAACCTAGTTGAGTTTACGAAGAAAATATATATGTGTGTCTTGCACAAATAGAAAGTCGTGCGACAATAAGGTAAGTAACGTTCTTGTTTATTTATTATAACTATAAGTTTGGTGCGACCCTGACCATACGGGTGGAGTTTGATCTATACTGTCTCCGTGAAATTTCAACATTTACTCTTGCCTCGGACAACATACATCAATCAAAAGATCTGGCTACTATCTAATTAGGCTCGCGCCTCTCTTATTTTCTGAAGTGAAATGATCATAAGCATGCTTCTCCTACTACCCTCAAAGAAACTATTAACCTCGTGGGGCCTAATATCATTTACTGATAAAGTTACTTTATGCATATACATCTTTTGCGTTTGTCTAAGAAAAATGTATATTTATCATCTGATATTATCTACGTTTAGGTCATATTTAAGGTCATGACTCTTCTGATATAACCTGAGCCAATGTATTGCACATATTTAGGGATGTGATTATCATATGATATTATTTACATTTTAGGTCATATTTTAGGTCATGTCTCTTCCGATATAGCCTACTGGCTCAGGTATGTTAAGGGTCGTGACTCCCTTCTAATATCGCTTACGGGCTCGGACATATTAAAAGTCGTGATTTTTTTTCTAATATCATTTATGGGCTCTGGAAAATTAAGGGTAGTGATTCCATCCATATCTCGTCTATGCGATCGAGAATCTCAAGGTTTCAACTTTCTTTATATTTCTTTATGCATGTTTGAGGATACGTTATGTGTCGCTTATTTCCTAAGATATTCTCATAAGTTTGAGAAACTATATTAGATACACGCCTCTCACAATCTTTTATATAAGATCGGTCGCCTTATAATACATGTATATTACCTCTTTTCTTCATTGTCATTTTTAGGCTAATAGTACTTTTGATGTGTTTAACCTAAAATATTAAGGAGGTTATCCAATTAATCAGAATTAACTAAAACATCTTTTCATTTAGAAAAGCGTACAAAAAACTGTAGTATTTTACTATATGTTAGTTGTAATCTTTTCCCTTTTACAAAATTAAGCTTTTTTCTCAAAGGATGTTTGGTCGAAAAATGGTTTTCAACGAGGTAGGAATAAGGTCAGCACAAACAGATCTATTTTGAAGAATGATAATTTGCCTAGAGTAAACTGGGCCCATCAAAGGATAAAAGCAACACGTCGTGTACAAACCGCTCAAGTCAAAGGCTGTCCAACCTAACCACTCAAATTAGAAAAAATCAAAGAGAAAGATCAACTTCTAAAATAGAGCCTAAGGGCTTGATTAATTGCATAATAAAAAGCCTACTAGCTCAGTCGAATACACTACCTAAAAACTTGGGCTTGGAGAACTCAAATTACGCAAGCCACCAATAAGGCTACACTTAGTTTACTTCTACTCCCCTCTCATATTTTTTGTAAGGAATATAAAGGCTACTTATATGTGCTAAATTTATACCATGGATGAACCCAAGCATATCTTGAGCTTGGCGTGTAATATATCTTAGTTAGAGTAATATCAAAGAGCTACCCCAATCGAGCTTTTGTTTATAAAAGGCTCGAGAACATGCTTTGGTAGCAAACAACTATAACTGCCACTAAACATGTGAATTATGGTTAGTTACTTATGTTATCAATTTAACTTAGTATAGTAGCTACTTATGTAACATAATCAATAAATAAAACTCTACATGATGAACTTGAGATACTTGCGTGATGGCGCGCCAAAACAATATTACTCATTGAGATACATCTTTATCTAAATTATTCAACTTCTATACCTAACTTTGTCACTTATATACTATCATTTCTACACATGAACTAGCCTAATACACTAAGAATACTTGTTCATAATCTACTTTTTTGGTCCGAACAAAACCTAACCACGTCAATATATAAATAATTTTATAAATCATAGAATAATGGAAGATCTTTGAAATTATTATTTTCTTGCAAAAAGTTCAGTAAAAATAGAAGTGGACATAAATATCGAAAGATAAAATTCAATGTCCCAAAATATTGAATGGTCTTTTAAACTCATAGCTCACTCGGTTAATGTTGAACTATTGGCCTTTGGAAGTTTTATGCATAAAACATAATCACAAACTCGTGATATTCTTTGAAGGAAGTCTGAGAGCGAGCATGTTGAAACCAAAACAAACATGAGATCATAAAAAAAATTCGTTGGACAATAGTCGCCCTCAGAATATCTTAGTTGGATTGAGAAAAAACAAACCCGAAAACGTACAATTAAAAACAAAATACATTCGAGTTATGCGGTAATTCAAAGATTCAATATTTGTTGGGAAAAATAAAAGAATATCAAGAATATAAGTTTTCTCACCTGACATGCATCGACATTTAAGTACATTATGACATGTTCTAATTATGGATATTACCTACAAAAATACTAAGCATAACATGCCACTGTTTGAAAGTGTTGGGATCAACGGATTTGACATTTTGCATTGCATTTATATTTATAGATTCGTAAAACTTGGCCATCTACACTAAGGCGTTGGATCGACTTAGGGTTCTTATGATAGGAAACAAGTGTGTATTACCATATTTTATGTTGACGGTTATAGATTTTGTTTTAATGAGTGCAATTTACGAGATAATTTTGGATCGACAGATATACTATGCATCTGGCACATAGACAAAAACATTATAACTATTGGTGTGGTTATTTTCAGTCTGAGGGTAATTTTGTAAAGTATTTTGGGGAATTTAATGTTTAGAGTAGAAAGTAGTGAGATAATTAAGCTGTGTGCTAGCAGTAAAACATGTTACCAAAGTGAACATTTTGATGCCACAAATTTATTATTTTACGCCCATGTATATATGTATATATATTGTATATGTTTTCCACCGTTATATTCACTGACAAAATTAGGACGTATATTAATACCAATTGGTTGGTGAACCTTTGATATTCAAACACTATAGGCGAGTAGGTCTGAGAACATACACATCCTGGCCGAACTTTACCATGCCTTATAATGTGGTTGCCAACATGCTACAATAAAATTTATCGGTTTTATCGCGCTACTTGAGTGTTGAGTCCACGATCATTTATGTTATCCCTAACCATCACGTTGGTAAGGACATAAGGCGACCATGCTGCATACACGTGTGTGGATTCCAGATGCGACAAAAATCTATAAACATCCATTACAACCGGAATCTTAAATGTAAAAAGTTGACATTAGATGAATTAACATTAGATGCAATACATATCATATTATTCTTTTAAATATTTAATATTTACGTTAATATTATATATATACACGATAACACTATTATTTATTATTTTACATGGAATATTTTAACCTTACTTAAATATCCATAATGTTAGACGATTCACAAATATGGTATGGTTTGATTATATCGTCAAATGCGGATAAAATGTTGAGACGTACAAATATGAGTGTATACTTCATTAGTTTGGTTACAAGCAACACATACCATAGAATTTGAGAAATGTTTTACTAAAGAAAGGTATAATGGTGGGAAGAATACGAAATAAGAAAACTATATTTGACACAATTGCGGGAGATACATTTTACCCAAACAAGGTTATGTAAATGTTAGCATGATTCAACATTCATAAAATAGAAGAGAAATATGATTAATGGATTTGAAGGAACCTTTAATATCCTATGTTGGATGTTGTACCTATCATTCTAGTCGCGTCACACGATGCATGAAGAGAACTTATGTGTTTTACTAAAAAAGATAATCAGCATCTATAAGCACATAATTTCCCTAAATGACATATAAGGAGATCATTTTATCATGGATACACTTATCAAGCTATGAGATTCATATAATTTTTTATGGTTCTTTTATGTTTTAGTTAGTAAGATGTTATGCTTTGAGAATTGATCTTTATTTAATTATGGTCCAGATTTTAGATTTATGTTTTGTCTTATGTTTTAAATTGTATACTTTTATATGGTTTATTATATGCATTACAATGTGTATTCTACGAAATGATTTGTGTATCCATTCATTTATTATGATGGTTTATTATTGTATTTATTGGTATGTTTTAGTCTTCTATTTGATCCTTTATTGTTATATTTGTTAATTTTTTGTATCGAAATGAATGTCCGACCTCAAACTTAGTTGTTATTTGTTTATAATGTCTAATATTGTTGACACAAACAGTCAAAATTGGTGCGGAATCGTGGAAATCTTTGTCGATACGACCCATCAATAAACATTGGTCACATAATGACAGTGAATGTCAACGCCACATATCTTTTATAATTTTTAATTAAAATTAATGTTCTTATCATTCTCAACAATATCTGTGAACATTAGATGTGCAAATAAGACAACCTATGTCGATCCAATGATTCAACAATAGGTGGATCTATTTTTATAGTTATTGTCGACTCCTAATGTTGAATTCGTTGCTTAAACAAAATCTCAATTTATCCTACTGCCTACTCATAACAACGAAATTAAGATCCAACCTGTTTAAACTAATATTAATTTGTACATTTATTTTAGTTGGTTACTGGTTTAAATGTTTATAGGTTTTACCAAATCTTTCACACATATATTGACGGTTAGTTTTGATATTAGTTGGTAAACAATATGTATATAATGTTAAAATGGTAAGTCTACATAAAGAGACAACGAGTTTTTAATAACATCCAATTACGCCTTATCACTTTGATATTGGATACAATTTCGACGTTCTCTGTCGACATTCACGTTATTCTGACATTAAATAATAACTTTTTAGTTAAGTCGCAGAACTTTTTTTATAAACTAAATCCAGTACCAATGAATTCATTAATACAAAACTTAATCCATATAATAAATAACATAATCTATGCAGTATTCGCATTAATAAATAACAAATGAAAGGTTTAAACGATATATTGTTAGTTCATGAATCGATCCGTTATTTTACGATCTTGTTCAATTACTCTTGTATAAAAAAAACAATTTGATCCAACAATAGAGTGGATGAACAAAAATCTCATCTCGTCGATATATTATCTAACCATGATGAAGAAGAAGTAGTGACGGGTTCAGATAGAGAAAAACCAAATATATAAGTTGAAGAAATATTATATAACATAATATATAATTTATTCATAATTTTTTATGTTAACAAAATAATTTTCATTCATGTGAGTGATGCAACTTATATTATTTTTGTGAGTGGAGGCGTAACACATTTAAGAGCTAAAAATGTTATCAAGGAACGAAGCATATGAAAATGGTAGCAATGATAAAACTATTTTTTGGCACTTTATCCAATTCTCGGAGCCGGCATATATATAGTGATGCATTTTAGCCTCTTATTTTTTTCATCTACAAATTGGCGACCACCGTAAATGAAAGGGAACTCCAGAGAAATTTTATTTATTAATCATTCCATTATGTATAACCATCCCTCTTAAGGTCCAAAATTAGATTGAGAAATAGCCCTAAAACCATGATGAAATTAGATTTTTGTTTTCATTACCTCAGAACTAAACCGATGCATAAACTCGAGAATATGGTTGCAATATAACAAATCATTTATAACTCATTGTTTAACTTTTCAGTTTCTGGGTGTCTTATAGGGTTTTTATATTTTAGAAAATGTGACTTTTTTATTTTAATAACTAATGTTCTCATGGTACTTGCAACTATATTCTGGATTATACGAGTGTAGTGTGATATTTTTTTTTCTAGCTACCAGTTTCTTAGATGATACGCTCAATTTGAAATTTCATCTGTTTCGTCGAACTATTGTTAGCAAGTATTTTCCCATTTCCTTTCATTTAAACCAGTTTTTTGAAGGGGGAGGGGGAGGGGAGGAGACATGGGTTTACTTGTGAATAATTACTTAAAACACATTCAATAATATGTAAAACCTCTGTTCCGAATCATAGTCAAGACTATAGTTCCTATTTCGAGAGATAATTATTCATAAATTTGTCTTCTTTACAAATTATTTTGTAACAAAATTTATTTTTTTCCACCTCTTGTCAATCATAGATAAATTCATAATATGATCCTAGGTTACCATCATACCTATCTCACATGCACAATGAACACAAAATACTATTTTTGACATCTTCATATCGTTCGAGCATGAGTTTAAGGAATGTCTAGCTTACCCATTCTCTAACCTATTTAAATATGGCATTACCGGAAGAAAATGTAGATAATTTCTTATATTGCTCGAACGATACTTTTGTCTTCGTGTGTTGTGTACCAAAAAAAATGTTAAATTTATCTAAAACTATACAAAGTTTAGTCGACTCATCCGGGTACACCATTTTAATGATGAATGTTGTCATTCAATAAAATTGACAAAACATTAGTTCGAATACGTTACTTGATTATCACTTTCATACATAAAGATGAATGGACTTACCATTTAGTTGTCATGTTTATATAGTGATTGACAAGCTTAATGTATGATTGATTGACTGCACAACTCCAACTTATTATGCTTTTATATTATTATAAATATTACGTATGATGGATACATTTTGAAATTTCTCATTTCTTAAACCAGTTAAAACTTCACAATGATCGGAACCCACTATAACAAATTTATAACTTTTTTTGTCTGGTTTCAAAGCTCTCGCTCTTGGACATCATTTTAAGAATTTGTAGTATTATGACTATGTTTTTTGTATAAAACTTTTAAAGTTCATAATCGACTTTGGACTGAAACGGGAAAAACTTTATAGCTAAAAGGAAATTTAGGTTTTTTTATCCCCCCCGGTCTTCTCTTAACATTAGGTTTCTTAGATTATTGTGTATATGGTCCTGATTTCTCGCAAGCAAAAAAATAACTTCAACATTCTTCCATTTTCTGATCACCACTAAAAGTCTTATAAATCAAGTATCCCATAAAAATTTCCACTTGCTTTACATATTCAATAAGTTAACTTTTGGTGTTGATGTCGAATCATCACGTTGATATTGGAAAAAAATCAAATACTATTTTTTTCTGACCATAAACTAAAAAACTGATGAAGTATATACCTCAATTTGTGGGCTTTGAACAGTACATCATCCCTCGACTATCGCGTTTGGTGGCATATAGTCCCCTGACTTTCAAATGTCCGTTGACAGTCCCTGGACTATCGTGTTTGGATAAAGTTAGTCCACCAGATCCTCTAATCCATGAGAGGCTTCCACCTGTCACCATAGTCCCCAGATTTTTGTATCACCACTAGTCCTTTGAGTTTAGTTATTCATAATATTCTACATTTTGGGGTTGACCTAAACTCAAGGGACTAGTGGTGATACAAAAATCTGGGGACTATGGTGACAAGTGACAGCCTCTCATGGATCAGATGATTTGGTGGACTAACTTTATCCAAACGCGGTAGTCCAGGGACGATCAACTGACATTTGAAACTCAAGGGACTATCTGCCACCAAACGCGATAGTCGAGGGATGATTTACTGTTCAATACCTCAATTTGTGATTCTTCAATCTCGTTTGTATAAAAATGATGAAGTGTATATCTCTTGGGAAGGATGTCATCAATTTGTGAATTAATTACAATTTTGAAAATCAATTGGTTTTTATTAATTAAAAAAAACACTTAAAACATGGATGGTTTACACGGATTCTAAAACAATATATAACTTTTATGTGTTTTATAATTTATCATAAATAAAAATCTATAATTTTAATATTTTAACTTACCTTTAATTTTTTTATTATTAGTATTAATATAACACAATATTTTTTTTATCAAAACAATAACAAATAATTTTGGACAATGCTATATGGGAACCTCATTTGGCTATAATGAGATCCCGAACCAAACTTTTTATTTTATTTTATGTAAATTGACAATTTTACCCTTCTTATATAAAACCAAAATTTTAGCTAATAATTCTCAATTCCCAGAATCATCTAAACCTTTAACCAAACTGAACAAATCGGATCCAAACAACTCTAATTTGACCGAATCGAATACTTATTCAAACTACTTAATGGTTGTTCTATAATCGAGTCGAAAACAAGTTTACCTTTTATCGACAAAAAATCAAAAAAACAGTTCCAAGTTGAATTTTTTCATCAAAACTACCGAAGTAAAAAAGCGAAATTGAATTGGGTTTCTTCAAATCGACATGCCCGTTTGGAGCTTGAAGAGAATTGAAAATATTGGAAGGTGAAGATATATGCAGAAGTTGTCGAAGAATGGAGTCGAGTGCAAATGAAGGAGGTGTTTTTGTTTGCAGAGGAAGATGAATTGTGGCAGAACTAAAATTGCGAGGTAAATTTAGTGAATTTGGTCTATTAGGTTGGATTGGCAATACTGGTTTTAAAGGTAAAGTTGTTCCTTCCATTTAGAGAGAGAAAGAAGGCTTGCAAAGTTTCTTCCTTTTTTCTGCAAATCTCAAAGTTATGATTTTTGATGGTATCTCACCCACAGTGAGAGAGAAGAATGGAATGAAGTATTCTTTCAAGTATTGAATCAGAGAAGCTTAGTCTGAGAAAAAAAAGTTTGATTTCTAGTTAAAAATTTGGTTTTATATGAAAAGGATAAAATTGTCATTTTACATAAAATAAAAGATTTTTTTTTGGTTTGGGGTCTCATTATAGCTAAATGAGGTATCCATATAGCTTTGCCTAATAAGTTTTAATAAAATATACAAATATATTCATAAATATTTCAATTATGAAACAATTATAATTAAATTATTAATATACCTTACATGGTTGTATATTTTTATTAAAATCAAATTATCACAAAACTAATTTCTTATCTAATATCCAAAAAATAATTCCAAACATATTAAAAATGTTTAATTTTTTTTATCATTTTTAAATATTTGAGACATAAAAAAAATATCCTCAATAACTGGGAAAATTGTAATGAAGTGTATTTCGTTTAGTATGTTACCAGACGTGTATAGGTTATTGTATGAGTTTGGAAAAATATAAACGGGATGGGTTATGGGTTTAGCTATACCAGCACCCATCCCAACTCATTGCCATCATGATTACTATCAATGGCAAACCTGCTGCCATAATCCCTGCATCATAGCATTATAGTGCGTTACTCAATTGACGAGCCCACTACATGAAGCCCTTAAATATGATACCTCAGTACAGTACTAGGTTCGGCACAACCACTAGCTATATCATATAATTTTTTGAGATTAGACGCGCCGTCATATTACGTAACACAAAAATATCCATAAGATTAACATGGGTAATGTAGACATTACGCTTTCGGCATAGCCTCATAACCTTAAAGAGAAGGTACACCATAAAAAGCTAATATATATAAAACACGCAATAGTAAATGAAATATTCATATACGCAAAAAAATCGTGCCTTAGACTGCCTAAAGGCTTAGTAGTATCATAATAATAAAAATATTCCTTAACACATGAGGACTTCATCAAAAGACAAATGAAAATTCTAAATCACGGGTCCAAGAGACTATGTTTAGAAACACCATTATCTTGAGGAAGTTTAGGGTCATTAAAATCGATTAGTGGTTCAGTTTCACCATCTCCAAGAAAATAATCCCTTAATCTAGAGCCATCGGCTTCTAAGAAGGATCATTGTACTTTGACGGGGGTATAGTCATCTAGAACCAAGTCCTATAAATATCTCAATTATGCAATATCACAAAGGTATAATAAAAGTTAAAAATCATGTTGGTATGCACTATATTGGTATATTTTTTTGATCGATTTAATCACGTTAACCTCTTACGTCTGAATTTGTACCACATGGACATTCGTGCTCTGGATTCCATTTCTAAAATAACATTATGTTTGACATCTAATGCAACAAATATCATCTATATATCTGAGTGAAAACTATGTGATCTTGATGAGAACATATAAATATATCCGATTGAAGAGAAATATGAGATCATCAAAGTACCAACTGTTGGAATTGGAGTTGTGTTGATGAAAGATAGAAAACCAATTTCCTATTCTCGGGACAAGGTGAGTGAAGAAGCCTTGAAATATCCTACATATGATAAAGAGTTATATGATCTTGTGCATATATTGTGGATATGATGTCACTATCTATGATCTAAAAAGTTCATGGTCCAATCCTTGAAATACTTAAAGGGCCAAATGGAATTGAACAAATGTAATGCACGTTGGGTGAGGTTCAATAAGACATTTCTGAATGTTAATATATGCAAGCAAGATTTTATGATACAGTAATAACACAGAGAAAGTTTAATAATATATTTTAAAGTTACAAAAACGTTTATTGAGAAAGTTAATAAGTGATGAAAGTCCATTACTGATATGCGACGTACATTTAAAATCACACTTGACGTATTAAATATTGAGGAAACAATATTTGAAGATTGAGAGAATATTATGATTATAATATCATATTTTGATGTAATCATAAGAAAAAATGATGAATAAGAGGATGCTTTAAACGTACATGTTGGTCATATTACAGGATCTCGTGTTATACAAATCAAAGATGCATTAAATGGGTTAATTATTAAAATTATGGACAACATTAACAAGTTCATTAGCGGTGATACTTATCAAATACAACCCATATTATACATATTAAATGCCTAAGAGAGCACTTACAATGGTTCTACAAAGAGATACGAAAATAAAATCTCAAGACCATTAAAACGGCTTGTTAGGATGTCTGTTATTTTTTAGTTAGTTTGTTAGAATATCTTTTGATTTGCTATTTGTTAAATAATTTGTTAGGATATATTTTAATTTTCTATATGTTAGTTAGTTTGTTCGGATATTTTCTAATTTGACATATCTTAGTTTAAAACCTTTATATATATATATACTTTTAGTTTATAGGAATTTTGATTATATATTTCCTTTAAATAACAGTAATTTCCATCGAAAAAGAGATCCAATAAAGTGATAAAATATCAACAAAAAAGAGAGTCTCTACTCAAAATATTTTTATGAGAAAAATGTATCCTTAAACTATTCTTATGAGTAACGAGTTTAGTTGATCCTTCATTATGTTTTAATCCGGGATAAACTCAGGCTGGAGTTTTCTTTATCAAATATTTTCTATCACAGTTTTGGTGTAACTTGATCCATAATTTTTATATCATTACCTTCTATCTAATATCGTTTATAAGTCTTCTCTGAACAACAAAAAGTCAAACCAATACTCTATCGACCGCTACACATATCATCTCTATTCAAGTTATGTGTGTTCTTCAAAAAATAACTTCTATATCCAAATCACTTTTGTTCCTACATCATCTGGCATTAGAGCCAAAAGTTCATTTATCAAGATTGTATAATCATTACACACAACCCGTTACAATAGCATAAAAATATAAAGACTACAAGGTGAAGAAGTTCACACTATGATGAGCGAATTTGAAGAATATATTGGGTGAACTGATCGCCTCTAATGAGATTTAGAGCCATCAGAAACCTACCACCTCCATAAGAACAATGCTGAAACAGAAGATGCAGATGATGGTATGTCTAATTTGGAAGATGACCCTTATGACCTTTTGTTTCATTAAAACCAAAGAAGAAATCCCCTTGAGAGAGGAACAACCTATAATGCTTAGAAATACAGAGGTATAGATAAAACATCTTGTATTTGTTGGAAAATCAGATCCTAATTCCTATATGGGTTGGGAAAGGAGAATAAAGTATATATTTGAGTGATATTGATATACTAAGTAAAAGAAGCTTCCCCTTAGCTGCTGCATAATTTTCAAATAATTTCTTTATTTGGTGAAAAAGAGAAGTAACAAAAAGAAGGAGACAACGTTACATACCCATATACGGTTGGGAAAACATGAAGTTTTTGTTAAAACAGAGGTATATACAAAAATGTTATAGGAAGCTGACATAAGGAACCATAACTATTGAGGATATTTTGATGAGTTTGAACATCTCAAAAATCATTTGGAACAAAAAGAGTTTGAGGAAGCACTGATGATGCAATTTAGAGGTGGGTTACAAAAAAGTATTGCAAGAGAGGTAGAAAGTCAATAATACATTGAGTTGTATGAATTATTCCATACTGCAGTCCAGATTGAACAACAACTCAAGCTAAAAAACACCACCTCCAATCGGACTAAAAGAACATAATTGTGGTATCCAAACAACAAAACATTGAATGATAGAAAATAAATAGAGACCAATGCAAAAGTTAAGGTAAAGATAATTGAAGTCACAAAGATGATAAAAGTAGAACAAATGGTAAGTAAATCAAGCCTCTATTTATATTCAAATTTTATTTCTTTGGAGAGTCTAACAAAATCTATCCACAATGATTTGAGAAAATCTGTTGAAGATTTTCTCGATTACACCGAGAAAATTCTACACATTGAAATGTATTGTACACCCAATGAAGAGAAGAATTTCGATGACCGTTTCCCAGAAAAAATCCTTCATGATTTCATACATATTCGGCAGATTGAGCATAAATTGACTTGGTACCGAGAACATCCATTCCTAAATAACCCACTTATAAAATGAATCTAGAAAAGTCAAATGAGATGCAAAATCAAGTTAGTGAGATGATGGAAAAAATGTACATTCGCCAAAGCACGATCTTTGTGTTGCTCAAGTTCTATTTATAACTAATAAGGATGAGACTTGGAGGCTAATGTTAATCACAGATCCATTAACAATATAACGTTAAAATAGCGACATCCTATTCCTCATTTGAATGATATGCATGGTTCTCACATGTTTTTAAAAATTGATCTTAATAATAGTTATCACCAATTTACATCCCGTCCTATACAAATAAAAAATACACGAAATGGGTTAATTAATAAGATTTGAGACAAGGAGAACATTAACAAGTCCATTGGTCGTAATACTTATCAAATCCAGCCCATATTCTACATATAAAGTCTAAAAGAGAACTTAAAATGCTTTTAGAATATTTGGTCAAAATGAGATACAAAAATAAAATCTCAAGATCAGTATAAAATACTTGTTAAAATATCTGTTATCTTGTAGTTAGTTATGATAACATTTAATTTTCTATCTATTAAATAGTTTGTTAAGATAACTTTTAATTTTCCATATTTTAGGTTGATATATTTAAATATATATACTTCTAATTTTTAGGACTATCAATTATATTTTTCATTGCAGTAAGGAGGTGAAATCAAGTGATAGAAAAAAATAAATAAGTTTCTCCTCAAAATAAACAAGTAAAGTTATAAAAAATTATCTTGGACAATATTAAACCATCCATATTTCATTCATGAATTGCTTCATATAACACAAAACAACAAATAATTGGTTATTTCTAAAACAAAATATGCTATATTATATTAATAATAAAAGTTTCAACAAACTCATCAAAACTAACACTATAAATATTAAAACAAATACATTATATAAAAAATAAACTAGTTAAACAAATTCAATTAATCATACGATCGATTACGTCAAACATAAACCAGTTAACCAAAATATATTTTTAAAAATCAAATCAATTAAACTCCATTAGTTACTCTATCATAAACTAATTAATTAAACTTATTAATCAAACAAACTAACATCATGATCGAATCAGTAATGCTTCAAAACTAATAAGAACAACATAACTCAATGTTCTTCTCAAGACGATGAAATTAAGAAAAATCTTTCTCATCAGATACATTGCGTATAAAAACACGTATGTGAACTCGTCTCAAATGAGAAAAGGGACCGTGTGATATTCTACCAACAAAGCTAAATGTTGTGTTTATAAATACAAATACTTCTAAACTATTTTGGATTTATTAGATCCGTCATATCAAAATAAATCAGTATTTGGTTAAATAAGTTTTAACGAATAAATTTATTGTTCGGATATAAGATTAAAATCTTAAAATAAAAATTAATTATTGTTTTAAAAATTGAGTTCTCTAAAATAATATGTTATCATAAAACAACATAAAAAAATAACAAACCAAGAAATTTGTATATGTTTGTACGAATATGTTTTTAGATTTCGTACAACATGTATAAAATAACACATCTTATTTACACATAATTATGTGAGGTATTATCATCCCGTTTGTAAAAATAATGCATATTTTTTTGTCCCTTCATACAAATTATACGAGCACGACCATGTTGATTCACACCTTCTATACGAACACGACAATACTAATTCAAACACCATGTGACACATATTTCTCTTTCACGTATTATGTGAATCTCAATTTATATTAAAAATGGACAATAATGATCTAAAACAAAACACCAATCAATTACAAAATCCAAATAAAAAAATAACGAAACCAATAAAAAAGTAATTGAATTATTGGATTTTTTTAATTACAAACTCGAGTATTTAGAAAAAAAAAACAACAAAAAAATCGAAAACAAAATGTAACTAAAAGTCCAAAATTTATAAATTAAGAGTTGAAAAAACATAAAGAATTTTTTTTAGTAAAATATTATTCATATCATATATATAGATATCCCCTTTTTGAAAAGTTAAAATGAATAATAATAAAATAAAATAAAATATCCTAGAATTGTGGACTCGATGAGTGTCCCCTAGTATATCTGGTTTGGCCGAGCATCTCTGGCAAATCACAGAATCCCTAAATTAATAAAATAATATATATATATATATATATATATATATAATATAATATGTTTGTTAAGATTCATCTAACTTCCCTATTCGTAAGGAAAACCCATTAAGATTTATCCATCTCAAACGATGTTAGTACTTAGTAGTACTTACTATAACATCTCCCGATTTTAAGTAAACAGAATCAAAATCCTATGCTTGAATAATTATTCAGATTCTTCTATTTAATCTCACCAAAAAAATCTTCCATTACTCACAACCACTACTTCACTTCACTTCACTTCACTTCACTTCACTTCTCCATTCTCTCAAATTTAAGCTTCAATTTCCAGTTCAACACCCGATCTAAATCTCGATCATATTCGTCCAATTTCCATACTCCAAACGCCTCATTCGAAATGACAACCGAGGAACCATTTACATATACCAGCCTCATCGATATACTACCTAAAGCGCCACCTCGGCCGCTAATAAAATCGGCGAACGGTGAATCGAGCAGCTTGGGCGAGATTCCGATCAGGAACCCGTTGGTCAAACAAGCGGCTTTGGCCTATTTGCAGCCGGTCGGGATCGCAAAACAAACGAAGAGCGTGGGCTTTTTTAGTCTACTGAAGGTGTTTTTTTATGGAAACGACGATCATTGTGGTTGTATTTCTTGGGTTAAAGAGGTTGTTTTGAAGATATGTAGGGATATTTTCGTGATGAAAGAGAGAGAAATATACTACGATGATGATTTCATAAGAAAAGTTAGGTGAAAGTTTTTTGGAAGATTAGTTTTATGTAATGCAAATATGACTAAGTATTTGAATAAGGATTTAGGTGAATGATGTTGATATTATTATGTACATTGTTTTCTTATTTTCTTGTCTATGTTAGCAATTCATTTTATGCTCACTAGTTTACTTACTTTTGTTTATTTATTATTACTTTGTATTTTTCATTTATAAAAGCATAAGATATGGGGATTTCTTTATGCACCATTGTGGATGTCTACAACCCATCCTTTTATATACTTGTGTTTGTTAGCGATTTATTTATAATCACTAGTTTACTTATTTTTTTTATTACTTGATATTCTCATTTATAATTTCTTTTTAATAGTAGTATATAAATTTATTTACATTAAAACATCTAATATATAAATATCCAGCTTATTGAAGATAACATGTATTACTTTAATGTTTTCTTACCATAAAAACCTAACTTTACTTTTTTGTTTTATTTATTTATTTATTTTGTACATCCTTTTGTATTTATAACTCTAATTTGGTGAAAATTTTGATTTTGATTTTTTTTATAAACGAATTCAACAAGTGGCATGTGTATATTGTTTTGATTTTTGTTTTAGGTTGTTGAAACTATTTTTAAGAAAAACTTAAATGGAAATATCTCACCATATTTAATATAGGCTAGTTTAATTATATAAATAAAATAACTGATTGGAAATATTAAACTTAGTAATAATAATATTTATATTATTATTCACTCTTTGTGAAATAAATAATGGATGAATAACATTTGAGGTAAGTTGTACTTAAAAAAAGAGAATCTTGTAAACCATCGGTGTAGTATTAGACTACAAAATCCCTACAAGGGTTGAAAGATTTTAATGATAATGTTAGTGTATGCTATGAAAAAATACATATGTTGTTCTCTTATTATTTCAGTTGGAAATTTTACATTGCTTTAAGGTTTCAATCTCTTTATATACTACATACATTATTCATTACACAATTATCTCCTAATAACTCTTTATTCTTAATTGTGCTTAATTGTGGGTCCATGATCCGTTGCACGTTCTTACCACTGCCTCATTACTATTTTTAGTGGTCTTACTCGCCTAACAACCGCTCCTTATCGATCGAGGTATGGTTCGACCTTTACACGGACGACGTCTAGAGATGCATATTTGTAGAAGTATTCTTAGGTACCGATCATACCTCTTTCTATCTAACAGGACTATCTCGCTGCTCACCTCCTGCTAATGCCCATCAGACTCCACTATATGATCAAGGGTGGCTTGACCTGATTGCCGTGTATAATCGGATGAAGGGTTATGCTTTAGCATGTACCCCTCTAGTTGAAATTTTTTAGTACAAAACATTATCCAAAAACGTGTATTTAGTTGCATAAACATGTAATGATCCCGCTTCCGCTTTTCCGTCAGGAGAATTTAATTTTGGAGATATACGATGTACTCATCCCTCCAATCAATAGTTGTACTGATTGAGTATATTTCTAAATTTACCGTGCCTGTCACTACCTTCGGGGAATCTTGAGTAAAGACATATGGGTTATCTTATTGAGTTGCTTCTTTGACGAGGAAATCTGCTATGGAATTGTCAGATCGAGGTATCCGTTCATATCAGAAACTATTAAACTTACTTTCCCACTTTTTTAAGGCCTCGAGGTACCCCTAGGTACTTTTCTATTTGATCTTGAAGGTTCCTCTAGTCTGACCAATCACCAATCGGAATCTGAGCGAATTAGTAGTCGGCTGGCTCCGCATATGTGGGCCAATTTCAAGTCTGCCAAAACTACTTAATATTCTGCTGCATTATTGGTTGCTTTGAAAGTGAATCTTATATCTCGTCGCATCTATTTCCTAAAAAGTGTCCTTAACACAATTTCAACACATTCTCCAGTTACGTTTAATGCCCAATCCGCCTCAATCATCCACTAGGGAGTGTTTGCTTCTTCTTCAGCATCCACTAATTCTTTGCTGAAATAATACATTGACCTTTGTACGCGTGTCGATACCGAGAGGTACACATAAATATTCTCTCTTGGTTCAGGTGCCATTAATACTTCTAGTTTTTTAATGATTTCAATGCTTGGAACACTGCATTACACTCGTCTGTCAAGTCGGGTTTTTTAGCTCCCTTTAACACTTTAAAGAATGGATGGTTTTTATCTGAGGCTCTGGAGATGATCTGGGAAAAGATGGTCAAGATAACGTTAGTCACTATACTTCCTTTATGTTTCTTGGTGGATACATAGTCAATATCGCCTTTAATTGGGATGGGTCGACCTCTATCTCCTATTTACTAACGATAAAGCCTAAAATTTTTCTATTACGTACACCGAAAGAGCATTTAAGAAGGTTGAGTTTTAGGTGGTACCTCCGCAGCGTTTGGAAGATTGTACCTAGGACTTCAAGTTGCTACTCTCCAGAGTTTCTTTTGATAATCATGTCATTGATGTAGACTTCCATATGCTGGTCACATTGTCCTGCAAAGTTCTTATTGATGTCGAGCCCGCATTTTTTAATCCGAATGGCATAACCTTATAAAAATAGAGGCCTCGCTCTGTCTGGAATGTTGTATGCTTCTCATCTGTGGGGTTCATAGTTATGTGGTTGTATCAGGAGTATGCATCCATAAGCAATAAAAATTCTTCACTGGAGGCCGCATTGACCAGCTGGTCAATTCTCGGGAGAGAAAAACATCCGTTAGGTATGCTCGGTTAAGATCGGTGAAGTCGACACATATGCGCCACTCTCCATTTTTTTACTAGCATTGGGTTTGCTATCCAAGTTGGGTAATGGGCATGCCTGATGTGACCCACCTTAACTAGCTTGTCCGCCTCTCCGAATATTGCCTATGATATTTTTGGGAGAATGTTCGTTGTTTTTGCCGTATTGGGCGAACATTACTATTAATAGATAACAAATGGAAACTGAATCTCAGATCTACTCATGTTACTTGCTCATCATTCCATACAAACACATCTTTATTTTTGTGCAACAAAGCTATTAGACTATCATCGAATATTGGGTCAAGTTTGTTACCTATTCTGACGATATTCCCTTCTTCCAACATGATACCGATCTCTTCTAATAGGGGATCGTCCTTCTTATCATATTCTTTGGGTTCATCCACCTTAAAATTTGTATGCTTTATTTGTCTGCGGTGGTCCCAGAACCCAGAGCTCGCTAATTTCTATTGGACCTCTTTGGATGGGTCGAATGTTATGGCGTAACACTACCTTGTGGTCCGCTGATTACCTCTGATGATTCTCACTAGCCTATGGGGTACTTGATGCACTTTATGAATGAGCACGCGGTGGCCTCGAGCTTGTGCAACCACGGCTTCCCATTATGGCGTGGTATGAAGTTGGGGCTTCTACAATCATAAATAAAGTTTAGACCATTATCTTGGTGTTATCGTGCCCCACCGTGACTGGGAGCTCAGGCATCTGTTTGTAACTTACCTTGAAAATAACATTAGCCAAACTACCATTGTACACGAGTACTCATGTTACCATTACCTCCGAGATGTTGTAGTTAATTGTTCGGGAATCTTCATGGGGGATAATGATACCCTTAAAATCATCACCATTGAATGTGAGGTCCGCGACTGGATCCCAAAAATTATTATATGAAGAATTACCCACGAGGTGGATGTTTAAGTCTTTGCGATATTGCTTCCGTGCTACCGGGTTAGTCAGTGAGAGGGTGCCCCCCTCAAATAGTAAACAACCATTATTTTCTCCCTGAACTGTTAGGTGCCTCAGTAGGCGTCGCATTGGCTCCCCCGTCCTCTACTACCGCTCTATCTCTCTATGCTTAATGAACTGGGTGAGGTCACCGTCGATCAACCTTTGAACCTTTTCCTTTAATTTCAACACTCGTCAGTTGGGTGGACATGATCATTGTGGTATGCACAGAAGTAGCATGGAGATCTCCAGTTTGGTGCTGCTAGCATAACCCTCGGTTGCTGTTACTTAGCTCTCTCTTTCGTCTTCTCGTCAAATAGTAGTTATGTTCTCGATCAAGGGTGTGAACTTCTTGGCAGGGTTGCCATAATAGTTAGGGTGCAGCCTACTTACCTGGGGTCAAGATGTATCCGATATGGGGGTGTCCTCATAGCATTTCCAATCTAAACATGCTAGTTTAAGCTCTTAAGATTTCTGCTGAGAAGTTGGAGCCCTTTTTTGAATTATCTAACCAAATAAACTGATCTGATATGGCAATGATATCTCCCATTGATTTTATAGAGAATCAGATGATACCTATGAAGAGGAAGCCCTCTCGATCGAGTCCAGTTTTGAAAGCGGCAACTGTCACCTGCTCGACGCATAACAAAAGGGAGTTAATTTCACGTACAAACCTCTGCACATAGCTCTTTAATGTTTCATCCCTTCGTTGTCATAGGTCCACGATAGCGTCGCCCTCACACTTGTGCTATTTTTCTTCACAAAGTGGTTTCTAAACGCGACCGATAGGCCTTTGAAGCCTTTGATCGACCCTTTCTAAAGGCTGTTAAGCCATGTGAGTAAATTTCCTTTAAATATCATGGAGAAAGCTCTACAAAGCAATAAAAACGTCAATAGGTTTGAACACCATCATCATGTTCCCAAATTTCTCCAGGAAGTGTTCGGGATTGCAGAATCTATCGTAAGATTCTATCTTATGCTGGTAAAATATTTAGGTAAGTTTTCCTTCTAGAATGCTTTTAACAAAGGGAGATTCCTGCAAAACATAAGTACCCATAGTGGGCCTTACCTGATCATACTCGACCAACTCTGTTTCTTTTTGTCTTGAGGTACCCCATTTCTAGACAACTTGTCCTGATTAGAGTCTGTCACCCTTTTATTCTTTTGCTTCTTGATCTTGCTTTCGCCGATGCATTTGCCTCTATGAGCACGACTCTTGTTCCGATTGGTGAGGTCATCGTCATTTCTGCTGGATGAATATATTGTTTAACCGCATCCTCAGAAAGAAATTTCTCACTCAAGCATCGTAGGGTATCGACGATTGCAATCAAAGTGCTGTATAGCTTCTTCGTTATTCTTCTGCTGTTGCTGGGAAACCCGGTGTTGCTCATGCTTAATTTCCTCTATATGAGTTTAAAGATCTGCATATTAGAGGGGGTGGAGAACATACTTAGATTCATACGGATTTTCTTCTGTACCATTTCACCAACGTTATCTTTGGCGTTCATTTGGAATTTTTGTCATTCTGATTCGCTGCCACGTATGTTGGCTGAAAACCTGCTTGACCGACTTCCAAGGCTCTTTCATCACTGTGATAATTCTCTGGGGTTTCTTGGTTGTCTGACCCTCCGTGTCCGTGGAGGGCTGCCAGATTCTCCATCTTGCTTCCTGACCTAGTTAACACCATCAAACACTTCGTTAAAAACTAAATGTCACACATTCCCAGAAATGGGGCCAAAATCTGGTGAGGGATTTTAGAGACAATGATAGTGTATGCTATGAAAGAATAAATATGTTGTTATGTTACTACTCTAGTTGGAACTCTTACATTGCTTTAGGGTTTCAATCCCTTTATATATTACATACATTATACATCACACCATTATCTCCTAATAATTTTTCATCTTTAATTGTTCTTGATCGTGGGTCATGATCTGTTCCCACGTTCTAACTGCTACCTCACAACTACTTTTAGTGGCCTTAATCGCCTAATAACTGCTCATTATTGACTGAGGTATGGTTAGACCTTTACACGGATGGCATATGGATCTGCATATTGGTAGATATCGTTTTAGTAACTGATTATACCTCATTCTTAGACATGACTATCTCATTTCTCACCTCCTGTTGATGCCTCTCCAACTCCACTGTATGATCGAGTGTGGCTAGACCTGATCTTCGTGTATAATCCGATGTGGGATTATGCTATAACAGGTACCCATATACTTCTACTTCATAATCTAAGGTACAATGTCCATGCCGATGAGTATAAATCGGTCAGAAGGGTTATGATTTATCATTGCATGCATTCAAGAATAGAAAATAAGAGAGTGAATTAAAAAACTTTTCTCAGCTAATTAGACATGAAAGAAGAGATTATGGGTTTCCATACAATTAAAAGAATTCATATTCTTAATATAAAGGTCAAAAGTCTAAGTCTAGTTTAGCACGCCAAACATTTGTGTTGCTTTAAAATATTCGTCTCTCTGTGTAATTGTTTTGGAATATTTTATTCAGAGCTTTCAATCATACTCCTTCAAAGGTTGATTATCTACGCTGCTCACAAACTACTTGGAAAATCCATAACTTTCATCTACAACACTCACACTAAATTTTTCAATTTCTTTTACTTATTATTTCCATACGAAAGGAATTAGATTCCAAGAAATGATTCAAGGGTATGTATAACCTAGACTATTATGAACGTTTTAACAATCTATAAACTATTATATTTATGTTCTATTGCTTTTAAAATTCAGTTTTTCACTAATAAAAAATATTTAAAAATTATTATTATATATGGTTGCAAATATTTAAGAGTCTATTTTTCAATTAAATAAATATTATATATTATAAAATATTTTTGGACAAGGTAATGAATTTTGCTGTAATAATTGTCGAAGTTGTAAAAACTAATTTTGTATCTACATATTTTTTAGATCAATTAATTTAATTGTGTACTTATTAAAAGTATTTGAATACTTATAACATACATGAAAGTGAAGATCAACGAGTCTAGTTTTAATGAATACAATTCATACTAAAATATAAAAATTAGATAAAGTTAGGATTTTGTTTGTAAGAATCATCAAAGTTACCGATAATTAATTTGAAATTTATTTATTTGTTGACTAAAAATATTTAAATAATCGCTAAAACTGTTAATACGTATAAAGTGAGATGAATAATATTATTCACAAATAACTTGAATATATATATATTAATCATGTTATTTATGGTTGTATAAGGAATTGTTATGTTATTTATGGCTATATAATAGGAAAAATATTGTTATTTTTGGCGGTATAACATTAATAGTTCAATTATTCATGGTTGTATAACAGGAACACAATGAATAATAATGTTTATTAATAGTTTTTTAACACAAATAGTCATGTTATTCATGGATGTAAAGTATGAATAATCCTATTATTCATGGTGTATAACATGAATAGTCATGTTAGTCATGACCATATTGATGAACTGAGAAAATCTTTAAGTAAGTCCATAAGCGGAAATGTTCGTATGAGAGGGTCTGTCTAAGAAATATTCGTATGAAGTGACTGTAATAATGGAATCAGTGTTTTGTAGAGAAAAAGAAAGACAAAAAGAATAAATGTAATAATAATTAACTAATCATTGGCTCTGTTCCCCAAAAGGGAATGTTCTTTATATAGTACATGAGGTAGGTGGTAAAATTCCATAAGTACCACCACTAAGATAGATTTTTCACCCCACTCTTTTAATATTTACAGACAAGTTCTTGGAGTATATCATTTAACCCCTTTATTTCTTATGTTTGCTTCACTTTGGTCCTTCATCACTAAATCCACAAATTTAGGCCTTGTATTTTGTATGATTAACCTCGCGGTTATTCTTCGAATCTCCTCGGATTTTATAACACTCAGATCGGATGGATTTTCTGGTTGTCCCTTATGTATAAATTGTTTAGGTGCTTCCCTTCGGATTACGTGATTAAAAACTTGATAAACGATATGAACCCACCCTTGATCGCGATGACCTCACCTAAGTTATCATTTATTTTGAGCTCCCGTGCTTCTGTCTAGATATTTTAGATGATGAGGTCACTTCTGGACACGTGTTGTATCCTTACCAAAGCCTGCCAGTGCCTTGCTAGAAGTGGTTTGTGATAGGGGAACATGTCAAAACTTCTTTAAACTTTCGCCTTCTGCCCCCTTTCACTATAAATACTCACTTCCACCTCTTGTTACATGTTTACACCATTTGATCTTTGTTTAACCTTGAGTCGATAACGTCTGTTCTAGAGAGAGAAAATTTCAACCCCAAATTCCCTCTTTGCTCTTTCATTCCTGAAGAGTTTATCAATCTTGAACGGTATAAGCTTTGGAGGTGGTTTAATATGTCAAATAAAATTGCTGCTCGCAGAACTTCTGGTGGAATAAACATCCCACACCTGCAGATATCTGGCAATCAACCTTTCGCAACAACTGGTCCCTTATCTGAAAAACACTCCTTCCCTGCTACTCAGCCCCCCCGGTCGAGCTTGTTTTAGTGATAACAAGGTTGACCCTTTGACGTATGATCTTCCTTCCAAAACTTCTCCCTTCTTAACCATAGGTGATGAAAATGGAAAGCTGACTAATAGATACAGGGGAACAAATTAAAAGGAAAAGGTCCTCTGATCCACCTGCAAAATATATCAAAGTGAGAATCTCCTCTTCTGCTGCAACTCCTCAAGTGACTCCGCAGGGGTCACCGCAGGGGTCACCGCAAACAAGGGATGTTCGGTTAGAGAAGTTTTTTAAATCCATCCCTAAAATCCAAGAGAGAACTTTACATGATGGACCAGACAGCGATCAAGAACAACCCCATGTGGTAGTGGTTGAGGCACAACTCTTACGAGCCGTTCCTGCTGCGATTCTTCCCCCGGGACTATCTGCGCCAACCCAAGATGCCTCTTCTCCTCCCCCAGAAATTACCACTGATCACTTTCTCAGGGTAAAAAATCTTCCTTGGTGAATAAATACAAAAAAGAAAAGGAAACGCACTACCGATCTGCCCTCGAACATAGAAGATGTTTTAGGTGACAACCTTCGCGATATTGAGTCTAAGCATATTTTTTGCCCTTTATAAAGTGAAGTACAAATATTTTCATCTGAACGAGGAGGTAAAACTGAGAGATCGGTGGGGTATACCCGAGAACATCACAATTTGGTTTCCCACCAATCGGAGAGACTCCGTTGTCCGTTCACAATTATGAGCTGATCCTTTATAACGAGCTCATGAACTGGGGCCTTCGTCTACCCCTTGATCCTGCTCTGGTGTAATACTTCCACCTTGTCGGACTTTGTCCCTCTCAAGCTGGCACCAAAATGTGGTACACACTCATGGCCTGCATCATGACCTCTAGGAAATCTGAAATTACATTTTCCATGAAGCAACTTATCTCCATCTCAGGTGTGGCTAATGACTCTCATTACCCTTTTTACTCTCTTGGTTTTGCAAGGAAGTTTAAGGTGATCAAAGATTTCTTAGAGGCTGATAAAAAGTGGAAGCAACAATTTGTCTTTATCTCCGGGCTATGGGAAATTGGCTTTAAAAGCTCTAACGACCTTCTCTATTGGTTAACTTTGCAGTGATTAGGGCAGTGTACATATTCTTACACAGTCTTCTGTTTTATTAGTTAAGGTTGGATAGTCCTAATGTATTTCTTTATAATAGCTATGAAGGGAATTGCCAAGCCCTTTAAAAGTCACGCCAAAGCTGCCAAGGGAATCTTTGTGAAGCTTAGCGCCTGGACAGGTGAGCATTGGGATCATAAATTTCATCAAAGTTTTCTACCAGTGAAATTTGTGAAAAACAAAATTTGGAGGTATGACCTTGGAGAGAAAAGATCCATGTCCGATCTTATGGTGCCTCCTCCAAATGATGCGATCCTCAAATTCCTGGAATGCATGGACAACGTAGTTTACCTCCCAACCCGAGCTCGGGCTCTGAGTCACCAAGATGCGAAAAAACTCAAGAAAGGTAGTGAGGGAACCAAGGAGGATGTAGAGTCAGAGAGTGATGCCCCCGAGGAGCAAGGAGTTGGAGCCCAAGGAGATCACCATGATGAGACTCATGAGAAGAGGCCATCGTAAGTTCAACAAGAACACCCAATGGGCCCCCAGACAAGTCCTCTGACCAAAGCCCAGGAAGAAGAATTGAGAGTGTTGTTAATTCTGTTGAAGTGAGACCAGGTGGGAGAGCTGGGGTTGTGAGACAAAAAAAACTTACTGCTAAAGAAAAGAAAAATAGAGTGGTTGATAGTGAATGAGAGAGCGACAACACAACCTGTCCAGTCTTGCTTCCAATAAAGAAGGTTATCGTAGTTGAATTGGACTCCGAGGGGGGGGGGGGGATTGCCCTTCATAAAAAACAAAGCACTGTTCAAGAAGATAACTTTGAGGAAGGTGCATACCTCTCCCCTGCCTCAACTTACTTTGATGTCTACCAAAACGATTTTGTTGCCAATGAGCTAAACAAATTACTTCGTGCTGCTGCTCTCCTCGAATTGAAAGCCAACCACAAAGATTATTATAAGAACGAAGTCCTTCAAAGAAGAGCTGAAGTAAAGACGATGACCTCTGAGGCAACAAAATTGAAGCCGGAAGGTGAAGGACTTGACCGATGAGCTTACCACGAAAACAGAGGTATCCTCCCAACTGAAAAAAGTTGAAGACAAACTTTACAAAGAGAAGAAGAATTGTGCAGATCGTTTGGCCACAATTACTTCCTTAAAGGCTGAACTTTCTAAAGAAAGGAAAAAGTTCGACGAGGAACAAGAACGGTTTATTACCAGAGATACCGAACCTGACACTCTGGTTGATGGCCTCACCGAGTCTTGTACGGAGACTAAGGTATACTTTAAAAATTATATCGAAGATATTGAGAAGCTGTCAGAGGAGAATGAATCTCCGAAGAAGAACTTTGAAACTAAGCAGAAGAAATGTCTAGATGCATAAGCGTCCGGTATTTTCTCTCGCCTCGAAGAAAGAGATGCTAACATGAGGTCTGTTATGGTGCTAGATATGCATGAGAAGTTTCCGGATCTACATTTACGCAGCCTTTGGCTACGAGTTATTGAAAGGCATCGTTCCGCGAGCATTTCCTTGGAAGATTTGGTGACCAGTGATGATTCAGAAAGTTCATCCTCGAAATCTGGTTCCCCAGAAGGCACCAAGGAAAACTCCGCATCTGACTAGCAAATGTTGAATGTTTTTACCCTCATTTTGTTGATTATTTGTACCCAAAACCTATTAAACGTTCTGTTATGTAAATTTGACCTCCTACTGTGAGGATTTATGATGTTGTGTTTATTGTAAAACAAGTCTTATCAGACAAAAGGATTCTTATCTTGAAAACTTTTCAATATTCCTTACCTGACTTATTTTTTTTCTTACCTAAGAAATTCTTCATGTGAAAACATTTTACTTTAATAACTGATATTTTATTAACTTATGCTTTAAAATGATGAATTCTTTTCGAAATTTCTTTGGAGTGTGTTTTGAGTTAAAAAAGATGAACTTTCTTGTCCAAACTTCTTTGGAAGACCTTTTGAGTTCAAAAAGATGAACATTCTAGTCCAAACTTTTTCGGAGTGCCTATTGAGTTAAAAACGATGAACATTCTAGTCCAAACTTTTTTGGAGTGCCTTTTGAGTTAAAAAAGATGAACATTCTAGGCTAAAAATCTTGGTTAGCCACCAGACTTTGTCATGTGTATCAAATATGTCATTGATGTATTTTTGTATCAAAACGGTCACTGTTGTTTGTTTTTTGTTACATCCGCGGTCACTCACCGGTGACCACGGATGCAAATCAAGACAAACAAAAGTGACCACATATGCAAAATGAAACCAACAAAAATGACTGTTTTGATACAAAAAATATATTAGTAGCATTTTTGATACACATCAAAAGTCCGGTAATGGAATTTTATATATAAGTCGGATATTAGGCACCTCATTAAAACCTTCCTGCGCCACTATGGTAGGAAAAAGTATGCCACCGATACTTACATAAAGTGGTAAAGAAAATATTTACATATTTACACGTTTACTCTAAGTAAACTTTGAGGTGCTCAATGTTCCAAGAGTGGGGAAGATCTCTTCCTTCTTTATCTTTTAATCTGTACGTCCCCGACTTCATCTTCTTGGTTACCATGTACGTACGTTCCCAATTTGGAGCCAACTTTCCCAACCTCTTTTCTTTTGTATGAAGGAAGACTTTCCTTAAGACTTTGTCCCCAACTTTGAACTCTCTTCTTCTGACTTTTGATGTGTACCGGCTCCTCATTAAAGTCTAGTAGTGTAAATTTTTTAACTATGCTCTTTTTCTCTTTTATTTTATTAGGTCCAGCTCGGTAGACTTTCCTCTATCATTTGCTTCCTCGGAGTATTCGCTTAACCTGTATGATGGGAACATTATTTATGATAGTACCACCGCATCCATTCCGTAAATTAGTGCAAAGACCGACTCGTGCGTGGCAGTCCGATGAATTGTCCTATAAGCCCATAGAACTTCTTGTAGGTAATCCGACCACTTTACGGCCTTACCGTCCAGATTCTTCCTCAACCCATCTAAGATTTTCCGATTACTTACTTCGCCCTGGCCATTCGTTTGAGGTTAGAAAGGTGCTGAGAAGCATTACTGTATTTCTTTGGATTCAAAAAAATCTTTCATCTCATTGTTATTGAATTGAGGTCCATTATCCATTGTAATTCTCCTTGGTATATCAAAACGATAACAAATGATGGTAACGATGAACCTGATCACATCCTTCACTCTTGTTCATGCTAACGGATCAACTTCCACCCACTCGGAGAAGTAATCTACTGCAACAATGATCGTTTAACGACCTCCTGAAGCTATCAGAAGTGGCCCGACTAGATCAATTCCTCATCGGTCAAATGGCAAAGACTCTGATATTGATTTGAGGGGCACACCGAGCGAATCTTTGGCATGTGTCGCATTTCTGCACTAACTCCTTAGCATCCGAGGAGATGGTCAACCAATAATAACCAGCCATGAGAACTCTTCGTATCAATGTTTTGTAGCCGCAATGTGCTGACCCTTCCCCGTCATACAACTCTGCAAGTATCAATTGTGACTCATCATTCCCTAAGCAACGAAGTAAAGGCCGTCTAAAATATTTATTATACAATATGTCTCCGAGTACCACGTATCCATATGCCTTGAATCGTATTCTCTTAGCCATTACTTTATCAATTGGTGATATATCGTGGATTAAGAACTCTTGTATCTCACTTCTCTAATATTTCACTATAGCTGTAGAAATTTAGAAGGCCTTGACACCTCCTTCAACCGATTTAGATCCCTTAACAATTGATGGAGTTTCCTAGACGACTATCCATGGGTACTCATCTGAGTAAGATGCTTTGGCCAAAGAATCAACAACTAAATTCCCAGCCCTATGAACATGTTCGAATCAAACATCTCCGCAACTCAAGGTTAAGGGCTTTAAGAACCCCCATATATTTTACTAAATGATCTTTTCTTGCCTCTGACCGTCCAGAAGCATGGTTCACTAGAAGTTGTGAATTACTTATCAGCCTAACTCTTTTGGCTCTATAAATTTTTGCAAGTCTAAAGCCAACCAAAGCTGGTTCCTAATCTGCTTCATTGTTTGACGCTTTAAACCCGAGTCGGATAACTTGATACATAACAATTCCATTCGGATAACTAAATTGTACTCCTGCACCACAACCAGTTGAGCTTGATCCCCCGTCAGTTCAGACTACCCACTCTGTGCCAGATTCTTTTTTATCAATATCAATTTCATTCCGATCAGAGTGGAATTCAACTAAGAAGTCAGCTAATGCTTGTGCTTTGATAGCACTTCGTGGTTCAAATTCGATATCAAAATCTTCAAGCTCTACCGACCACTTTGTCATTCTTCCCGATACATCAGGACTTTGTAGCATGTTCTTCAACATAAAAGATGTTCGTACCACGATTGAATGAGCCTGAAAGTAAGGCATTATTTTCCGCACAGATGTTTCCAATGCAAGTGTCAATTTTTATAACTTGAGGTACCGCTTATTTACATCTAGAAGACTCTTACTTACATAATAGACAGGCTATGAGAAGTTTGACTCTTCTCGGATCAAGACCGCGCTCACCGTGAAATCTGAAACCGCCAAATAAATGAACAACTTCTCCCCTAGATTTCACTTAGTCAGGATTTCCAGAGAGGAAAGGTATTCTTTAATCTGGTTAATAGCATCCGAACATTCTTAAGTCCAATCGAAGCAATTTGCTTTCCTCAGTACCTGGAACAAAGGGGCGCATTTATCCAAGGACCTTGATATAAATCTGTTTAGCGCTGCCAATCTTCCAGTCATGATTTGTACATCTTTGATTGTTCTTGGTGGGGCCATAGTAGATAGAGCATTTAGCTGTATCAGATCGGCTTCAATACCTTTTTCACTGACTATGTAACCTAAAACGTTTCCAGATCTTACCCCGAACGTGCATTTCTCTGTGTTTAATTTTAAATTTATCTTGGCCAAATTGGCAAAAGTTTCTTCCAAGTCAGTTAAATGATTCTCGTCTTTGAGGCTCTTAACTAGCATGTCATCAATGTAGACCTCAATATTTTTGCCAATTTAAATCTCAAAATCTTTGTTCACTAAGCGTTGATATGTTTCCCCAACATTCTTTAAACCGAATGGCATCACTTTGTAACAGTGCAGACCCCTTCCAATAATAAAAGTTGTGCTCTCTTGGTCCCTTGGGTCCATTTGGATTTGATTGTACCCATCATAGACATCATAAAGGACAACAAACAATTTCTAGACGTCGAGTCGACCAACTGATCTATTTTAGGAACATGGAAAGGATCTTTGGGACAAGCTCTGTTCAAATCGGTAAAGTCCACACACATTGGCCACTTTCCATTTTTCTTCTTCACTAAGACTGGGTTGGCAGTCCACAAAGGATACTATGACTCGCGTAAGTGGCCCACTTTTGTCAAACGGTCAACCTCTGCCATTATTGCTTCCACTTTTTCTCGAGAGAAAAATCTTCTCTTCTGTATGATCGGACGAACGCTGTTTCGTATCACTAGCTTATGACAAATGACATATGCTGGCACCCCTGTAACATCTTCTATATATCAAGCAAACAAATGTAATTTTGAAGAAAGAAATTTGAATAAACTTTCTTTTAACTCATGGGATAACCTTGTACCAATCTTGAGATTTTTTCCGGGACAAAAGACATGATCCTCAAAACCATCATTAGGGACAACAGGATCGGAATCCGCAGGAGGCCCCACTGATTGCTATTCTTTTTTTAAGGCGACCCCTTTCAACCGCTTAGGGGCCAACGCAGCTCGGTAACATTCTCTAGCCATCTTCTTGCTGCTTCTTACAGTTCCCATGTTGTTACCTACCACGTACTTCAAACATTGATGAACAGTAGACGGCACAACGTGTATCTTAGACAGTTAAGACCTTCTAAAGATAGCGTTATATGATGTGGGAGCATCTACCACTAAAAACACTATTGTGAGTATCTTCTTGAATGACCCTCGGCTCAATTTTATCATTCTTTCAAACTCTCCGACTACATCAGCAGTTGCTCCAGTAAATCCAATTATCGTCCGATCGGATCACAAGATTGGTGGTGGTTTTTTTTATCTGGCTGTAAGTTGACATACACATTATGTTAGCTGAGCTCCCTGTATCAATCAATTTTTTTCTAATCTTGTTTCTCTCTATATCTACTCCGATTACCACTGCATCCTCATGCAGACAAGTTACGTCTCTTATTTCGTCATCTTCGAAGCAAAAAATCAGGGATGGATTTATGTACAGGTGTGACGAAGCTCCTGCTTCCAACTGTATCGCCAGACTAACAATGTGTCTCTTCCTAGAATAGTTTGATATTCCTGCCACTATGTCCCCACCAAAAATGGTTAGTGACTCAAAGAATGCGCATAATTCACTAACCTTTCCTCTAGAAATTGGTTCTTCAACCATGTTTACACTGGTTTTGCCCGACTTTGATTCTAGATACTCTGTAGTATATCAAATGCATCAACAAATTCTTCATCGACCGCTTCAGATATCATCATAGTACCCTTTTGTTTAGGAGCAGCTTCTTGCTTAGGTACAACCGTGGAATTCTTTTTCACAAAATCGATTAACTTTCCATTCTCTATCAAATACTGGACTTCTTTCTTTAATGCCACACAATCTTTCGTATCATGCACCATATCTTCATGAGATTGACAATATTTATTCTTCCTTTGCTCCCTTGGGTTCTTCAACGGAAAAGGCTTACGAAAATGTACATTTGCACGTGTTTTCTTGAAAATTGTTTATACACACTTAGTCAACTCAGCATAGTGAGCAGGCCGGACCCATCTGTTGGACATGGGTCGTATGTATTGTTGAGATGCTTGTCCTGCAGGTGCGTAGAGTTGATTGTGTACTGCACGTTGAGAAGTTTGACTTGTTGCTTGAACTGGTGCTTGGGATCAGACGGTTGTAGTTGGCTGTGAAACTTGTAGTCAGACATTCACCGATGGTGTACTAGCTCTACTCAAGGTCGGATCCTAATACAATTGAGATATCGATTCTATCTTCGAGGCTCTAGTTTCTTCAACTAAAATCCGCTTCTCTAGCTGATCCAACAAATCTCCGAATGTCATGGCCTGTGTCTCCGTGGTATTATCTTTCATTACCCCCAAAAGCAGACCCATTCCGAAAGAATCTAGTGCCACCTTGTCTTCACAAAACTCCATATCCGTCTTGACCTGAATAAAATGTTTCGTGTACTACTTTAAGCTTTCCCCAACTTCTTGTCTTTAATGAATGATGGTATCCCTGTTCGTACAAAATTTCTTGCTACCGGCGAAATGCTTTCGGAACATACTCCATAACATCTCAATTTTTTTTATACATCCCTGAGGTAAACGATTAAACCACTTGGATGTAGCGTTCTTGAAGGTTTGGGAGAATGCCTTGCACAATAGCTTATCATCATCATAATCATAATTGATCAAGAAGTTCTTGAACTGCTCAATGTGATTATCTAGGTCTTTAGTCCTATCGAACCTTTCCAACTTGGAAAATACGAACCACTTGGGCAGATGTCCGGATAAGATTTCATGAGAGAGTGGAGATGACCTCCAATTATGTCCGACTTTGTAAGCACTCCCCCTCAGACCTTCATTAGCTGTTATATAGAGCCTTTCTCGGTCAGAAAAGTAAACTGGTTACTGATTCGGTAATCTTGATTGTAACTGTCAGATTGAAGCTGCCTCCGTGAAGTTACATGTTTTGGTCAGATATTGCTTGCTTTGTCTGGCTCCTCGGAGTACAACCTTTTTTGCCATGATCACGCTTCTTCCTCAAACCCTTCCCTCTTCGACTAGTCCGATGAGAGATCTTACGCATCTTTGAGTCTTTTTGATTTTGGCCAGCTTTGTACCTGGCATCAGTATCCGAGGATGAAAATTCATCTGATCTTAGAGAAGTATACTGACTAGATTCCGAGGACTCATATCTTTTCTCAGATTTGGCTCGCCTTTTAGAGGATCAATGACTTCTCCTCCGACGTTTTTCTTCAGGTTGACTTCCGAGGACTCATATCTTTGCTCAGATGAACTCAGAAAATCCTTAGGTCAGTTCAGAAGCAGAAATGTTCGTATGAGAGGGTCTGTCTAAGAAATATTTGTATGAAGTGATTGCAATAATGAAATCAGTGTTTTAAAGAGAAGTAGAAAGACATAAAAATAAATGTAGTAATAGTTGACTAATCATTGACCCTTTTCCTAAAAATGGAATGTCCTTTATATAGTACATGAGGTAGGTGGTAAAATTACATACCATTAAGATGGATTTCTCACCCCACTCTTATACTATTTACAGACAAGCTCTTGGGGTATATCATTAAACCCCTCTATTTCTTATGTTTGCTTTACTTTGGTCCTTAATCACTAAATACACAAATTTAGGCCTTGTATTTTGTATAATTAACCTCACGGTTATCTATATTTTTCTCCCTTTATCACATATGATATTAGTAGTCATGCAATTCAAGATTCTATATAAGAATATTCCTATTATTCATGATGGCATAACGTGAATAGTTCTGTTATTCTAAGTTATATAACAAAAATAATCATGTTATTCATAGATCAGTCTGTTTTTAAATGCATATTTTCTATTAACACACAAAATTATGGTTAAATATGTTATTATGTCTTAATTAAGTCATTTTTTTTATTATGGGTGTAGATTAAAATAAAGTAAAATTATTGCGATACATAGTGAACAAAATAGGAACCGAAGCATATCCAACATAACTTGTACATTTAGAAGTAATGGAGCCATGGAGAACTGAAAAGAAGTCAAAAGCATGACCTGAAGACTAGCAACACTTAAAAATACTATTGTCAAGATTTTCAGACAAGTGTCACCCTTCTTTCAAGTGGTAAAAGAAACAAGAAAGTTCAAATGGAGTCTATCATGTGATAACGTATTCAAAACATAAATAAGTTTGTGTCTTCCCCAAAAGTGTTAACTAAACCTCGACCATTAGAAACCTTTGATATGCACCTCACATTCATGCGGTCACTGCATTACTAATCAGGAAGGAATGAAAGGATTAAAAAATAATGTACTATTTAAGTAAATCTCTATTACCAGATGAACTAGATATTGACAATTAAAGAAAATTCTCTTAACACTAGTATGTGCAACTAAGAAAATGAGACCATATTTTCAAGCACACACAATAACAGTTATTGATAGTTCCAAATATTTCTTACTGAGGTTATCTGTTACAGTAACGTTTGTAGGATTATTGTCTGCCATATCGATGTTCGTTTGAGAGTATCCTAGAGAGAGAAACAAGATATGTAGAGAGAGATGGTGATTTATATAGTACAAGTTATAATTCAACAATTTACATAATTACCCTCTCTTATGTGCTACTTTATATGAATGTTAGTTATTACACAACTCCCCCTCAATATTACATATTTGTTGGATTTATACTCAATAATTTATTACATTAAATTAACTCTTTCATTTATGTAATTTTTCTTATTCCTCCCAATATTTCCTCCCTTTATCAGTAGCCCAAGTCATTGTGAAAGTATTTGAACAATGACTAATTCACGGAAGCAGATTTTTCTTTATTGTATGTCTCCTTAGAAAATTCTTACACAAGTATCCCTTCGACTATTCTTCCACAAGCATCTCCTCAAACTCAAGACCTCACTAAAAATAATGATGACTTTATATTCATGCGTCATTTATTTTAAGCCACGTATTAAGGGGGATCTGACAGGTGACGCGCATATTGCGTCCTACCTACGTATCTAAACAATTTTAGACTGATGATGTCTTAAAATCCATGTGTCGGTTGTTTCCTAACACAAATATACGTGCCTTCCAAAATGATTTGTAGGTGAAGATGTGTGTCTAAAAACCTTTACACTTTTCATACGCATGTTCTTCAAACCATGGGTAGAGTGGCTATCTCCTGAAAGACTCTTCACCTTTCCTAGGCACCCGTTATCTAAGAAAAACCTTTCACCTGCTTGGGCCTTCGCAAACGTTGTAAGCCCTTATTTTCTCCTATAAATACTTAAACCTATTCACCATTTGAAAGTTACTTTTTCACCATTTCTAGAGTGATAAAGAGAGCATTTGTTTAGAGAGAGAAACAAGTTGATTCACTAAACCATTTCTTCAACCTTTCATGCTTAGAAAACCCGAGGGTCTTGAAAGGTATAAGGTGAGATTTGTTCGATATAAAAAAAGGAACGTAAACCCTTGCAAATTCTTCAAACAAGTTACTACTATCAGTGGCCTCTCATAAAAAAACACTTTGAAAGAGGGGGGACCTCAGGTACCAACACCCTATATGATCCTCTCGTTGCTTAGCCTCGCGGTCACACTTGCTCGAATCTTGACAAGGGTGATCTCAGTCTCTCCAGGAAATGCAGAAAGACTTCTATATTTATTCCGATGGGAGATTAGCATCAGGTGACTGAAAAACCTAACTTCGACCATTTGAAGAGGAAGAAATCTCTAGAGTCAACGACCAAAAGATGCACCAGGATAAAACTTGCATTTGCTGTTCCTACTCCTCAAAACACCACGCAAGGTACTCCTCAAACAACCCCTGAGGAATTCTTCATCAAAGTTTGTATGAACAGAAGAAACTATTGCGCCACCTCTTAAATCCATTCCATAGTTGTAAAATAGACGCCAGATTGACGAATCCGATGATAATCAAGAAGAAAATATAGTCCATGTGAATGTTCAATTTATTCAAGCTGTCCTCGCACTGACTCCTCCATGTGGACCTTCCATACCGACTCAAGAGTCTTCTCCCCTTGAAACTGGGACAAGTTCTCGTGTCCGCTAGGACGATGTACCAAAACAAAAGAAGAATGACGATCTTGAATTGCCTTCAAATCTGGAAGCCATCTTGGGAAAACATATTTAAGGGTTTAAATCCAAGCATCTCTTGGAGCTACACAAGATTAGATGAAAATATTACCAACCAACCGAAGAAGTCAAGCTCAGACATCGGTCGTAAATTCTAAACTTTATTAAAATCCGTTTTCCTTAGGTTGGGGAGACTCATTTGTCGGTTCGGGACCACGAATTGATCGTTTACTGGAAGATATTGTATTGGGGTCTTCCATTCCCACTAGAGCCTACACTGGTAAAGTACTTTGTCATGATAAAGTTGTTTCCGACCCAAGCCGACCCCAACGTGTGGTTTACACTAAAGCCTTGTAATATGGCTTCTCAAATCTCCCTGATCGCTTTTTTGATGGAGCAATTTGTTAGGCTGGCCGGTGTTGCTAAGAGCTCTCGTTTTTCCTTATACTCATTGAATCTTGGAAGAAAATACAATATATAAGATGATCTCTTAGAGGCTCACAACCTTGTTTTTCTCCCTATAAGGGGTAGGGACCCAAGTATTTATGACCCCAAAAAAGATGTAAAAGAAGAGGACGCTGATGTTGATGCTGGTTTTGGGCCTGAAGGCAATTAGGGAAATAAAGTTGATATTAAGCCCGAGGAAGTTAATCCTGCTGGAAAAGGTGGCTACAAGAAGCCATCAAGAGATATATTACTAAAGATAAAAGAAATAATAAGATTATTGAAGAAGAATATGATGATAATACTACCGCTCTAAGCTTGCCTGCTCTAAAAACATTGTCATTGTAGATTCAAACTCTGCTCAAAGTTCAACAGGAGAGTCTGTTTCTCAAAGGATTCAGGAAAATGATAAACCATCCAATCAAGGGAACAAAGGAAAAGTTGTGGGGAATGTTGGAGCCATTTCTCTAGCTTGGCGTATTTTTACGTTTATAAGAATGGTTTTATAGTGAATGACCTTAATATATTTCTTCATGCTCATGCTCTTCTTGAAATAAAATCTAATCGAAAGAATTGCTACAAAAAAAGTTATACAGAAGAAGGGCTGATGTGGAAGTTGGAAGGAGAACGTTCCTTTTAGAAGAAGATTGTTACTCAGCATTTAGCGAATATTGAGGTGTTGGAAGCTCAATTGAAAAAAAGAAAGATGAATTCGATGGTGAACGCGAGCGGTTCATTACTATAGACAACGAATGAAATGCCTTTATTGATAGCCTCTTCGATTCTTGTGCCCATACCAAAACATACTTTTAGAATGCTGTCAAAGAGATTGAAAAACTTATTGCTGAGAACCAATCTCGTAGGGACGACGCCGAAAAGTACAAGAATATTTGTTTTGAAGAATATACTGATGAGTTTGTCTCTCGTTTAGAAAAAAAAAGATGCCAAAATTAAATATCTTTTAGTTGTAGAAATTCATGAACGCTTTCCCATATTTTGAATTCCTATTATCTAACTTTGGAGTGTACCAGCTCCTCATCAAAGTTTAATAGTGTAAAGAATTCAATTGTGCTCTTCGTGTTTTTTCTTCTATTAAATCTAGATATGTATGCTTTCCCTTATCATTTCCTTCTTCGAAATACTCACTGACTAGATATGAAGGAAAAATTAATTCGGATGACACAACGTTATCCATCCTATAAACTAACGCAAATGGAAACTTTTGGTTTGCTGTCGATGAGTAATTCTGTATGCCCACACAATATTTTGTAAATAATCCGGCCATTTCCTAGCCTTGCCTTCCAAATTTGTTTTCAGCCCATCAACAATTGTTCGATTAGTAACCTCGAGTTGGCCATTCTCTTGTGGATGAAAAGGTGCCGAAAAAACATTGTCGTATTCTTTTAGCTGAACAAAAAGCCTTCATCTCTTTGTTATTAAACTGTAGCCCATTATCCATCAACATTTTCCTTGATACCCCCAAATGAAAACAAATATTGGAAACAATAAACCTGATCACGTTCTCAATTTATGTTTCTGCCAATGGTCCAGCTTCCACAGACTTAGATAAATAGTCTAATGTGAATATTATTCTGTCGTCTCCCTCATGCCATCAGTAAAGCTCCGACCAGATCAATACCCCATCGGTCAAAGGGTGATGATTTAAATATTGATTCACGATGGACTCTTGGTACATGAATTGCGTTAGAAAAGCTTTGGCAAATATCACATTTTTGAACTAAATCTTTGGCATCTGAGGCGATTGTAGGCCAGTAATCCCATGCCAGAAGAACTCTCCGTATCAAAATTTTATACCCAAAATGTGCCAATCCTTCCCCTTCATATAATTCTGACAATATCATTTGCGATTCGTTTACTTTGAGGTATCGAAGTAAAGGCCTGCTAAAAGACTTTTTGTATATGATATCTACGCGGACCATATAACCATATGCCTTAAACCGTATTCTTTTAACCATTACTTTGTCAATGGATAAATCATCATTTATTAAGAATTGTTTAATTTTACTCTTCAAATCTGTTCATATACTTGTAGAAATATGAAAAGCCTTAGCTAACTCTTTTATTAGCTCAGATCGAATTGTTATCAAAGGATTTTCTTGTGTGATAATTCAAGGGTATTCCTCAAAATATGAAGCAGTAGCCAGAGAATCAGCCACATAATTTCCTGTCCGATGAACATGTTCGTATCTGACTCTTTCGAAGACTAACGTTAAAACCTTTAATGCTCTCAAGTAATTCACTAAATGGCATTTCTAGCCTTGAACTGGCCAAACGCGTGATTTATAAGAAGTTACGAGTCGCTTACTAGCCTAACCTTTTTAGCCCCACATGTCTAATCAAGTCTTAATCGAAGCAAAGTAGCTTTGTACTCTGCCTTATTATTTGATGTTTTAAACCCAAAACGAATAGCTCGATGCAATTCAATACCATCCGAACAGATTAACTTCACCTTGCTCCACAACTGAATGCGCTTGAACCCCTATTTGTTCGGACTGTCCACTATGACTCAAAAATTTCTTTTTTCATCTAAATATATGACCATTCAGAGTTATATTCAACTAGGAAAACCTCTAGTTCTTGTGCTTTGATTGCAATCATAGATTCAAATCCAATATCAAAATTCTCCCAATTCAAGTGTCTAATTGGTCATCCTTCCTGACACATTAGGCCTTTGCATCATATTTTTCAGTGGAAAAGATGTTTGTACGATTATAGAATGGGCTTGAAAATAAGGCATCATTTTCCGAGAAGCAGTTACCAATGTGAGGCTATTTTTTCTAACTTTAATTAACGTTCCTCAACATTTAAATGACTTTTACTAATATAATACAATGTTCTTGGGAATTTATTTTTTTCTCAACGCAAAATAGCCCTTACAACAGAATATGACAGCGCTACATAAACATACAATATTTCCCTCCAGTTTTTGTTTGTCAAAATTTCTGGCGAAGAGAGATATTATTTAATTCGATGAAATGTTTTGGAACATTCTTGACCAATATGTAAATCTATTCAAAGCTGCCAATGTTCATGTCAGAATCTGTACTTCTTTAATTGTCTGAGGTGGTGCCATAGTGCTCAAAGCATTTAATTGTTAATGATTAGCCTATATTCCACGCTCACTAATTATGTACCCAAGAAAATTTCCAGACCACGCTCTAAATATACATTTTACCAGATTCAATTTTAAATTTATCTTTGTCAAGTTAGCGAAAGTTTCTTCAAGATCAACAAAGTGGTCCTCATCCCTCGCAATTTTACTAACATATTATCAATATATACTTTAAAAAAAATCATGATCTGAGTCTCAAAGGCTTTGTTCATATAACGTTGATAAGTTTCTCCAGCATTTTTTAACCCAAAAGGCATAACATTATAGCAATGTAAACCTTTTCCAGTGATAAACAAGGTACTTTCCTGATCTTTTGGATCCATTTGGATTTGATTGTAGTAAACATATTCATTCATAAATGAGAGTAGTCGGTTCCATGAGGTGGAATCCACTAGCTGATCTATCCGTCAAACCGGGAAAGGATGTTTTGGACAAGCTCTGTTTAGATTAGTGAAATCTACACACATCCGCTATTCACCATTCTTCTTTTTCACCAAACCAGATTAGTAATCCATAAATGATATTGTGATTCTCGTACGTGCCCAACCTTGGTTAAGAGATCTACTTCAGCTATGATAGCCTGAAATATTTCTTGTGAAAATATCTTATCTTTTGAATGATGGGACACACACTGCTTTGAACTTCTAATCCGTAGGAACTACTGTCACGTCTTCCGTACACCATGAAAACATATGTAGCTTTGTTGAAAAGGACAAAATTAAGTTCTGCCTCACATTCAGAGATAGCTTCGTGCCGACCTTTTAAACTTTTTCTCTAAGAAAAAACCATGATTCTTAAAACTTTCATCTCGGGTCATAAACCCGGGGGTCTCCCTCAGATTATTTACGAGATCAGACCCAGTAGGAGACCCCACTAATTGTTACATTTTCTTTGAATCGTCCCCTTTTAATTTTCTTTGATGCCAAAGCCGTTCGATAACATTCTCTTGCCATTGTTTGACTGCTTCTAATTGTTCCAACATGGTTTCCCATAACATATTTTCAAATATTGGTGAACAGTTGATGCCACAACATGCATTCTAGATACCCAAGATGTTCCAAAAATTGCATTGTAAGTCGTTCGAACATCTACCACGATAAACAAACCATAAATACCTTTTTAAATGGTCTCTGACCTAATTCCACTGTTCCTTCAAATTCTCCGATCACTTCAGCCGTTACCCCAATAGCCTTATAATCATCCAATCTGACCGAAGAATTATTGGAGGATTCTCTATGTTGCTATAATTAGTCTTGAACACAATGTTAACAGAATTGCCAGTATCAATCAAGACTTTTCATATCTCACCCCCGATAATTTCTGCTATAATAACTACCGCATCTTCATGTGGACCAGCTACATCCCTCATACCATCATCTTCAAAACAACGTATTAGAGATAGATTTATGTACAAGTATGTTACAACACCTGCCTATAATTGAGTTGCTAAGCTAACAATATGTCTCTTTCGAGAATAGTTCGATGTCTCTACAACAGTATCCCCTCCAATTTTTTTTAGTGATTCAGATAAATCACATAGCTCACTAACCTTTCTTCTTACGACTGATTCTTCCACCTTCTAGATGCTGCTCATGTCTAGTTTTGGATCTAAATACTTCATGGAAATTTCAAATGCATCAACAGGTTCTAATATTATCACATTGTTTTCTTGATTTAAAGCTGTAAGAGAGTTTGACAACTGTTGTTAGCTCTCCATTTTTGATCAAGGCCTGTATCTCTTTTTTCAAAGCCACACAATCCTTTGTGCCATGCCCAATATCCTAATGATACTTACAGTACCTGTTGCTGCTCTTCCTCAGATTCTGTATCAGAAACGACTTGAGGAACTGTATGTGCGAATGTGTTCTGTCAAAAATTGTGGCTACACTCTCTGCCAGCTCAGTGAAATGTGATGGTCGAATCCATTTGTTAGATATGAGACATGCATATTGCTGTGTGTTCACAACCTTTGTATTCACCTTTGGCTTTGGAGGTACTTGGGTTGGTGTTTGAGTTGGTGTACAAGCTCGGACAACAGTTATTGGATGTGAATTGCTATGGGCTATCATCGGAGTCTGGTGGAATTTATTTTTCTCAAACTGTGCCAAAGATTCCATCTCTGATGCATGCGTTTCCTCAACAAAAAATCTTTTCTCTACTTGATCCACCAATGCCCTGAATGTCATTGTTTGCTTTTATGCAACATTATATTTCATTATACGGGGGAGTAGTCTCATTCGAAAAGCTGTTAATGCCACTTTATCTTCACAATTTTCTATGTCTGTTTTAGTCTTGATAAAACAATTGGTTTAATTCTTAAGACTTTCTCCCACTTTTTATATATGGTAAATAATCATATCACCATTTGTGCGAATCGTTTTTCTTCCCACGAAATCGTGAAGAAAGATATTACATAACATATAATTATTTTTAATACAACCCTCTGGTAAGCGATTCTACCACTTTGAGGCTGCACGTTTTAATGTTTGGGAGAAAAGCTCTACATAGAATTTTATAATCATCGTCATAGTTGATCACAATGTTTTTGAATTGCTCAATATGGTTGTCCGGATCTCGTGTTCCATCAAATTTTTCTAACTTTGAAATGTCAAATATTTTAGGTAGATGTCATGGAAGGATTCCTGGAAAGAAGAGGTTATCTCTAATTGTGTCAAATTTTATACATGTTACCATAAGACCTTCGTTTAGTGCAGTGTATAAACCTTCATCGGATGGGTATGTGAATTGATTCCTCACACGATACTCAAAATTACGACTTCCCAAAGGGATCTGCCCATGTGGAGCTATTTGTTCTCGTCTAGCTATATTCACAACCTTTTCTTGCTCTTCGGACCCAAGTTCACTTTTCTCTTGTTCACTCTTTTCTCTCTTCGAACCTCTAGCTCTATGGAATGTCCAATGACCATATCTTTGCCATTTCAAATTTTTTTTCTTGTAATTTTTACGACGTCGACTATCCCTCTCTAGATAAAAAGATTCATCCGAACTATATGATAAATATTCACTAGATTAAGTTGACTCGTAACAGTGCCGAGATTTCACTTTTTTTCTTTGAAGAATAACGATTTTGTTTTCAATGTCATTCATCGATTGGATGAGCATCGTCCATATGATCTTTTTCAGTTATTTATTCTCTTCAGACCTCCGACTTAAGCATCCACGAACTCATCATCGCTTCTTTTTCAGCCATCAATCTTGCGATGTCTTCAAAGTGTTCTTTCCGCCGAGCTACTCTATCAGATTCTTCTAGTAGCTCATCGGTATGTTAGTTATTATCGTTTCTTTCATTCAGTATTTGTTCCTTAATCAAAAGATCCCCAGATGAGCCTCCGACCACAGAGTTCTTTATGCCAGATTCTAGCTCTCTTAGTATTTCTGTATCTATTACTCTCACAATATTTTGAGAATAAGACTATGTTTGAAAAACAAATTCCGGGTACCAATCATTTTCCCACAGACGACGCCAATGATAGTTCCAAAGATTTCTTAGTGAGGTTATCTGTTACAGCAATGTTCGTAGGAGTATTGTCTGTCATATCGATGTTCATATGAGAGTATCCTAGAGAGAGAAGCGAGATAAGTTGAGAGAAAAAGAAAAAAAAAATAACGAGGTAATGATTTACTAATGATTGGCCATTTTTCTAAAACAATGATGGCATAATTGACATAGTTACCCCCTCTTATGTGATACTTTACACCCCACCACTTTACTAAACTTAACCATGAGTATTATTTATTACACAATGCCCCCTGAATATTACATATTTGTTAATTTTTGTACTTAATAATTTATTACATTATTTTAACTACTTTATTTATCTAATTTTGCTTATTCCTTCTGATATGTCCTCCCTTATAAGTTATAACTTCTTTTCCTTCGAGAAATGTGTTGCACAATCCTGATGTATTAGGAAAATTAACCAAATGACACTAGAATTATGGGATTATGGTATCCATTTTAAGTCGAGAACGACGATCAAAGCCTTGACCATAGTATATTCTTTGATGGAGTTCTAGTTAGAGAAAACAATTTCGCCAAATGATGAATCCAAAGATAGTTGAAGAGTTGTAACTGATGAAAGAAGAAATAATCAAAGATCACGATCGGTAGTACAACTTATATATTCAACAAGGGACATCCTAAATCAATCCATCAATTTCAAATATCTAACATCCAATAAGGAAGCCAAGTATAAAGCTGCAATCACAACACTTCAAATGGAAAAGATCTAAGGAGCTAGGAGATTACAGCTCTGCACCAACTCTCAGTTAGTTATCAACCATATAACAGGACAATACGAAGCAAAAAAGAGAATATCATTCAATATTTGAAAGAGTTACGACGACTAATTGGTTACTTTGACCATCTGGAATTTAGGCAAGCCCTAAGATTTTAGAACTCATCAGTTGACACACTCACATCTCTAGCCTGTACATCTTTGGCACCAAGAATAATTCTTCAAGAAAAATCATGTATTATGCTACCCAAATATTTCCTATCGATACTCAAGTCAAAATGAGTAATGGCAATAAAAGGTGGATGAAAAGAAGAAAATTAAATAACTCCAGTCAAGAAGTACCTTACATAAGAGATACTCCTCTATGATAAAAGAGAATCAAATGATATAAAAATGAATTCAATAAGATTCATCTGGACTTTGGAAATATGGTATAAAAGTAGCTAATTAAATTACTTCTTAGAATTTATTTTTTCTATGAAAGAACAACATGATGGAGAAGAAAGCACTCAATATACAAGACATTTTACCGAATAGTCTTTCTTTAGTGCTATGATTGGCCAACCATAACGGCAGACGTAAAACAAAAGTTAAACTGTGTGACACATGCCAGTGATTTACAAACTCCATACAATTCGCGATAATATTACTAGAAACAATAACCAAAGTAGTCCCATTCAATAGATGAAGTTTGGCTATTGTCAGACCTCTACGGATAGCATTGGAAGGAAAAAAGTACATACTAATTACCGTAGATTACTGCTCAAAGTGGGTTGAGGCCCGAACCAATAATGAATATCATGGTAAATGAGGTAATAGAACTCAGTGTTACGAGAATAACGAGTTTTGGCATGATTAAGTCACTGTGATTTTAGTCAAGAAAGAGATAAGGCAAAAAAGGATCGATCTTATTCATGGATAGGTTCTTCCTATTTACTGCGAGTTAGTGGGGGTTATACATGCTCACACTTAATGCTCCACTAACTCACTAACGTCACTATCCCTATAATCTTGGAGTAAGTAATTAATACGATTTGACTTAAAAGTCAAAACGTGAGTTACATAATTAATATAGAAACGCATTGTCTGATCTGTGCTTTAAATCGAACTGGGCCATCCCTTGAGTGCGATCATATCTGTTCTGGCTTATCGAGGTCGACCTCACTGATCTTGTCGAGGTCGAGCTCATTGATCTTGTGGTTGACATATCTTCTTTGAGCTCGCGCTCAATCTTGATTATATGTTCATCGCATCCTTACTCTGGTCGATCAACTCTTCTCTTAATACCTTCGAGCTCGATCTAAGTAACACTCGATCTGCCTTCAAGCTCGTCAATGTTGTAGAACTCATCCTTTTTCTTTATTGCTTGTCCTAATCCAAGTTCGCGGTCCTCTTGCTTATTCTCGCACTTACTTGGGGGAAGCCCCCCCCCTTATCACTCATTTCCAGAATGATAAAGTCACAGGGTTATGCATTAAAAAGGCATGCAACAAATTTTTTTCCTTTTCCATCCTCAAGCCAACATTCAAGTTAAAGTGACCAATAAGACAATAATATAAGACATAAAAAATATATTAGAAAAAAACAGTTGGAAACTCACCGGATTTTCTACGAGAAGTCTTGTGGTCGTACACAACCACACATAGATCCGCAATAGATGAAACACTATTTCACATGATATATGGAGGTAGTATTACCAATTAAAGTATGTATGTCATCTCACATGATTACAGCATATAATGAAGCAAGTGACGTACAAGCCCAAAGTTCTTAGCTAAATATACATAAAAAAGAGTCAAAGCACATATTCAGTCAAAGCATTACAAGACGTTAATGAGGTATAAATAAAATTCAAAAGTATGGTTCAAGAGTTTTGAAACAAAAGATAAGGTGTTACAAAGAGTTTTCCTTCACAATAAAAATAAAATTTTCGAAAAAATTGGATCCAAACTGGTAGGGCTCATTAACGTTTGAAGCCAAAGTGAAGTGGGGAACTTACATACTATTGGAATATAAAGCACCAAAAAGCTTTATCATAGTCTTTAAGACTCAAGCTCGTACCTTAGGCTAAGAATATTGGTTAGTCACCAGACTTTGTCATGTGTATCGAATATGCCATTGATGTTTTTTGTATCAAAACGGTCACTTTTGTTGGTTTTTTGTTACATCCGTGGTCACTCACAGGTGACCACGGATGTAAATTAAGACAAACAAAAGTGACCACATATGCAAAATGAAACCAACAAAAATGACTGTTTTGATACAAAAAAAACAGCAGTGGCGTTTTTGATACACATGACAAAGTCCGGTGACTAACCAAGGTTCTTAGCCTCGTACCTTACTAATAATTGTAAAATGTATTTAGTAAATCATGATGATGTATTATTTCCTCTCACGATGGCATGGAAATATTTTAAGGAGATATTCTAAATTAATAAAACATTTTTTGTGCAAAAAATAAGTATAATTTCTTATTCTTAAACAACATCATACATTGAGAAACAAAAGACTAATACACTGAAATAGAGGATTCCATCAGGAAGATCAGGGGCTTAAAAAAGTCTACCACAAGTCTCGTATAATAAAATATTAATTATAAAACAATAAAATTCTCAATCATAAACAATATAGACAACTTATTCACCACCCGATATAGACAACTTATTCACCATCCTTGCTAAAAATTGATAAAAGACAGAGATTTATCATACCATTGTAAATCCTTCAACTATTCACTCTCGGGAACAAAATACCATAAGTAGTTTAAATTCACATTAAGACCCTCATCTTAAAAATCTATGACTAACCTGGAACTAATGTCCAATATATCCTCACAAGAAGAAGCAATTATTGATGCCTGATAAGTAGTAGCATACAAGAGTAGCGTTCGGTAATTAAAATTTTGTAAACCGAGTTAAAATTTGACTTTAAAATATCCAATTTATCATGAAGCATTGACTTTAATTGGGATCAATAAGGTCTTTCTCAACATATGACTAAAGAGATGACATCATTATTATTATGTAAGTTCATTTTTTGTATCGGTATAGAGTGACTCAAACTTATAGGTGTATCTAGGCGAATTGGAAATAATGTTTTTAACTTCGTTTTTTTGGGTATAAAAAGCTGGAATATATATATATATATATATATATAAATAATGTTTACATTTTCTGACTGGGTTGTGGCCCAGCGGAACGGATAACCAAGTAACAGGATTACAAATGACCTATTATATATGCAGTAGTAGAGAAGATAAAATTACAATAAGGAGGCTTAACGCATATCCAACGATCTAATTTTAGATCCATGGAAGTTATATCGAAGGTCAGAGAAGACATGATGGGAAATGGCCGAATTGAGAGAACGCATATCCTTGAAGATGCGTGGATTCCTCTCACTCCAAATATAATAGATTGTAGAGAAAAAGGCCGCACGCCAGAGATGGGGGTACCTGAAATGGATGGGGACTAAAAGGATGCAAATGCCATCCATAAGGGCCAACAAGAAGGCAGATGAGGCATCCCAAGTTTTCTTGAAATGACATCCCAAATAGGTCTGGAGTAGCTAAACTCAGTGAGGATGTGGTTCACGGTATCTGGATAAGAATCACAAAAGATGCAATCGAGGAGGGTGTTTAGCCCCCAAGAGATGAGGTTGTCACGAGTAGAGAGTTTCTTATGGATAACAAGCCATGATATGAAAAAATTGCGGGGGATATTGTACTTGTTCAGGACAAGGGGGACCCATGGGACTTTGGTTCCCACTTGTCGCAAGAAGTTGTAGGTACTACTAATGAAGTAGTAGGAGCGGCCTTGGTTAGGGAGCCAAAGAAAATCATCGTCTGCATTCGAGGGGTGAGAGAGGTCGTTTATAACATTTTGAATTTCCTAAAGGTGTGGCTTGTGGAGACGGCAACCTGCACGTGCAAGGGAGGGCTAGTGCCAATGCCCATCACGAATGATTTCTGAAACCAAGGTAATACCACGCATACAAGCGAGTCCAATGATGGAGGGTCCGTAGCGATCAAATAGCAAGGTGGGGAAGAGCCAAGGTTCGTACCAGATAGAAGTCAACGCGCCATTGCCGATGGAAACTTTATATAGATGGACGGTGTTGTTGTGGAATTTCAGGATTTTCTTCAAACTCTTTCTATTCGATGAGACAAAGGGTAGGGTCCATAATCATTTGTCCTTGAACCTTTCAGAAAAGGTCCACTTTATCCATAATAACTCATGATTTTTAGTCAACATGGACCAAAAACCTTTAAGGAGAGTCGCCTGATTCCAAACCTTTAAGTTGAGAATCCCAAGGCTTCCCTCATCTGTAGGGAAATCAAGTTTATCCCAAGCCACCTTGGCACATGTGATCTTCATCTCAGGTACGTACCAAAGAAATCTACGGAACAATTTTGATAGTTTGTTGAGGACTCTGACCAATAGGAGAAAAATAGAGGAAGAGTACACTCGGCTGGCAAAAAGGACGAATTTTAGGAGCTGGAGTTTTGCCCCATATGAAAGGAATTTAGAGGTCCAAGAGTAGTCTGCAATCCTTATAGGTCAACCTTGAGGTTTTAAGAGAAAATTCCAAATAAAGCCCAGAGTCTGAGTGATTTGTCTCCACGTAGATACGATTACTCCAGAGAGGTAGATGTGACTTTTGTTAGGGTTGATGGAGAGGCCTGAAAGAGTGGCGAATTCATCAAGACCCTTCTTGATGAGGAGGATGAAGGGAATGTTAGGACGATTGAAGATCATGAGATCATCGATGAAGCAAAGATTGATAATCTTCAGCTTGTGGCATTTCTGATAGAAACCGAACCAGGGGGATTCACTATTTTCTTGAAGAATGCTAGAGAAGACCTGTATAACAATAACAACCAAATATGGGGAGATAGGGTCTCCCTATCACAGCCCTTCATCCTCTTAAAAGTACCAGTGGTACCCCCCATTGATGCATACAGAGTAAGAGATGGTAGATATGCATTGGAGTATCCATCCAATCATGGTGGTGGTAAACTCCACAACGTAAAGGACATCCAATAGGAGGCGCCATCAAACATTGTAAAATGATTTCATTATATCAATTTTTAGGGCGCATCTTGGGTCCTTGTGGTTCGTGTGGTATCCGTACATAAGGTCTTGGGTTATCAGGATGTTGTCTGATCTACTACGACCATGGACAAAGACAGATTGAGAATGATCAATTAGGTTGAAAAGGACCGTTTTAATTCGGGAGGCCAGGATCTTGGAAATTATCTTATAGATCACATTATAACATGCAGTTGGTCTAGATTCAGATGAAGATGAGGGAGAGTTAGTTTTGGGGATGAGGGCTATGAGAGTCTTCTTTTATTGAGGGTTTATTTCCCCGTGACGGAAGAAATACTTAACCACAGAACATACGTCGGGGCCTACATTGGCCAGCACATCTTGAAAAAGCCCGCACTGAAACCATCAGGGTCGGGGGCTTTGTTACTATTGATACTAAAAAGAGAAACTTTGACGCCATCATCCAGGATGGGATTAATCATATTAACTTTGTCAGCAGGGGATCTTTTAATCCTAATAAATGATCTAATCCTATCCAGGCTAGGGTAGTTTGGGGTGCTTCGAGTACCAAAAAGATTGGAAAAGTAATTGAAAAAGGTGTTAAAGACATTTCACGGGTTAGAGCTGGTGGTCCCGTCGGGGTGTTGATAACAAGAATTTTATTTCTAGTCTTTCAGGCTCAGATGCTAGCGTGGAATAATTTTAAATTTCTATCACCCAACTTAAGTTAGGTTTCCCGAGATTTTTTGCTTTAGAATAAATTCTTCAGCATGAATGAAACAAATGTTTGAGTTGATGGCCTCTCGCTCAACGGTAATAAGGGAACTGTTTGAAGGTTTAGCGACTAGGTTCATCTGAGTTTGGTGAATGACCTCCTGGGCCACCTCAACTCTATTGCTAATATTTCTACATTCGCGTTTTTTTTAGTGAGGACATTACCTCCGCTAAGCGAGCTAACTTAAAGGGATAATGGACATAAGATTTCTCGAACATTGAACATTCCAGTTATCAGCTACGAGGGTGAGGAAACAAAGATGAGATTGCCACATATAAAAATATTTGAAGGATTTGGAAATATTAAAGTATGGCTTGGTATGGTAAAAAGTGAGGGGTATGGTCCGACGCCCGAAAAAAATCAAATGGACAAAAGGGTTAGGGCTAAATTTACTTTTTTTTTTAATAAGTGGATAAGCATAAATAAGTTCAATTATAAAATAAGCGAAAAACAGTTACTATAACACGTATTTTATAGTTATTTGTAGTCGCGGATCTACTTCAGAGGCAAGAGGGAGACTACCTCCCATCCGCCCCCATATTATTATATTGGGTTAATGTTTTTTAATTTTTATAGATATAAAGTTTTGCATCAAAATCCTAGATTTTCGCAGTTCACAATATACAATTTTTATAACACTTTATCCATCCTTAGTTTAGGAATTTCAATCTAGAACATAACTATTCATTTTTGTTTTTTTGTTTTTGATATAATTTGGGTTTTTTCTGCAAAATATAAGCTTTTCATTGCTGGATATAAGATTTCAGATTTTTTAAGTCAAAATTTTGGAGCTAATATCTACTTGGTGTTTATTTATGGAATAATAATCTAGTGTTGTATATTATATAGAAATTGGTTGAGTTTGGTAGATAATATTTTGGTTGGGTCTCTTGTTTCATTCCTGTGTTTCTATTGGAATAATTTATTCATTTTTACGAATGTTTATCAATGAAGTGCTGATTGTGCCCTTTTGGTGACTGTATTTTTCCCTTCAACCCATTTCTGCCAAAGGGTACCTTTTACTCTGTAAGAAAATAAAATCCCTTAAAAGTTACAATTTATCAATCCCAAATGACGAACCTCATGGGTAATCATCAAATACCTTTATAAACCCCATACAATTGAATCCTAATCTTGTTTATAGGTTTTTAGAGATAAGTCTTTAAGGAAAAGTACCAGCAGTAGTGAAGTTTTATGATAAGTAGGTGGTTGATTCCGATGTTGTCGTTAGATTTTTGAGGATAAGTAACCTAAACATTCTTTCACTCTTTCTCTTCAATTTAGTTTTTTTATGTCCATTTTTTGGCTAATAATCTTGGTTAGTCACCGGACTTTATCATGTGTATTAAATAGATTATTGATATTTTTTTTATCAAAACGGCTATTTTTGTTGGTTTTTTGTACATCCGTGGTCACTCACGGGTGACCGCGGATGCAAATCAAGACACACAAAAGTGACCATATATGCAAAATGAAACCAACAAAAATGACTATTTGATACAAAAAAATATCAGTGGCATTTTTGATACACATGACAAAGTCCGATGACTAACCAAGGTTCTTAGCCTCCATTCTTTTTATCTTTATTTGGCGTTTTTTATGCTAATGTTGTTTATTTTTATCATTGTGCAAGAATTTTAGTTATATTTGATAAGTAAATAGAAGTTCAGGGCCTTAAATGTAAATAATAGAAGGTTAAAGGAACACTTTTAAGTACATATCTTTATTATGGACTATCATGTAATAAGTCCTTTTGTGAAACCGTTTTCAGTTATACATTAAGTCTCTGCGCCTCTATATAAAGGCCAGAGCTGAACTAATGAAAGGGTTGAAACTTTATTTTTGACTTACTTGTGTTCTCGCTCGCTCTCTCTAAAATCTTTCTCTTACTAAAATACTCATATTATCATTTACCAAAGCAACTTGTAATAATTGAACTCACCAAATTGGCGACTTCATTGGGGACAAACTATAATCGGTGTCTTATTCTTTCGTTTGAATTTTGTCAGATCTTGAAAAATAGTCTTGAAAGTTCGCAATGAATCCTGAAACATTCCATTAGTCTGATCAGCAATTGAAACGCTGAGAGAAGATTTACAGAGGAATGAAAATAGACCAGAAGGATCTGTTCTAATCCAAACTCAGTCAGATATTGAAACACGTATGAACCAGCTCCTGGATAAAATAAACGCGTTGAATGAGATTATGAGCAAAGAGAGCAAGAAATTCACTCAACGAAGCTTAAATCCAAAGTAGGACAAGTAAATGAGAAAACTGAAATTGGAAACAGTCCGATCGATCTTGCATTGATCGACATATTAGGAATGAGCAGAAGCAGGCGTGCTTCGAAGCTCCAAAAAAGCACTATTCTTCTCAAAAGGGAAAAAAAAACAAACAGAAATATGTCGCCTCTAGTGATGAAGAGGTTGAAAGTTCTGCCTTGGGCTATAAGAGGTACAAGAGTTCTTCGAAGGAGGAACAAGAAAGAGAACAACCAAGGAAGCATAACAAGGAACATAAATCTAAGAGGGACAACATTCCTCGCTGTTTGAGAGAATCTACTTGGTGTGGGGGTACATATCAAATCAATATGCTGAGACTGATCAAAATTTGCATGCAGTCATGGGGAATGAGGATCAGTACATGCATGGTGTCGCTTGGAGGAACTCTCCGTTGACGTGTGAAATTTGATCTATTATGCTTCCAAAGCGTTTTGATATTGCTAAGGTTGAAAAGTTCAATGAGATGCAGGATCCAGATTATCACATTGAACAATTCAAGAATTACATGATGAATTTCAAAGATGACGACCAGCTGGTGTCTCGTGCTTTTTCACAAACTTTTAAAAGAACATCGTTAAAGTAGTACAACCGGATTCTGAGGGGATCCATTTCGAATTTCAGGAATTTCTATACTACTTTTCGAAGGAAATTTGTTGGAAGCAAGGAGATGAGAGCGAATGGAGATACGATTATCCAGTGAAAACATGTGGTTAGAGAGAAATTAAAGGATTGCACAAAGAGGTTTGTTCTGACTAAAGCAAGTTTGGATAATTGCGAAGAAAGTGTGGCGATGGTAGCTTTTGTCCAGGGCTTACTGTCAGGGTATTTGGCTAATGAAACGACAAAGATGAGAGCTTTAACCTTTAGGGCACTGATGGCTCAGGTTGAAGACTAGATTAAGATTGCAGAGTCAACCAGGGTATGAGGAGGACTAGTTAATGTTCCAAAAAATTCAGGTCAGGTGGCCAATAACCAAGGGCAACCCTCTAATGGTAATCAACAGTCGCGTTCGAGGAATAATAATTTTCCACCTCGAACTAGGGGATATTCAAACCATGCCCCATCTTACAATTATAGCAGACCGAGGTCGAATCAATGGATTAGGCCAGAATATTATGCAGATTTAACAGAAAGTGTAGCTGCAATCTTCGACAAACACAAGAGCTCCGTGAATTTCAGGAAGCCAGCTCCAACAAATAGGCTAAGGAGGAGCGGAATAACAAATATTGCATATATCATGCGGACATTGGTCATGATAACAATGATTGTATTGCATTGAAAAAGAGGTCCAAATCTTTATTAAAAATGGAAAACTCTTGACTAATGTGAAATCACAATGAGGCGCGTCGAAAACTCCAAATGCGCCAACTCAGAATTTGATGATTCCCAATTCCAAGGCTACTGAATTCGACGCTGCTTCAGAATATTTGGACTAGGATCGAGACAGGTTAATTTTGATGGTTGTGGAGGAGCCGTTAAAGAAAGGACATGTGCGAAGCTTGTGTAATGGTTTTGAGTCGTTGGCTATTTTCGGAGCCAACTCAATGGCTGGTACTATTGACGGTTCAAGAAAGAGACATGTTGTCAATTTGAAAACGCAAATTGAAGGGAAAATATCTACTTATTTGTATGGCAAAAAGGCTATACCTTTTTATCTTGTTTGATGAGGATGATTTGCGGGGTATAGCAGGGCCGCATGAAGACGCGTTAGTTATTGGATCTAAAGTTGCTGGTGTTGAAATTCGACGTGTTCTCATAGACACCAGCAGTTCTGCGAACGTCCTCTTCAAAATGACTTATGACAAGGTGCGTAACCCTCCTCGAATTTCTCAATCGAGCGTACGATTTTAGGATTCACTGGTGTGACAACACGGGTGATTGAGGAGTTCGAAGGAGAGGTGAGATTAGGAAATAGATCTTTCAAGAAGAAGGTCCAAGTGGTATTTATGGTGGTGGACTCTCCCACAAGTTACAACGCTATTTTTTGAAGGTCTTGGCTATCCAAAATGTATGGAGTTGTGTCGACAGTACACCAATGTTTTAAATATGTGGTAAGGGTCGTTCGAAGCGACCATAAAGTTGCAAAAGAGTGTTATGCCACTGCATTTGGATTCGAGGAACCAACAGTGAAGACTTGATGAATGAATAGCAGCCAAAGGGGTTGACCTCAAATTTTGATGAAAGGGTTGACGATTCGAGGGAAACCCTAGGGTCTTTGACAGTAAGTGAAGAAATTGAGGAGTATACTTTTTCTGAAGGAAGAGTACTTCGAATAGGAACCTTATGAACCCCAATTGTACGTCAACAGCTGCTAGAATTTTTGTCTTTTAACTTGGACGTTTTTGCTTGGAGAACGGAGGATGTGACGGGGGTACCAATTAAAGTAATTTGTCATAGTTTAGTTGTTGATCCAAAGGTAAATCCAGTAATTCAGAAAAGAAGGGCATTTTCATCGGCGAAAGCAGAAGCAATAGTTTCCGAAGTAGATCACTTATCTAGGGTCTGACATATAAGGGAGTCACAGTATCTTTTATGGACGACAAATCCAATGGTGGTCAAGAAGAAGAATGGAAAATGGAGAATGTGTGTGGATTTTACAGACTTAAATCGATCTTGTCCTAAAGATCCATTTCTTGTTCCTCGAATAGATCAACTGATGGATTCCACTTCGGGAAATAAATTGAGCCTGCCCTAAGGATCCATTTCTTGTTCCTCGAATAGATCAAGTGATTGATTTTACAATCAGATTCAGATTGAAAAATGGTGGAGCTACTTATCAAAGGTTGATGAATAAAGTGTTTGCCACTCAGATCAGAAGAAACATTAAGGTGTATATTGATGATATAGTGTTAAAAAGCTTAAGGGATGATGCGCATCTGGAGGATTTAGAGCAAAACATTTTTTAATCTAAGGGCAATTAGACTGAAACTTAATCCTGAAAAGTGCACCTTTAAAGTTTGATCAGGGAAGTTCTTGGGTTATGTTATGAGTAAAAAAAGGAATAGAAGCTGACCCAGAACAGTTAAAAGCTCTGATAGCAATGAAGTCACCTCGATCTATTAAAGAAGTGCAATTATTGACAAGACGGTTATCATCACTTAATAGATTTATTTCTAGATTTTCTGACAAATGCTTTCCTTTCTTTCAAGTGTTGCGAGTGCCAAGTAGATTTGAATAGACATCAGATTGTGAAGAAGGATTTACAAGCATAAAGAACTTGTTATTATCACCAGAAATTTTGTCAAAGCCTCGAAACAGAGAAAATCTCTTTTTGTACATTGCGATATCACATTTTGCACTAAGTGCAGTAAAGATAAGTGAAGATTCAAGAATTCTGAAGCCTTTGTATTACATCAGCAAAATTTTAGTGGCACCAAAAAAGGGTATTTGAAGCTTGAGAAATTAGCATTAGCACTGGTGATTGCTGCTAGGAAAATGCTCCCTTACTTCCAAGCTCATTCCATCAAAGTCTGAACTTTATTCCCTCTAAAAAATGTTTTACAGCATCCTGATATCTCGGGGAGGATGACCAAGTGGTCAGTAGAGTTAGGAGGTTATGATATCTTGTTCACACCTCGAACAGCGATTAAAGCTCAAGCGTTGGCATATTTTTTTTGTTGAATTTCATTCGAGCAGATCAGATATCAAAGAAAGTCAGGATGTTGTATTAGCAAGTTCGATGTGGGTTGTTCGAACATATGGAGGATCTAATATCTCAGGATGCAGTGTTGGAGTTCAGTTAATTGCTCCATGTGGAGAAACGATGCTTCAATCTATTAAAATTAGTTTTAAATGAAGCTGAATATGAAGATGCTTTGTCTGGTTTGAGGTTAGCAAAGATACGTGGAGAAATTTTAGAACGCTTAGAGATATTTTTAGTTGGTAGCAAATCAAGTATCCAGAAATTCCGAAGTAAAAAAAGATCACTTAATTTTGTATCTTTCAGAGCTTCAGAACTTAATGTTACTATTTGATCATGTAGTTATGGTATATATTAGTTGAGGAAGTAAGATGGTGGCTGATTCTTTAGAAAATATTGCTTACAAGAAGGAGTATCCTTGGATTTTGTGACAAGAAAATCCCTCGATTTTGACCCAGTCAGACCAATGTGAATGTATAGAAGATTCTTTTGTTATTCCAGATGTAGTCTGAGGTGATTGGCGAACTGATATTCTAGATATTTTTATTGGAGGAACTTTGCCAGATGATACGAAGTTTGCTAAAAAATTGAGGGGTAAAGCCTTTGGATACATAGTTTTGGATGGAATCTTGTATAATAAGGCATTAAGTAGGCCATTAATACGGTGTTTGGACATGCAAGAGTCACATGAGGTATTATCAGAGCTACATGACTGAGAGAGGTCAGCTCACTGCGGGGTTAAAGCGTTATCTCGTAGGGTTTTACTTGCAGGATTTTATTGGCCTTCAATAATGAACGATGCCAAAAATTTAGTTTGAAGTTGTGATACTTGTTAAAGGTTTGCCAATTCTATACACAAACCGGCAGTTATAACTGGAGGCTATACCATTTGATAGATGGGGGATTGATTTGGTGGGGACTTTTCCAATGACATATGTGGGACGACAAATGATAATTGTGGCAGTGGATTATTTTACAAAGTGGGCAAAATCAGAACCACTATCTGGAACGAAAGCAAAAGATGTAATCAAATATATTTTAAACAGTATTTGTTGTCGTTTCAGAGTACCTCAAAGAATTCATATGGATAATGGCCCTCAGTTTAATAATAAAGAAATGATCTCATTCTGCGCATCAAAGGGAATCCAACAATTGTTTTCGACGCCTTTTCATCCTCAAACCAATGGACAAGTCGAGGTGAGGAACAAAACTATTTTAGATGGTTTGAAGAAAAATATGATAGGGGCAGCAGGGAAATGACCGAATTATTTGCAAGAAGTACTTTGGGCTTATTGGAAAACCTTCCAGGGAAGTTACTAAAGAAACCTTTTTTGCCTTAGCATATAGAATGGATGTTGTTAGCCATGTGGAATATATGAAGTCATCTTTTAAAATAGCTCAATATTCTGAAAGATCTAATGACGAAGTTAAAAGGGAGAATTTAGATTTTAATTGATGAAAAAAGAGTTCGAGCTCATTTGAATGTAATCCATTACCAGACTCTTATAAGGAACATATAGATTTGAGGGTAAAAAGACGGAAGTTTAAAGCAAGTGATATAATGTTGAGGAAAGTATTCTTGCATACTAAGGAAAAATGATGGCCCCAAATTGGGAAGGACCTTATATGGTTGTGGAAAAGATAAAGCTAGGGTCTTATCGCTCTGTGATATTCAGGGGAGGATGCTTCAACACCCATACAATATACATCATTTGAAATTATATTGGGAATAGTTCTATTTTATTTTGAATTTGTTTCTTTGGATTCAATAACGCACTCTTTCCTACCCTGCTGGCCTAGGAAGGTTTAAATGAGGCGCTATATACATATTCAAATTTATTAATAAAATGCATTTTTGGCCAATGGTTGTTTATAAGTATTTTATTTAAACTATCTTGATAACTGATCAAAGACTGATCATCTTTGAGGTTGATCAAGAGTATAATGTTCTGAAGTGTTTAGTACACTTTTTGAAGAAACAATCATATTCGAAGTGCTACGTTCATTAAATGCACTGTGATATTCGAAGTGTTACATTAATTAAATGCACTATAATATTCGAAGTGTAATTTTCTATGTGCCATAATCATCTAGTGCGCCATAATATTCCATGAGTTATAATAAAAATTAAAGGATCACATAACTTGATGGTAAATATGAAATATAAACAAAAACCTTTGTCAATTAGAATAATTCGATGAGTACAATGGATATGATACTAAAATGACAAGTATAAAAAAGATAACACAAATTTAAAGGACACCAAAATCATTCAGATGACTCTTCTTCGGATGATTCTTCCTCTGATGATGATCTTGGGATATGGTCGAAGGCTTCCGTAGGAAGCTGTTGAACCGACATATCATTCCAGAAGCTAGAATGATTTATTTTTGGATATGTTGCGTGAATTTCTCGAAGGAGAGTAATGGTTATCTCTTCTTTACTATTATTGATAGCTGCCAACGTTTTGGGTGCATTCAGCTTCTTCGGGTGTGATAGCAAGTTGTTTTTCCTCCTGAAAATTGGTTTTTCGTGTGGCTATCTCATCGCCCAAATTTTTGTTTTCTGCTACGCTTTTGGAAAGAGAAGTCTGAAGCTCTTCGATTTTTTTTTCAAGCCAAATCCTCAAGATGTTTAGTCTTGAGTTGATTTATCTCTTCTTGATGAGAAGAGTTAAGATTTTCTTTCTCAATTGGATGCTGCTCTCGCAAATGTTTTTTAACAAAGAGGAGTCCTCTGATAAGCTCAGACCTTGCCATCTAAAATCCATGGAATTGATCTATTATAAGAATTTGGAATTTTTCCCTTAAGTGTTTCTCAACTTCAGCTGTTCCCTTGTAGCGAACCATATCTTTGACAAGTCATTTCAAATGAATTTGCGTAGATTCGATTTTATGTGCGAGGGTGTTCACTGCAGTTTTGAGGTTTGAGAATGGCTGAAATGTAGCAAGGATGTTTGGATTTGGCGCAACAAGAAGGAAAAATACTGGACTAGGGCGAGGAATGAGGTCCAAAGAAGTTGTAGGAACAAAAAGAGCAATGATTTTAGGTGATGCTTCCGAAGGAGAGTTTGTAGATCATCTGTCAAAATTGTGTAAGCGAGTTTGAATCTCTTGAATGATAGGATCTTCGTCTCCGATGAGTTCTTGCGACTCATTAAAATTAATAAAAATATCGGGATCGAAGTGATTCGTCATCTTGATTATCTGTTGCACTGGTCATAACATCTCTGATGAGATCTTCTCCTATGAATTCTTGTTGAAACTCATCAACTGAAATCTCATTACCATCGGATACTATATCTTCGACAATTGTTTTTATTTTCTTGTTCTTCTTCTGTGGACTTTTGGAACTTTTATTTTTCGAGGGCGTGGAAGTTTTCTTCTTTTTTGAAGAAGGCTCTTCTTCTGTTCCCTCCTTGATAGTCGAAAGCGTATTCTCTTTTATTTTTCTCTTCAAGCGTTAAGGCTTAGAATTTACAGAAGGGCTAGCACTAGATGTACTAGCTGATTTTTTTGCTTTTTTCGCCTTTTTCTTTTGAGGCAGGTTACTGTTTGATTTATTACGAATGGGGAGGAATGCCTTACAATCAGGCTGAATTAATATTTTGCAAGCATGATGAGAGTTGGGCTGCTCCATCAAATTTTCGGGAGGAAAAACTCCAGGAGTGATTGGAAATAACTGGTTGTTGATGAAATTGATCGGTTGAATGTCGGTGTGAAAAGCGTTGTTTCATTCTGCTTCAGCCCAAACGACAAGCTTAACGAATATCTCTTTGGCTTTTGTCCGACGAATGGCGTAACGCCTCAGAATTTCTAAAAGGATCATATAAGTAGATAATGCATAAGGGTAACAACAATTATGCTATTTTGTTTGAAAAAAGAATAATATTATAATACTCACGGTTGCTTCTCCAAAGGAGGTTCAGTTTTGATGGGTTAGCATCACATATATCTTTACCATTTCCCATGCTCCTGAGATAAAGACAATTTTTTGCTTCCAAAATTTGTCCGCTTCCAGAAGGTCATCAATGATTTTCAAATCATCATTAGGGTAAGGTAGTAAAATGGAAGTTTTGGCCCATTGGACAGTTTTGTTAAAGATATGAAATCCTTGATGCAGATTGGAATCTTAGATAAGCGAGAGGCCATGATCACAGACATAAGAGTGAATCATTGATTCAGTGTCACTTGAGTTGGGCACATGTTTAGAAGTTCGAATTACTCAACGATCATGGGATCTAGTGGGAATCGTAGACCCAGATTGATGATTTTGGGGTAGACCACCAGCTCATCGTCTTTGCAATCTAAGGGAGTCTCTCCCTTTATGGATAATCGAAGAGTATTGATGTATCCCATTCCCCATTGTTTCTTCAGATCTGATGCTTGACTTTCTTGATAATATATGTATGGAACTTTCTTCAACTCGACAATATAGTCAGCATCAAGAGATCTTAGGTTATTGCCAATTTTTGCTCTCTCCTCATCAGATATAATAATCTGAGCTTTCTTTTTTATTGGCTTACAGACCATTTTCTCCGTAACATTCTGTGATTCTTCTTCATTGGAGTTAGGCTCATTGTCTGAATGAGTAGCATCAGAATCAACTTCCTTCACTTTGGATGTTTCATCTCTTAAGTGTCAAAGAGTCTTCGAGGAGTTTTGTTGAGGTAGTAAGGCTTCCTCAACAATCTCCCTCAGGGACAGAGATTTGGTAGATGGATTTGATGGGGAATGATTTGGTGTAGCATCGGTATCACCACCCATGGCTATAAAAGTCCTTTTTCGCCGAATTTGTGGGGGATGAGTTAAAGAAAGGGTTGCTTTAGATTTGCTTGATTGAACACTAATTCGAGGTGATGCCTTAATACAGGAAGAAGAAATTTGAGGTGTTCTGGGTATTCAAACTTTAGAAGATGGATTCTCTTCTGTGACAGGTGAAATTAAAAATACAAGAGTTTTAGAGGGGTCGAAGTTACCGTAGTAAATAGTTTTGATAGTTGTTCTGAAGGGAGCGTCGCTTATCAACCCAGCAGCTCTATACTCGTCTGCTCTCTCACTTATCAAAAAGTAATTGTAAGATCCGAAAACCTGATTATCGTTAGACTTTGGAGATTTGGGTTTTCTGGGAATTCTTGCTTTAGATCTTCTAGATCTTGGATTTTTTTTCATAAATAGATTGAAGATTGATTGGAAAATATGTTTTTTCCAGTGAAAGCAACCAGAAAGTTTGAAGAAGACGGTGAAGGTAGCTAAAGGTTGGGAGGTTTTCTATTTCTCTCTCAAGAAATTTGGGTTGTGAAACTAAACATGAAATTACAGCTACATTTATAAAAGGAAGGAGATGAGTGTAGAAGTAGAAAATGTTTTTTGGTGATTGGAAAAAATTTGAAACGGTAACAATGTTACGTGTTCGACATCTGTCATGCTAGCTGTAAGCCTAGTAGTTAGGTAATTATGACGAATATAAACAGTTAGATTTGAAAGATCGACTTCGAAGTTAACTTGAAGAATGATTGTCTGAAAGCATACTTCGATGTATCACTGCGTCTGATGGAATTCGAGGAGAAAGAAGTTGTTGATTTTAATTGTCAATTTCTGCGTTTAATGAGATTCGAGGAGAAAGAAGTTATTGATTTTAATTGTCATATTTGCGTCTAGCGAGATTCAACGAGAAATATGTTAATGTTTTTAAATTGCCAGATTTTGAAGAAGCTTTTGCCATGATTCGAAGATAATTAGTTCTCATTCATTTATTGACATGAGAACTAAGGGGGCTACTGATAAGTAAATAGAAGTTGAGGGACTTAAATTTAGATAATAGAAGGTTAAATGAAATATTTTAAGTACATATCTTTATTAGGGACTAACATGTAATAAGTCCTTTTGTGTAACCGTTTTCAGTTATACACTAAGTCCCCGCGCCTCTATATATAAAGGCCAAAGCTGAACTAATGAAAAGGTTGAAACTTTATACTGATTTACTTGTACTCTCGTTCTCTATCTCTCTTTAAAATCTTTCTTACTAAAATATTTATATTATCATATACCAAAGTAACTTGTAATAATTGAACTCACTAATATTTATCAATTTATTAACTAGGATTTGGATCTTGAAACCTACGAAGCAAATATAAAATTCATATGGATACCAAAAAGAGAGTTGACACGGAAGTGTTAAGATCAAACAGTTTAAATACTTTATATCTATTTTCCTGAAATTTTTTACTCTTACCAATTTCCAAATACAGTTTAGAAATGTGTTTGACCAATATTGTCAATAAATAAGTACTGGAGTAGAAAGTATCTACAAGATTCCTAACCAGTTTATTCTTTTTTTCTTGCTTATGTTACGTTTTGTCCATACTCATTTATTTTTATTAGTGGAGTATATACCGTTCCCACCTAATCAAAAATGTCTTTGTTGCTAAATAGTGTGCTTATTTTGATTATAATTCATGTTTGTATCTGTATTTTACCTAAAAACTGCAAAGGATGAAAATGTTTTAGTTCTTTGATCCCGTTTTGAAAAGCAAGGATATTAGTGAAGGGCCGGAGCAAGTTTTGCTTGAGAAACTAAATCTTTTTGTACGACCATACAAATACAAACATCTTTTATTTATAAACACATTCGATAATTTTTATTTTACTCTTTAACATTTTACTCCGTTTTGGATCATGATTCTAGGGTCCATTCATTGATGTGTCTGAAAGCTTGACATATGTCTACAACTATACCAAATACTTCTTTTTAGGTTGTGGTTGGGGAAATGTAGTTTGAATTCTTTTGGTATTATATTTCTTTTTATCGGAGAAATCTTCTACTTGTATTTAGATAATTTAGATGTGGTAGTATCCAAATCACTTTTTACTTATCGGAGAAATCTTATACTTGTATTTAGATAATTTAGATGTTGTAGTATCCAAATCACTTTTTACATATGAATATATATATGTTCAAATTTAGTATGATTTTTTTATTGAATAAGAGAAGAAATTGAATAAATTTAAAAAACAAATTTTGTTTAGCCTTTTTTGTTTCGATTTCTGGTTCCACCTCTAATATCTTAACTATTTGCATGCAATTAAGTATTTGGATATCGTTATAGTTGATTAAAAATATATTATAATTATTACGTAACTTAGTTTTACATATAATAATTATTGTCTAATCATGCAGTTATAATTTGAGATATGATATAATACAAATAGTTTTAAAAATATTTTAGACTTAAAGTCAATATATAGTTGTCTGATATTTTGGATTTAAAGTGAATATATAGTTGTATGATATTTTTTTATATAATTTGTATGCTAATTAATATGGTGATATAACTTTAACTCAAAAAAGTTCTCCCATAATGAAAAAATAATTGAAGGCGTGAGGAAGTCTAATAGGTTAAGAGTAGCAATCATGAAACAAGTAATTTCATTAGTATTTTATGGTGTGGTTTCGACCGAGATCACCTATGTAAAAAAGGTTTCTCGATGAGGCATATAAATGGTTTTACAAGAATGATAAAGTGAAGATTAAGATGCTACTTATCAAGTGTGGTATATGAAGTATCGTGAAAAATAGATAGTTCGGGAACACATCTTAAAAATGTCAAACATCACATCTAAGTTGAAAGCGATTCAGATTGACCTTTAGAATATATTTTTGTAAGTTTTTCGTTTCATTTTCCCTTTTCACTATAGGAACTTTGAAACTTCTTATACATGTTAGTGTGATAAGTTAACTATTAATAAACTTAATTCTTAGACAGCACAAGATGAACAAAAATTAAAACATGAATGTCCTGGTGTGCAAATGGTGAATGTTCAGATGTATAATGGTAAGAAGATAAATAAGAAAGGTTCAAATGCATAAGTGTTTGATTCTTAAAATAAGAAAAATAAGGGTTCACCCGGTAAATGATGTTGTTTCCATTGTAAGAACCAGGGTTACTTCAAACTAAATGTGAAAAAATTGAGAGATATGATGAAAACTAAAAGTAATTTCACTTATATAGTATGCTTTAAGATCAATTTAGTCTCATTACCGAGAAATACTTGGTGAGTTGATACGACTACAACCACTCATGTTTGTATTTTTTTGCAGGATACGATCAAAATTGAAGCCCGAATGATGGTGAAACATTTATATATACAGGTAATGGCAGTTCCTGTTTGGTTCAATCAATATGTGATGTTTAATTATTACTATATAGTGAATATTTTATGTATTTAAACGATGTGTTAAATGTACATTATTTAACAAAAAATTAATATATTTTCCATGGTTGAAAAAATGGGATATTATTATCTATTTATAATTATGGATTATATATTTATTGACATGGTGACTTTGTTGGATCTGAAAAGTTAATAGCGAATGATAATTTTTATTTGTAAAATACTAAAGGACCACAAAAAAATAATGAATGTTTATTTATATGAAAAACTATATTGTAATATTGAAAATTCAACAAAACTTTGGCATAAAAGATTAGGTCATAACTCTAGAAATAGAATTGAAAAACCTGTTTTAGAAGGCTTATTAAGTTGCCTGTATTTTCTAAAATCCGATTTTTATAGTGAATGTATAAAAATAAATAAACCAAAGTATCAATAAAATTTATGGGTTCACCTAGTAAAATATCAACTACCGCATAAATTTCAAAAATAGTTTCAGTATCAACATGGAAAGCCAGTTCGTAGATGAAGACCTTGAACCCATATGAATAGTTTTGGCATTGCTCTATAGAAATCGAAAACGAAAAAATTCATCATGGCATAGCTTGATAGCCACCTTAGCTTCATCAATTGACATATATTTCATATTTTAAAAATCAGGCTTGATAGTCCTATAGATATCTAAAGTATTACTTGGTCTAAGATATTTACGAGAGTCGGATTCTAGAGAGGGAGAGACGTGAATTCTAGAGAGAAAGAAGGTGTCAAAAAAGGAATGTTGCTTTATATAGTAATGTTGGTGGGCAGTAAGGCCACATGGTTTCCCTATTTATGGCCAAAAGGCCTCGTAACCTCTTTGCCAATGCTTTATCGACTGACGGAACAACATTAATAAAAAAATCTTTGATGTCATACCACCAATCTTTGTCATTACTTGTTAAAATTTGAAAGGCTTTGCATGTGTTCTGATTCTGATCCGAATGTTTCGTTATCAACAAACTCTCTTGCGTAAGTATTCACAGTTAGCCTTCAGAATACAATATGGTATTTAGAGAGGTAGCAATCACATTTTTATCCTTTAAACATGCTCGTACTTTACCAGGTGATCTTTTCTAGCCTACGAATATCCCGACACGTGGTTCATTAAACGTTGTGAATTACTTACCAAGAGAATTATTTTAGCACTACAATTTGTGTAAGTCGTAACCCCGCCAAAGTGGCCTTGTACTCTGCCTAGTATTCGACCCTTTGAAGCTAAAAAGAATTTTTTGATACATCGTTTCTCCCATCCGAACTATCAATTGGACTCATACACCACAAACTGAAGCACTTGACCCACATCAGTCCATATATTCTACTCATCTTTTCATTCTTTATAATATGTTTTCATATCTAGCCGTTCAGAATGATACTCAATTAAAAAATCAGCCAAACCCTAGGCCATGATTGGTGTTTAAGGCTCAAAATCAATATTGTAATCCCGCAACTCCACATACCACTTTTCCATTCTCCTCAACATGTGAAGCTTTTGTAACACATATTTCAAAGGAAAAGAAGTTCATATCATAATTAAGTGTTCTTGAAAATAAAGTCTCATTTTCTAAAGTGTTATCACCATGGCAAGAGTGAGTTTTTCTAGTTCCAAACATCTTTTTCCAGCATCTAACAAACTTTTGTTCACATAATATATGGGTTGAAGATAATTATCAAATTTTCGTATCAACACCGAACTTACATCATAATTTGACATCGCTATGTAAATGAACAATTTCTCCGGTGTATTTGGCTTGTTATGATTTCTGGAGAGGATAAGCTTCATTGCATTATGGAATCTAATTAAAACATTTTACTTGCATCAAAAATTGAAATAAAGGAGCACATTTTTTTGAAGATCTGAACCTTATTAATGTATCTAAGGGGATACATAGTATTTAAAGCATTTAATAATACTGAGTCGGCTTTGATCCCCTTCTCACTGACTATATAACCCAAAAACGTTTGTGTCGTACCCCAAATGTACACTTCCCTGGATTTCGCTTTAAGTTTATAGCCTTTAAGTTTCATAACGTTTATTCTAGGTCAGAAAAATGGTCTTCCTCTTTAGGACTCTTCACCAATATATCATCGATATACAATTAGGCATTGTGTTCGATCTGATTCTCAAAATCCTTATTCATCAACCGTTGGTAAGTAACTCCAACATTCTTTAACCCTAAAAAGCATTACTTTGTAAAATTGTAGACCCCTTCTTATTATGAACGAAATGATTTATTGATCCCTCTTATCCATCTGAATTTGGTTATAACTTGTGCATGAATCCATAAACAACAAAATCTTATTTCTTGAAGTTGATTACACAAGTTGATTTATCCTTGGAATCTGAATGGGTCCTTCAGATATGCTATGTTCATATCGGTGAAGTCAAAATCATTATCCATTTGTCGTTCTTCTTTTTCAAAAGGGATGGGTTCACCATCCACAAAGGGTATTGGGATTCTCGTATGTGGCCCACATTAGAAATTCGATCCACCTCAGCCATGCTTGCTTCAAAATTCTAAGAGGAAAAATATTATCTTTTCTATACAATTAAACCCACGTTACGTCAGATGGCCAATGTATGATAAATAATATCCATGGGTAGCACCATAACATCCTCAGTACCCACGCGGACATATGATTTTTTTTTTATAAAAGTGTATCAATATTTCCTCTAATTTCAGGGATAACATAATGCCAATCTTTAATTTTTGACCGCTAGAAAAGACATAGTTTTTAAAATTCTCACTAGGGACAACATCGGATTCTGAAAATTGACCTCAATAACAGATATCCATTCTTCTCATTAATACTCCTAATTTTTTTGGGCCAAAGTTTTTTTGTAACAATCTCTAACCATATTCTAGCTTCTTTGGATTGTCCCCATGTTTCTTCCTACCATATACTTTAAACACTACTGTACTGTTGAGACGACAACATAAAAAAACATCGCATTATATGATATTGGTGCATCCACCACTATGGACAAAACTGTCACCTCGTTCATAAAAAAACCCATAACCAAACTCCACACTCCCCTAAACTCTCTAACCACCTCAGCAGTCTCCCTAATAAAATTCACAATAGTCTGGATGACACAGAGAATGCTTTGAGGGTTTTCTATCCGTTTGTATATGGTCATAAATATGATAATGACATAACTTCCATATTCAACCAAAGTTGTTCGAATATCACTCCTTACAATGGAAGCTACAACCACTACTGCATCTTCGTGTGGCCTAGCCATATCCCTCATATCGTCATCGTTGAAACACAACGGTGGCGACAAATTTTTGTTTTGATGAGTCAAGGCACATTCTTCCAGTTTAGTTGCCAAACTTACTATGTGCATTTTTCGAGAAAAGTTAGTAATCCCTGATATAGTATCTCCAACAAAAATAGTTAGAGATTCAAAATATTTACATAAGTCACCAACCTTCGTCCTACTCTTTGGTTCTTAGACCATCAGAACACTCATTCAGTCAGGGTTTGGGTCAAATATTCTGAAGAGACATTGAATGAGTCAATAAGCTCTATGGTCATTAATGTATTTTCCTGCTTTGGAGCCATTACGACTACCTCCATTCCCGTCGGATTCTGCTACAGAGCCCTGTTATTTTTTTAATAAATTTTTTTCATTTTTCCATTCTCAATTAACACTTGAATTTATTTTTTCAATTCCATGTAGTCATTTGTTTTATGATTGACGTCCTCATGATACTTGTAGTATATGTTACTATTTACATATCTTGGAGTCTAAATCAGAACAGACTTTCTAAACTGTATATTATTTCGAGCTTTATAAGAATTAGTAGCCATGCACTCAATTAATTCCACAAAATGACTAGGTCGAACCTAGTTTTTTGATGTTGGCCTCGTCAAATATTAGACTTTGACAATCTGTTATTTTATCATTGGTCTTGACGGTGCTTGATTCAAAACTAATCAGTTTATATTTGGAGTGTGAAATGTTCAGACCGGTTATGGCCGATAAACTGGAGCGGGTGATAGTTGATAGACAACCATGAGTGATTGCAAATTATGTTTGGTATAAAAGAAAGTTCTACCATTTAGGTCTCTAACACGATTATCTGATTCTCAACCTCTGTTAACAAAGCGTCAAAGGTTAAAGCATGTTTCTTAGAAACATTTTCCTTAATATTTTATAGAGAAGTCCTTGCATATACGTATCGTAAGTGACCAACTCCTCACAACCATCTAGATCGATTTTAGTTTGAACAAAACACCAATTATACTCATTTAGGATCTCCTTGACCTTTTATCGATAATCAATAATTGTATCTTTGTTCCTTCAAAAACCTTTTCTTCCTACAAGCTATTGTTTATATACAGTCCAGAACATGTTAAAGTTCTTTATAGATCCTTCTGATAATCGCTTATAATATTTCAACGCGCCATTTTTGAAGGTTTGAGAGAAGGTGCGACACATCAACTTGTCGTCATCGTAAAATATTATTATAAAGTTTTTGAACTATTCAACGTGGTTATCCATATTTTAGCTCAATTGGAATTTTTCCAAAATGGAATAATCAAAACACTTCTGTATGCATCCTACGAAGTTATCCGCAGAAACAAATGATGCCATCTAATTTTGGCATGGCTCACACAGATTACCCCTCGGAACTTTATTAATCATTGTATAAAGACCCTCACCAGAAGGATTTATAAACTGATTGCTCACTTTGTAGTCAAAACTCTGGTTGCCTAAGGGAAATTGAACATGGACCATTGTTCGATGTTGTTCTCCTCGGCCTACGACCACCACCCTACCCTTTGCTTCAGATACTGGCGTTTGTTTATCCAAATAGTCTCACATATTCTTCAGATTCCTATCTTGGCGGGACATTCGATGCAAATTTCTCCCACTATAGTCGTCAATGATTATTCCAGAATCTGAGGTGTTAATTGGTCTAAGATATTTACGGGAGGCAGATTTTAGATAAGAAGAGATGTGAGTTCTAGAGAGAGAAGCTGCCAAAAATGATAATAAAGTAATAATTGTTCACCTTTTCTCTAAAAACTAAAATTTTCTTTATACAGTATCGGTGGTGGGACCAAAGGCCACATGATTGGTCCATTTATAAATATTCCACCCCATTATTTTAGTAATCTTAAACACATTTTTTCTTTATTACATTATATACCCTCAATATTACACATTTGCTGAGGCTATTTTACAGAACTTATATTAGACCAAACTAGCCTAATTAGCTAGCACTCCGACATGTGGTTTGGATAAATCACACCATTATGAAGGCTTAGAAATGAAATCTAGCAAGGCCTCTACATATTTCCCATTAATATCAGATAATTCTTTGAGCGTAGAGCCATACAAAATAACAATTCCTTTGGAAAGAGAAAGATAGATGATCTCCATGGTTAATAAGTCTGACCCAGGCACATTAATATATAAAGTTGCATACTTGGAAGGAGTACGTTTAGGAAGCGAATTGACAAAATTCAAAGCCTAAAAGATAAATATATCCACAACTGTTTTAAGACATAAGATTTTTTTTTGGAACAAAAGAATGTTGAAGATATAAAGAAGTGCTTTATTGCTCGATGGAAGCTAAAAGGCATACTGCTTTTATTCTTAACATTTAATTTGTTTATAATGGTAACAATAATATTATCGGGAATTATTACCTCTGGTGATGTAGCCCATAAAGTCCAAACACAAACCTTTATTATTTTATTTTGTTTTATTCAAATATCTTATATTATTCAAATCAGATCTAATTGTATTAAAATTTGATTTTATTTAATTTAAGAATATTTAATTTATTTCCTTGTATTCTAATTTAAAGTTTTGAGAAGCTCTTCTATAAAGCTTCATATGCCTTAAGTTATTTTAAGTTTTTGGAAATATATATCTTTATCTCTAAAAATTTCAATTTTTGTTATCCTTAAACTAGGGGTTCATCATGTTACCCTTGAATTACGGTTTCATTTATCGTTGTTTCTTCTTCTATTTCTAGCTGCGTCATCAGTTTGGTATCAGAGCCTCAGTTCATGCTATGGGGCAAGCATGTTTCTGAATCCAGATTTTATCTGATTCAAGATCTAAAGAAGAAAACAACATTGATGGCCATGAAGATCTCGAAGATCGTTTGGTATGCGGGGACACACCATTATTTCGATAGATTAACATATTGACCAGTTCAGAAGGAGTTAAATTGGCTACCAATCATCAGATCAAAGTAAAACTTGCTTATCGAGATGATTTCTCAGGTTATGAAGAAGTTTTCAAAACCATTTTTTTCATCAACTGGACATGGGGATGTTGTCTTCAGGCTATGAAATTTTTTTCAAAACTAATTTTTTTCATCAACTAGATGGCTTCAATGTGACTTCAAATAAGGAACACTTGAGAAGAATTTATCTTATTCTTATAAGGTCAACAATTATAATTATGAATGTAACAATTGAAAAAAATGAAATAAAATAATTTTGGTTGTTGATAGTGATGGTGCTGTGAATTCGAGGACGAATTCTTATCAACCAGTGGAGGATGATGTAGCCCATAAAGTCCAAACACAAACCTTTTTTATTTTATTTTATTTTAGAATATTTATTTTATTTCCTTGTATTCTAATTTAAGGTTTTGAGAAGCTCTTATATAAAGCCTCATATGCCTTAATTTATTTTAAGTTTTTTGAATAATATTATTTTTATCTCTGAAAATTTTAATTTTTGTTACCCTTAGATTATGGTTTCATCATGTTACCCTTGAATTAGGGTTTCATCTATCGTTTCTTTTTTTTCTAATTCCGTCGCGTCATCATCTGGCCACTGAAAATATTGGCCTTTACTTCGATAATACTAGGGAATAACCTTTGTTTCTTGTCTAAGTGAAGCATTACTAACCTCATCTTTGGCATCAGTAGCATCTGAAAACAACAAATGGTTTCTCCTATTCTCAGGCATTCATTTTTCTATGAAATTCCATTCTAAAAGAACATATTTTAGAAAAAAATTATTTTGGAATTTTTATCTCCATAAATGTTTTCTTGACAGTATATCTCTTAGGGGAAATACAAATAGATAAGCCACCTCACACAAACATACTAGACCATAAGACACTATAGACAAATTTATTAGCCTCATCTACCATTTGTATATGCTTTTAAGTACGATCTTCTCTTTTGCAATCAAAAGACATTTTAATAACATAAGAAGAGAAAGAGAAAATAAACACAAAAAATCAAACAAATGAAAGATAAATTTTAAAAAATAAAGGTTTGCCTAAAAGAGGGGAACTTACGCTTGGAAACACAACTTCAGTGGATCTCCCAACTGTGGGAGACAAAAATCAATTTATCTTTCAATACTCTGTTTTAAGTTGGAAGGTTAATAAAAATTTTGGGCTAAAAACCGTATCAAGTCATCGATGTTTGACCTTTGTTGCATTCGTGCCACTAAGCTTCCTTCGTCTCCAAAACGAGTCACTGTTGTTTGAGATTGTTGCATTCTTGCCATTGGCGCGTGAAAATTAACAAGAAGCTGACACATGTCACCCAATGTACACATGTTTGTTCCATATACTAGGGTAAAAAACACCAGTCGTCCTTCACGTTTGCTACTTGTAACAAGTTGGTCCCTTTCCTTTGAGGTTGTAATAAAGGGGTCCCTCATGTTTCAGAAACCAGAATAAAACCATCCTTTTTTACCCCAGTCCAACTTTTGTACTTTTAATACCCTTTGACCAGCCACATCAGCGATCCACGTAGGACGCTGATATGGCAACAGTAAAAAAAAGGTAAAAACAAGTTTTACTTTTATTTACTCCTTTTACCCTATTTTCAAACCTTAAACCCGACCCATTAAGTATTATAACCCGGTTAGCCCATTCGACATCTCTTATCCAGCCCAGCTTCTAACCCTAGATCCAACCCTAACCCAATAACCCAACCCTAACTTCTAACCTGGCATAATCTAAAACGAAATTAGTGATCGAACGATGTAGATTCCAAACCGCATTGTAATGAGTGATCAATTTCTAAACATTTCCTTATCGATTTATCTCATTGTCTTCAATTCAACTACCGATTAAACGAAAAACCCAGATCCCAAAAGAATAAACCACTGAAAATCAAAGCAAGTGTGCAGTAACAGAGAGAACCGAGAAACAGGACAAGAAAAACAACAAGAAGCTGAGAATTCTTGTCGCCGGAGGCGGAATCGGCCGTTTGGTCTTTGCTTTGGCGGCGAAGAAGAAAGGGTTTGATGTATAGGTTTTCGAAAGGGATTTGAGTGCTGTTAGAGGAGAAGGACAATACAGAGGTCCGATTCAAGTACAGAGTAACGCTATAGCTGCTTTAGAAGCTATTGATTTAGATGTTGTCGAAGAGATTTTGGATGTGGGTTGTGTAACTGGCGATAGAATCAATGGTCTTGCTGATAATGTTTCTTTCTTTTTTTATGTAAAGAGAAGATAACATATCATTTTATTAGTAGAGGAATGATATCTATTCATAGTTCAGGTTCAATCCAGACTTGATAAACAACAGCTATACAAATCGAAGGGAGTTCCCAAGAATTTAACTATATATTAACATATCGAGATTTGCTATCTTCCGTTGCCATGTTTTTGCATTTCTGATTCAATTTTCCTAATATTTCCAACAATTAATCGAATTTTCAAAGACAATTCTTCGGTTTCCTCCTCTACAGTACTCATAAAACTCAACAACTTCTCTCGATAAGCTAAACACATATGTTCTTCGATTTTCTTATATTTATCATCATCAGTACTAAATCCTTTGGCAGTAAGAACAAGAGGGTGATTATGTTCTTTGACAAATCTTGTAACAAACCTTTTTTCACTCTCTTCTGATTCGAACTCCATACCAATATACGACTCTATTATTTCACCTTTGTTCGACTCCCCTAATTCTTGCGCTTTCTCTTTTGTGAAACTGTCTAGTGCCACCACCTCTAACTCTTCTAAATCCACTGTCACATGAATTAATTTACTTCAAGTAGTCAAATTTATGTCCCAGATAGCAGTGAAATTAGCTAGATAATCAGAGGCTTGAACTCGAGCTTAAAGATTTATATTTGGATTTGTTTTGAATTTGTTGGTGGTGTTTTTGGAAATTGGTAAAAATTTTGTTCTTTCTTTCCTTTTGTGTTCATCCTAATTTCTGTTTAGATTATGTCGGGTTAGAAGTTAGGGTTGGGTTATTGGGTTAGGGTTGGATCTAGGGTTAGAAGCTGGGCTGGATAAGAGATGTCGAATGGGCTAACCGGGTTATAATACTTAATAGGCCGGGTTTAAGGTTTGAAAATAGGGTAAAAAGGAGTAGGTACAAGTAAAACTTGTTTTTACCTTTTTTTACTGTTCCCATATCAGCGTCCTAGGTGGATCGCTGATGTGGCTGGTCAAAGGGTATTAAAGGTACAAAAGTTGGGCTGGGGTAAAAAAAGATGGTTTTATTCTGGTTTCTGAAACACGAGGGACCCCTTTATTACAGCCTCATAGGAAATGGACCAACTTGTTACAAGTGGCAAATGTGAAGGACGACTAGTGTTTTTTACCCTAGTATATGGAACAAACATGTGTACATTGGGGTGACATGTGTCAGCTTCTTGTTAATTTTCACGCGCCAATGGCAAGAATGCAAACCCGGATTTGGAAACAGTACTTTTGAACCAAACCGGGATTTGGAAACAGTACTTTTGAACCACCATCGATCCCACACAAACCAAAACCAAATCCAGTTTTTAAAAACTTTACCACAAAGTCACCCAAACCAAACCTAGATGTTTCAGTCAGTCTGAATTCTATGGATTCTAATCAGACAACAGTTCTTGTTCCTGAACCGACTGTGAAGACCAATAAGAGTTTGAATTCAGCAAAGGAACACAAAGACAAGGACAAGAAGGCTGTCAAGAAAGGAGCGATGTCCTTATCGGAGAAGAAGAACAATGTAAGTGAGCCTGATTTTTAGACTGAACAAGAAATTGAGAAATTGATAGAGTATATGAGGGATTGTGATCTGTTTGATGGTGAATGGGTGATCAATGATTCATACCCGCTTTACAAACCCGGTGCTTTCTCCTTCATCGATGAACAATTTCATTAACAACGGCATACATAAGATTAAGCCTGAATTGAATTTTGGTCAAGCTTTATGGTGCTGGATAAGAGAGAAAAAAGAGTAATTTGAAATTTATGTTGGTTTGGGGATTAGGGTTTTTAGTTTGGTTCGAATTGGATTTGACTCTTGAATGAGTAATGATAAATTCAATCCAAGTACAGAAAAAGTTAATTTTGTACTTCCTTGGTCTTTTCTTACCTTAAATTTAATTTGATCTTGTATATTGAATTTATATTTATGTTAAATGGGCCCATTTAATACAAAAGTAATAAAGTAAATATTTGAAGTAAAAATAAAAAGTTAAATCAAGTTAAGTAAAAATTTAAAATAGAAAGTAAAAATTTAAATTTAAAGTTAAAAGTAAAAATCTAATAAATATGGGTATTTATGGTAAGCTTTAATGAGTGACACATGTCAGTTTTTTGTTAATTTGCACGCGCCAGTTGCAAGAATGAAACAATTTGAAACAACAATGACTCATTTTGGGGACGAAAGAAGCTTAGTGGCACGAATGCATCAGAGGTCAAACATCGGTGACTTGACATGGTTTTTAGCCGATTTTTTTTGCATATGAATCCATCAAGAAATAGAAAAATGGTTTGTATTTTGGATGAAAACCTTATGAGTAATTCATTTGGTCGAGATATGTTCAAACAAAGTTCTTGAGAATATTATCGCCACAAGAATAAAATTCCAAGAACTAGGAACAAGATGGTTGAAAAACACATGTGTACTGGGATAATTTGACAAGTACTAGAATGAGAGGAACTGAAGCCTATGTTCAAGACAATACATAACCAAAAAAAACCACCTTAATGAGCATTAACGGAATTTTCCTCATTTATAGAAAACCAAATGTTGACATCATGTGGAATCGCACAATATACGAGTTTTTTTACACACTTATCTTCTGTTAGATACCAATATGCATGATCCACAATGCTTTTCATTTGTATTTGTTTTTAGACATTCATCTTCTACCTCTGGTTCATCTTTGTGACTACAAATGTCACCTTTACTTCTACCTACTTTTGTCAAAAGACTCATACCTTCAATAGTAGGAGGATTAAGATGAATAACATAATATGAAACAATAACTTTAAATGATTTATCCTTCTTCACCATAAATCTCTTCTTCTTTTTTCTAGATTGTTTGACGAATTGGAAATGTAACCTTACAAAATTATTCTTGATCAAAAGATTCAACCCGTAAAAAACCCATTGTTTTATTATTCTAAGTATCTAAGTAGTCAATATCTTCACCTATTTTTCATAATTATAAAAAATAACATAAAAATTTGTTATAACAATAACAACAAGAAAGTAACTGATCAAGAAAGTCAAGATACTGCTACAAACTAATCCCCACCGTCGATTTCTTTTATTCTATGTTTTGGATTAATCTATAGGGTGAATAGTTTAGATTCGAAGAAGTATTGAAGGTCAGAGGTAAAGAGGATATTTACATAAGCTAATCCACTCTTACATCAATCTTCAAAAATATTAGGTGGTCTACTCAAAATATTTATAAAACAAGTCGAAGACGAAGAAACATATCATTCATGAATCACAAAGTTGAAGATCGTTTAAAATATTACTTCCATCATCCTTTACCAAGGGTTTTGGGGGCTGCTAAAATACCTTCAGAAAAAGTTTGACCGAAGATTATTTTCAGCTAACAAAAGCTATCAAAGATTTATCAACACTTCATATCATTAATAGTCAACCACAATCATAAAGAATCAACGCATTTTGAAGCTAGTAAGAACAAAAATAAGTTAGTAAATAATGAATAAGTATACTTAAATGCCTATTAACGGGTAGCTGTTTTTATTTTCGGCAGATGTAGGTTTTATCTTAAAAAAATCATTGGCCGACGAAGATTTTTAATGAGGCAAAAATAATTTAGTACAAGTTAAATAAAAAACGTGTCCGGTAACAGTTTAGCTAGAATAAATTAGAACAAATACGACTTAAGACTTTTAAGAGTCTAACTAAAGATGGTTGTCATACATGTTTCAATATAAAAAAATAAATAAAGGGTAATACCTTCCGATGTGAAAACATACCATTTCAACACATAACTAGTTCAAATGTATAATCCTCACGACCATCAAAACTACTCTTTCCTTATTACTCACACAATGATCGGAAAATGAATAGTCCGACTTGTAAACACTAATCCATCAACTATTTAAATATTAAAAAATTTAAAACAATTGATAAAAAAATTATAGAGGGTTATAATAATATCTAATCAAATATTAATAATATCTAATTTTGTTTATATAGTTAATGAAAACATAATAACCAATAAAAGAATATGTTTTTTTATTATACTATATTTTTTTCAAGATCATTTTGGGCCTCAAAATTAATTATCCTAAATAATATTTTCGCAACAATTATTGTTTTATCAAAATATACACTAAAAATAAATTATGACAAATTATAATTAAAAATATTAATATTAATTTTAACTAATTTGGCTAATATTTAATTTAAAAATAAAAATATCAAATTTGATTAAGATCCTCGACCAATATCTTCTAATATCTCGATATCCCCATTCAAAATATTGATCCCTATAAAAGTATTGATGAGGAGAATATGTTACTTGATAGTAAGAACTTCGAGTGCATTCCTTCTTTAGTATCTGCTGAGGATAACAATATGCTTCTCAATAATATCACTGGGATGAAGTTTGGTTCATTATTGGCAATATGAAAAAGGATAGCTCTCCGGGTATCGATGGCTTTAATCTTTTTTTCTTTAAACATTGTTGGCATGTTATTAGAAGAGATCTGTGCAGTGCTTTTAATTTGTATATTCATGGTAATTCTATCCCTACTGGCCTCTTTGCTACTTGCATATGCCTTATTCCCAAGGTTTCTAATCCTACTTGGTGGACTAGTTACAGACCTATTGGGTTGTGTACCTTCATTAACAGAATCTTCTCTGCCCTCATTAATCATAGACTTTCTAAAGTCTTGCCTAAGATAATTTCTAACCACCAATCTGCCTTTATTAAGAATAGACTTATTCAGGACAATATTGTGTTGGCCAAAGAGTTACTTTATGATATAAACAAGAAGCCTAAACATGGTAATACTATTGTTCAGTTGGATATGTCGAAAGCTTTCGACAGAATCTCACATTCTTTTATCCTTAAGGTGTTGTGTTCATTTGGTTTTAGTGCTAAGATGGTTGATCTTATTAAGAAGTTGATAACTAATGTGCATGTTTTAATGCTTATTAATGGTGATACTGAGGATTATTTCAAAATGAAAAGGGGTTTAAGGCAAGGAGATAAAGGATCTCCTTGCCTGTTTATTCTTGGTGAAGAATTCCTTAGTTGGGTTTGAGTAATCTGTTCAATTCTAATCCCTCTATGTGTTATGTCTCGAGATGTTCTTTTACCATTCCTTGCATCATGTTTGCAGATGATATATTGATCTTCACTAACAATGCTTCTAGTTCTATTGACATTCTTAGTTCTAACAATGCATCATGTTTGCAGATGATATATTGATCTTCACTAACAATTCTTGGCATAGCTTGCCTACTATTGCTTCTGAGCATAATATATATTGGTATTTAGATGTTAAAGTCAGCACTTTTTGGCAAAACAACTCTTGGTGTTTAAATGAGGTGCAGGGTAGCATTGAGCCTGATAGATTGCTCATGATTAACAAGACTCCAATAACTGATAAAGATGATGTTATCTACTGGAGGCTTTCTACTAATGGGGATTTCAACTTCAAGCAAACTTGGGAGAGCATAAGAGCTAAGCATAACTACTCTACTCTTTTTAAGAAGATCTGGAACTCTAAAATTCCTAGGAAATTTTCTTTCATGACATGGAAACTATTGCATAATTTTATTCCTCTTGACAGTGTTATGATGAGAAAGCATGTGAATCTAGCTTCTAAGTGCGTGTTTTGTGACAATTGTGAGGACAAGAACCATGTTTTTGTTAATTGTACTTTTGCATGACAGATTTGGAATTGGTTTTCTTGTACATTTAAAATCAAAATTAGAAGATCATTGGTCCTTTCTCATCTCCTAAGATGCTGGTTTTGGTTTTCTAAAACTAAGTTTCATGTTACTCACCTTGTGCCTCAAGTTATATGCTGGATGGTTTGGAAGGCTAGAAATACTTTCAAACATAAGGGGGTTCTCTTAAGTGTTTCATGGGCTATTGATTGCATTATCAATGTTGTTAAAGGTGCAGAGGTCAATGGAAATCTCAGTTACAAGCATTGGTCTAATGCTCGGGAAGCTGGTGTGATCTTAGGTTGTCGATCTAGTGATAAGAGAAGCATACCTCAATACCTCAGATGGATTCCGCCTATTCAGCCTCGTATAAAGTTGAATGTCGATGCCTCCTGTGCTTTCAATGGTGAGGCAGCGTCGGGAATGCTTTTCAGAAACATCGAAGGTGACATTTTGCAAGCCTATGGCAATCTAATAGGTAAAGTATCTCATCTTCAAGCTGAAACTCTTGCTTTGCTTCAGGGCTTATCTATTTGTTTCAAGAACAACTGGCTGTGTGTAGATATTGAGTCTGATTCTCTTCTTCTTATGAAGCAACTTAGAATTAATACCATAACTGACTTTGAGGATCACAATCTTAGTTTCTGCCGCAATCTTCTTGATAAAAATATGAGTATTAGGCACATTTCAAGGGTCCAGAATCAGGCTGCCGATTGGCTAGCCAAATGAACCCTTAAGTGCAAGCAAAAAATCTATTTTCAGCAGCATAATGCTCCTTCTGATTTACTTGCTCTCACTTTTCTCGAGAGTTTGAAATTGGGTTATGTTGTTTAGTAAGTATGGGTACTGCTGGAGTTTGTGTTTTGGTTTTGCAGATTCGTTGGCGCTGTTCTTTGGAAGCGTTGGAGTCCTTGGCTTGCTGTTGCTATCGGAAGCTTTATGTTCGTAATGTTGAGAGCTTGTAGAAATGGAGTGGATGATGGTGTCTTTATTGCTTAGAAGTTAAGGAGTCAGATGTTTTGAAGAGCATGAGTTATGAGTTTGTGGGCTGCCCTTTGATTACTTGTTCCTTTTTCATTTCTGGGTCCTTTAGTTTAGGCGGGAATTCTTTGGCACCTCTTTTTTCTGTTTGTAATTTTAGGGTTTATTTTTTTGGCCCTTCTATTTGTAAAATCTCCAATTTTTCTAATAAATTTTTTCTTTTGATTAAAAAAAAAATATCCCCATTCAAAATAGGAATTGGTTGCATACTTTTCGAAATAAATTGAAAATATCCACAGAGCTTGAATATGGGAATTATTGATTAAGTATTCCCTTTGTTTTACCCTTCTCTACAAACAGGATTTCTAGGGTTTTATAAACCCTTTCTTTCTTCTAGAGTTCGTCTTAAGTGCAATAGAGAAGAAGATGATGGAAAGTGGCTCAACTTCGGAAAATAACCCCAGTAATGATCCGAACAGTAATAATTCATATAAGAATCGAAATTGGATTGATCTACCAGATGATACATTAAGACAACATATCGAATCCATGAACTGGTTAGATCAAATTCGATGCCGTAGTGTCTGCAAGAAGTTTGTGTTTGAAAACGAGAAATTCAAGGCTCAGACGAAAGACAATCTGCCCTGGCTAATGAACTACAGCTGGTTCAAAACCAACAATGGCCGAATCAACAATGTTTGCAAACTCCACAATCCTTCTACTCAGAAATCTTACGATACAGGTGATTTCGTGAACGGAGACATCTGCGCATCGAGTAATGGTTGGCTCTTATTCAGTAAGAAACCAAATAACATAACTGGTAGGGCTTATAGATGTAAAATGCTTTTGTACTGTCCATTTACTAACGAGTTTCAAAATCTCCCGGATTTAATATTAGATCGGCAGTCCCAGTTGAAAGTAGCTTTTCATTTGGAACCAGATTCTTCGAAAAACATAGTTTTTGCTTATGAAACAATGTATAGAGATAACAGATGCACCAACCATAAGGCATGGATATGCTTCCCTGGAGATGATAATTGGGAAAACGTAGGGTGTCTCTATGCTCTATTACCATTGATGTCGGTGACTTATGCGTCTGGTTTTTTCTATTGTTTTTATGGAGATGGGTTTCTAGCTCGTTTTGATGTTGAGAAGCTAGAGATGAAATATTTAAACGGAAGGGTTGAAGGTCCTCCGTATTTTCAAAATTTTCCTTGTTTCTTGATGTCTTACGATGACATTATTGTGTTGCTGGTAGGGTTGGTGGATAGATGGGGGCTTTTTAAGTTTGATTTCTCCAGTAGGATGTGGATAAAGGAAAATAATAGCAAAAGTCTGGCCATATTTATAGGTGCTACTTCTGTGGCAGTTCCTATACCTGAAAAAGAAGGATATGGATCTTTAGCAAACAAAATTTATTATCAGACTAAGAAATTTTTTACTTGTGAATCGGGTTTAGAGGCACAAGGTGATCGTTTTCCAGATGGTACCGTTGCCCAACCATATGCTTGGATTCCGAATGAAGAGAAGCTGCTGAAATCTTTTTGGGTTCATCCTCCTCTGGCCGGACTTTGGAGGAAAATATGATATGACTGGTTGTTGTTCTTGTCTTTTTATTAAGTAAGCTTGCTTTGCTTTCTTCTACTTCTATTAAGGTAGGAGGTCTTGTCTGTGTACAATGATGTACTAGTTTATAGGCCAATAGGCTTTTTTTTTAACTTGTTTAGGTTATATTGAATAATTCATTCTTGAGATATCAAATGTCTTTTGGTTTTAAATTTTGAGGTGCAGATTTTGTTTTGTTTTCTGTTATCTAACGATCTTGTCTTCTAGCATGGTAATGAATTTGGGTTGCTAAAAAAACGGCCAAAACTACTCCGCGAAGTCGCATGTTTCTGATTTTCAATATTTACAAAAATGCCACAAGGCAAAAAACCCAAAAAACCCTTCGAAGTGTAAATATTTACAAGTGACGCCATTGAAGAGAACCAAACTACTCCATGAAGTTGCAAACTTCATCTTCTCCAAACATACTAAAAATAGAAACTTAACAAAGAACTAAACCCATTTTTTGAAAAATTTCAAAACCTTCACAACATGGACGGAAAAGGGTCGGAAGTGCTTCCCACGCAGAGCAGCATGGTCGCCGAGGAGGTACATTGCATTTCCCTCTTTCATTTCGGCCAAAAAATCGATTTTCGGAAAAAAAACCCGTAATGGTGTTCGTCGCCAGAGGGCGGCGTGGACGACATTCCGTACGCCATTCCGAAGGCGTGGAGCACACTCCATTCGCCATGGATTGGCGTGGGGTAGCATCCGTACGCCACACGTGTGGCGCTTGGTAGGTCTCCCACGCCAAGCCATGGCGAATGGAGTGTGCTCCACGCCTTCGGAATGGCGAAATGTGGTTCCCGAATCCGGAATGCCGGTTTAATTTGTTTTTCTACTTCTTACGTATTGCAGGAGGTGAACGAATGCGATATTTCGCTTGTTTCGGACTACGCTCACCATTTCAGCACCCACGACGAGTATAGCTTAGAGTCGATGACCGAGTGGGTAAAAGTTAGGGGGAAAACGTTGGGTTTTTCGATAAACGTAGCATCGAAGGAGGTAGGGAAGAGGGGGAGAACACCGAGAGTGGATTATCGGTGCGAGCGATCCGGAATTTTCAAGTCGGCCGTTAAAGATTGCGACCGTAAGCGTAAGGCCACCGGTAGCAAAAAAATAAATTGCCCTTTCCATTTGGTGGGTAATCCGTTAAAAGGAGACGATAAGTGGGCTCTTAGTGTCCTTTCCGGGAAGCACAACCACGAACCGATCAAGTATGCCGAAGGACATTTGCAATGGTCGAAGTTAAAACGTAAGGAAAAAGAGCTCGTTGATCTTTTGACGGTGAACGGGACAAGTCCGCGACAAATATTTGGTGCTTTGAAAAAGGCCGATCCGGAGAATGCTTCAAATATCCGTCACGTTTACAATCATCGTCAAAGAACGAGGATGGCCGAAAACGGCGGTCGATCCCAAATGCAATGCTTGTTAGTTAAATTACAATTGCACAAGTATAAGTATTGGACACGGACGGGGAATGACGGTTCTAACGTCATAACCGATTTGCTTTTCGCACATCCGCTTAGTATCGACTTACTACGAACCTTCCCACGCTTGCTAATCATGGATATCACATATAAAGTCATTCGTTACGGTATGCCTTTGTTCGAAGTAGTCGGGGTAACATCTACCAACAAAACGTTTTGCATTGGTTTCACGTTTATGGTGAGTGAAAAACAAGACAACTACGAATGCTCTTTGGGATGCTTGAAAACGGTAATGGAGGAGAATGATTGCGAATTACCATGTGTTATTGTTACGGACCGCGAACTAGCCTTGATGAATAGCATCGACAAATTTTTCCCTAGCGCTAGTCACATGTTATGCGAGTGGCATATCAACAAAAATGTTAGCGGGCGAACGAAAAAAATGTTTGAAGACGGAAATGTGGCTAAACGTTTTTTGGTGGCTTGGAACGAAGTTGTTTCATCCGATACCGTTGAGGTTATGAACGAGAGGTTGGCTAAGATGCGGTCGATGTTCAAAGACCAAGATAAGGCGGTGGACTATGTGGTTGACTCGTGGATTACGCCTTATAAAGAGTGGTTTGTTCACGCTTATACTAACAAGATCATGCATTTTAATAACCACACCTCTAATAGGGCCGAAAGCTCGCATGCTACATTGAAAAAATATGTTGGGTCTAGCCGATTGGATTTCGATGGGTTTTGGGATAAAGTTCATAGCTTGTTAGCGATGCAACATTCTACTATTAAAGAATCGATGGAGCTTAGCAAGTGCCGTTTAATTCACAAATTCCAAGATTTCAAACCGTTCAAATTTTTACGGGGGTACGTATCGCCTATTGCATTGGCGATAGTATACGATAACTATGTTGATAAAAGCGGCGGTGAAAAATCTATGTGCGTTTGCAACGATCGTACGATCCATGGTTTGCCGTGTTCCCACGACCTTGAGGCAATCCGAAGAGTGGACGGCCACGTACCTACTCGGATTATAGATGAGCATTGGAAGAGACTAGATATCGTTCCGCGAGTTAAACTCACCGGCGAAGAAGAAGTGAAATTTAACTTCGCTAATCTAAATGCGAAACTTGAAGAGTTTGATGTTTACGAACAAAGTCATTGGCTCAAAAAAATTCAAATTTTTTTGGATCCTTTGACTACACACCTTTGCGAACCCCTCGAGAAGGTTAAAACCCGCGGTAGAACTCCCGGACGTGTTGGAAGCCGTGGTCGTGGACGGGGTCGGGGTCGCGTTAAGGGTAGCAAAGTCCAACGTGATTATTCTACGAAAAGAGATCCTTCATATCACGAATACGTCGAACAAGAAATGTTTGAGTCCCACGATAGTGCCGCAACTCCACGAGTTTTAACACCCGCCGCTAGTATAGCAACCCCGGTCGGCACTCTCGGTAGCACCGCAAGAACGGTTAAGGCACATAATCCGACTAATTCCGGAGCAAAACCCCCAAAAAATATAGCAAAACGGGTTCAATGCGTCGGTTTAGGCACTCCGGATACTTCGAACCACATCAAGGCTATACCGTCATTCACGGCTATACCATTACCGACTAGATTACCAAATGTTTTGGACTCGAGATTTTCAAAAGACATACCTCAATATATGCGTCCTTTCATAACCCGAATTGCAAATGTAATGCCCGACGGTAATTGTGGTTTTAGAGCCATCGCGCATGGTATGGTTGGTAACAAAAGTGGATGGCTAATGGTTAGAGAAGCCTTGGTTCACGAGCTAAAGAGTGATCGAGAGTTTTATAAACGGGTTGCATATTTCGATGATGAAAGCGAAGTTGATAAGGAGATAAACCGGTTGACTTATAATAAAGAGAATGCACCTTACGCAAAATGGATGTCCTTGCCTAGTTGCGGAAAACTAGTCGCGACTATATTCCATTGCGTTTTCTATTGCCTCGCTCCCGGTGGATGTACGACTTACCTACCGGTGAAAAATGCACCGTCGAGCGATGGTTCTTTAAAGGAGATCGGCGTGGCATTCGTCAATAAAAACCATTTTGTTCATGTGAGTAAATAACTTTAACTTTCGCACGCATTTAAGCATTTTATTTTGTAAACGCGCATTTATATTGAACGGAAATTTTTAGGTTGAGTTGGTTAAAGGGTCACCCATACCGACTATAGATCCTACGTGGATGAGATCGGCGAGAGAAGACGCAATTTCTTGGTCGATCCCTTTGCTAGATAGAGTCCGTGTATTTTCAAGACTACAAAATCCCACACCGACGCACTCCGTTGAACATGATGATTCGATAGTGGACCTAACGAAAGATTGAACTTATTTTGTGTCCGGCTATGCTTTTGCTTTTTGTGTTGTAAACTAACAATGTGTTGTACCCTTTAAACCTCTTTACTTTTAATGAATTTTTTTTTAAAAATTTTGTCTTCAAAAATTCGAGACAGCCGTTTTCGCCAGCGTAATGGCGTAATAGACGTCCCGAGCGCCAGGCGACGGCGTAACTGCAGCACCCCACGCCATCCTCTGGCGTGGGGATTGCCCCATACGCCATTCACCTAGCGTAGGGGACCCTTTTTTTGCCTCTGTCCAAAAAGAACAGAGGCAAGGCTAAAGGTTAACCCTATTGCCGCCACTGGTTGGCGAAGAAGGGTATCCCTACGCCGTGCTATGGCGGCAATAGGGTGCCCTTTGATTAAAATTTAATTTTTTTTTCAACCTTTATTTTTAAATAAAAAACCATTTTACTTTATGTGTAGGAATAATGTTGTGTTTTAATGATTATGTATTGTTCGAAACTCATTATGTATTGAATTCACGTTCCAATTAATGTTCAACTAGATTTTTTAAAAAAATTGAATTGAAATATAAGTGGTAGACCAGTTAGAGGAGCTCAAACATTAACTTCTCGTAAACCAAAACAGCAAACTAAAACATCTGGCATAGCAATGCCTCGAAGTATTCTTTACGGCCCTGTTCCATGTGCGTGTTTCCAACTTCGACTGACGCTTCCATCAGATATTGATCTTCTAACTCATTCCATGGACACATTTTTTGTTAGGTTATTCAACTACTTTACTCTTCTATGCATGGACAGCTCGCGTATTTATAGATAACGATACAGACGAACGCATAAATTACACCGTGAAGTTGCATAGATTATTGATATCAGCCGGGACCCACCAACACAAAAACTCCCGCCAACACAAAAAATCCCGCCTACAAAAACCCGCCAAAAAGTAACCCCCGCCAAGACAAATGTTCCCGCCAAGGACTCCAGCCAAAAACTCCCGCCATGGAGTCTACATCCTAAAAACTCCCGCCAAAAAATGACTATATTATATAAACATGCCACATGATACAATATTCGTAATAGAAGCAAAGAGTACACTTAAGAAAAAAAACACAACCACTTGAACACAAACACTTGAACACATGGAGTTTACAGCTGATGAAGACTACCATATGCTCAAGGCGGTTAAGGTTGTCCGCCGACAAATGGGGGAAGATAGTAGCGATGCTTTCTTCGACCGCCTCCTATGTCAGATGTATTTCAACTATGGGCATTTAGGAGCAGGAGACGTTCAAGTGCGAAGTCGTGACGAAATCAAATCAAGGTACAACTTCATCCAACCGCTCACTGCCCTGCTTTTTCAACCAGCCAGGATTAAGATAGAAGCACCTTTGGTCTGGAACATGACGGTAGTAGACTACATAAGTAGGGATATGGTGGCGTTTCTGGAGGATAGGATTGCGGCACGTAATGGGGGGGATGATTCGGATGACAATTTGGGATACGATTTCGACTGATCATTTCACTATTTCCGGGTTTGTGCCATCGAGTTATTATGTTTAGTTGTCTGTGTTTTTTTTAAGTAACTCCAGAATGTGTGTTATTTTAGATAGTACTACTATTTCAACTTGTTAGTTGTTGTTGGTTGAACTTGTGATGTTTCATTCCAGTATTTGTTTGACGTTTTTATTTCCTTAGTTGTTGTTATTTGAATTTGTGATTGAATGAATGTAAACATTCGATGTTTTATGTTTGGATGTTCATCTTGAAAACAGTAGCACTAAAACTGCAAAATATGTCGATTGCATAAAAACATTACAATTTAATCCGAAGCATTGCATAATAAGAAATACATAAGCAAATAACTGAAGACAAATGATAGGTGGGCTAACCCTCTGTTAACATTTCACACTTAGATTTATGGAGTCGGATAGTTCATTCCGCTCCCGAAGTTATAATCATCTGAATCATAAGCACTTCCTTCGGGGGTTGAACACGTTTCAACTGCGCTTGCAATTGCGTCGGCCATTTCTTGCTCCCTTTGCTGCGTCGCATGTGACACCATCTCCGGCGTAATTGGACCTTGGGATCCCATGTTGAATACGTCTTGGACATTTAAACGGGTCTCGTAATCCAATGACTCAATCTGTACAGTCCTTGGCTTAAGATAAGCCAGCCTCTCGAACACTTCTTGGCGTCCGCGTGGTCGGGGCATTAAGCATCCTGGACATGATGCCTCCCTACCGTGGTTGAAGAACATCCTGCACAAAACCGCATCGATGAAACTAGGATTATCCTCTTGCATCGTACCTTTGACGAAATGAAATGTGCTTAGGAGGCTTGCATCTTCGTACACGTTCCAGCCTGAATCACCTATCGTTATAATTTAATTGTTTAGGTTCATAGCCAGATTCTAGTATTTATATACTCGTGCTCTGTTGGTTCATTTCTCAAAACATTAGCGGGAAATGGTGTTTTTGTTCCCGCTAAAAACTTAATGAGGCGGGAAACCATCATTCTGTATGTTTTGAGGCGCTAAAAATTTGGATAACATGGAAGATACTGGGAACTAGAGAAGGCTTGATAAAGTTTTGATTAATTCTCAATTGAGAAACTGTTTTGAATAATCACTTAACTGTTTTGATTAATCCATAACCCTATTTTATATGTATTTTAGAGATATGAAAATGACTTATAATAACTCTTAAGTCTTGAAAATATGAGGTGTTTGAAAATATTTTCAATGTTATTTCCAAAGCAAAAGAGAAAGTCAGTTATTATACAAAATAAATTTCAAGTAACCTAAAACTTTGATGATAAAGAAATGATGATAAAAACTAAATCTAATCAGCTTCTTCTTTTAGAAAGAGATGAAACCTATTGGGAACAAACAAACTGCATCATACAAACCGAAACTATTACACAATCCAAAACCAAAATGATACGTTTCATACAAAGTATCATACAAAGTATCAAAAAACAAGAAACAAACCAAGTAAGCGACAACAGAATAAAAGTATCATACAAACACAAAAAACATCGTAATGTCTATGCGAGCCTCCTGGCTGTGGACAAAACATCGTCATAAGCCCCAGCCAGACGATCGAAATCATGATCAAACTCGCTCACTCCAGGAAACAACGAGATCCTCTGCATACCAGCGCGCAAATGTCGGATGATAGCTCCCTCTCGATCCTCGTGGACGTAGTGAGCGAGCGAGTAGATAGCGGTGTTGACGAGATCGAACCAGCTAATACTCTGGTGAAGTAGTAGGTACTCAAGCTCACAGAAAGACTCCATCTCGTCTGTCACCATCCCTCCTCGAAAACCACGATGCAACGTGTTCATCTGCCGCCGGTCCCAATCATGCGGATCGAATGCATACGCCATCGTCTTCGGCTTTCTCCTTGATTTCGACTGCATGGCTAACAGAGGATGCGCGATTCGACCTTGGACACGGCCAAACTGCCGCTGAACTCGCTCGGGATAGTATGCCTGAGAGTGCTCCACACCGCATATGACATCCCGAAACCAAGATAGCTCTTGGAACGGGAAATGATCGCGTATAGCACGATAAGGCTCAAACAAAACCTGCATGGAAAAATGGATATGATCATAAACACAATAATAAATCAATTTTGCGATCACTAAACAAAAACACTTACATCGGTCTCTTCCAGGTTGTTGACGGAGATACGAAGGTTCAGCTTCGTCCGTGAGTCAGATACTGCTGCAGCTGTATCCCATCTACCAATAGTGGGGTCGCGTTCAGTGTAGGTGCGTCGAGTAACGGGCCGGAGCAAGGAATAATGGATAAATCACACCATTATGAAGGCTTAGAAATGAAATCTAGCAAGGCCTCTACATATTTCCCATTAATATCAGATAATTCTTTGAGCGTAGAGCCATACAAAATAACAATTCCTTTGGAAAGAGAAAGATAGATGATCTCCATGGTTAATAAGTCTGACCCAGGCACATTAATATATAAAGTTGCATACTTGGAAGGAGTACGTTTAGGAAGCGAATTGACAAAATTCAAAGCCTAAAAGATAAATATATCCACAACTGTTTTAAGACATAAGATTTTTTTTGGAACAAAAGAATGTTGAAGATATAAAGAAGTGCTTTATTGCTCGATGGAAGCTAAAAGGCATACTGCTTTTATTCTTAACATTTAATTTGTTTATAATGGTAACAATAATATTATCGGGAATTATTACCTCTGGTGATGTAGCCCATAAAGTCCAAACACAAACCTTTATTATTTTATTTTGTTTTATTCAAATATCTTATATTATTCAAATCAGATCTAATTGTATTAAAATTTGATTTTATTTAATTTAAGAATATTTATTTTATTTCCTTGTATTCTAATTTAAAGTTTTGAGAAGCTCTTCTATAAAGCTTCATATGCCTTAAGTTATTTTAAGTTTTTGGAAATATATATCTTTATCTCTAAAAATTTTAATTTTTGTTATCCTTAAACTAGGGGTTCATCATGTTACCATTGAATTACGGTTTCATTTATCGTTGCTTCTTCTTTTATTTCTAGCCGCGTCATCAGTTTGGTATCAGAGCCTCAGTTCATGCTATGGGGCAAGCATGTTTCTGAATCCTGATTTTATCTGATTCAAGATCTAAAGAAGAAAACAACATTGATGGCCATTAAGATCTCGAAGATCGTTTGGTATGCGGGGACACACCATTATTTCGATAGATTAACATATTGACCAGTTCAGAAGGAGTTTAAATTGGCTACCAATCATCAGATCAAAGTAAAACTTGCTTATCGAGATGATTTCTCAGGTTATGAAGAAGTTTTCAAAACCATTTTTTTCATCAACTGGACATGGGGATGTTGTCTTCAGGCTATGAAATTTTTTTCAAAACTAATTTTTTTCATCAACTAGATGGCTTCAATGTGACTTCAAATAAGGAACACTCGAGAAGAATTTATCTTATTCTGATAAGGTCAACAATTATAATTATGAATGTAACAATTGAAAAAAATGAAATAAAATAATTTTGGTTGTTGATAGTGATGGTGCTGTGAATTCGAGGACGAATTCTTATCAACCAGTGGAGGATGATGTAGCCCATAAAGTCCAAACACAAACCTTTTTTATTTTATTTTATTTTAGAATATTTATTTTATTTCCTTGTATTCTAATTTAAGGTTTTGAGAAGCTCTTATATAAAGCCTCATATGCCTTAATTTATTTTAAGTTTTTTGAATAATATATTTTTATCTCTGAAAATTTTAATTTTTGTTATCCTTAGATTATGGTTTCATCATGTTACCCTTGAATTAGGGTTTCATCTATCGTTTCTTTTTTTTCTAATTCCGTCGCGTCATCATCTGGCCACTGAAAATATTGGCCTTTACTTCGATAATACTAGGGAATGACCTTTGTTTCTTGTCTAAGTGAAGCATTACTAACCTCATCTTTGGCATCAGTAGCATCTGAAAACAACAAATGGTTTCTCCTATTCTCAGGCATTCATTTCTCTATGAAATTCCATTCTAAAAGAACATATTTTAGAAAAAAATTATTTTGGAATTTTTATCTCCATAAATGTTTTCTTGACAGTATATCTCTTAGGGGAAATACAAATAGATAAGCCACCTCACACAAACATACTAGACCATAAGACACTATAGACAAATTTATTAGCCTCATCTACCATTTGTATATGCTTTTAAGTACGATCTTCTCTTTTGCAATCAAAAGACATTTTAATAACATAAGAAGAGAAAGAGAAAATAAACACAAAAAATCAAACAAATGAAAGATAAATTTTAAAAAATAAAGGTTTGCCTAAAAGAGGGGAACTTACGCTTGGAAACACAACTTCAGTGGATCTCCCAACTGTGGGAGACAAAAATCAATTTATCTTTCAATACTCTGTTTTAAGTTGGAAGGTTAATAAAAATTTTGGGCTAAAAACCGTGTCAAGTCATCGATGTTTGACCTTTGTTGCATTCGTGCCACTAAGCTTCCTTCGTCTCCAAAACGAGTCACTGTTGTTTGAGATTGTTGCATTCTTGCCATTGGCGCATGAAAATTAACAAGAAGCTGACACATGTCACCCAATGTACACATGTTTGTTCCATATACTAGGGTAAAAAACACCAGTCGTCCTTCACGTTTGCTACTTGTAACAAGTTGGTCCCTTTCCTTTGAGGTTGTAATAAACGGGTCCTTCATGTTTCAGAAACCAGAATAAAACCATCCTTTTTTACCCCAGTCCAACTTTTGTACTTTTAATACCCTTTGACCAGCCACATCAGCGATCCACGTAGGACGCTGATATGGCAACAGTAAAAAAAAGGTAAAAACAAGTTTTACTTTTATTTACTCCTTTTACCCTATTTTCAAACCTTAAACCGACCCATTAAGTATTATAACCCGGTTAGCCCATTCGAAATCTCTTATCCAGCCCAGCTTCTAACCCTAGATCCAACCCTAACCCAATAACCCAACCCTAACTTCTAACCTGACATAATCTAAAACGAAATTAGTGATCGAACGATGTAGATTCCAAACCGCATTGTAATGAGTGATCAATTTCTAAACATTTCCTTATCGATTTATCTCATTGTCTTCAATTCAACTACCGATTAAACGAAAAACCCAGATCCCAAAAGAATAAACCACTGAAAATCAAAGCAAGTGTGCAGTAACAGAGAGAACCGAGAAACAGGACAAGAAAAACAACAAGAAGCTGAGAATTCTTGTCGCCGGAGGCGGAATCGGCCGTTTGGTCTTTGCTTTGGCGGCGAAGAAGAAAGGGTTTGATGTATAGGTTTTCGAAAGGGATTTGAGTGCTGTTAGAGGAGAAGGACAATACAGAGGTCCGATTCAAGTACAGAGTAACGCTATAGCTGCTTTAGAAGCTATTGATTTAGATGTTGTCGAAGAGATTTTGGATGTGGGTTGTGTAACTGGCGATAGAATCAATGGTCTTGCTGATAATGTTTCTTTCTTTTTTTTATGTAAAGAGAAGATAACATATCATTTTATTAGTAGAGGAATGATATCTATTCATAGTTCAGGTTCAATCCAGACTTGATAAACAACAGCTATACAAATCGAAGGGAGTTCCCAAGAATTTAACTATATATTAACATATCGAGATTTGCTATCTTCCGTTGCCATGTTTTTGCATTTCTGATTCAATTTTCCTAATATTTCCAACAATTAATCGAATTTTCAAAGACAATTCTTCGGTTTCCTCCTCTACAGTACTCATAAAACTCAACAACTTCTCTCGATAAGCTAAACACATATGCTCTTCGTTTTCCAACTCCATACTAAGTTCTTCGATTTTCTTATATTTATCATCATCAGTACTAAATCCTTTGGCAGTAAGAACAAGAGGGTGATTATGTTCTTTGACAAATCTTGTAACAAACCTTTTTTCACTCTCTTCTGATTCGAACTCCATACCAATGTACGACTCTATTATTTCACCTTGGTTCGACTCCCCTAATTCTTGCGCTTTCTCTTTTGTGAAACTGTCTAGTGCCACCACCTCTAACTCTTCTAAATCCACTGTCACATGAATTAATTTACTTCAAGTAGTCAAATTTATGTCCCAGATAGCAGTAAAATTAGCTAGATAATCAGAGGCTTGAACTCGAGCTTAAAGATTTATATTTGGATTTGTTTTGAATTTGTTGGTGGTGTTTTTGGAAATTGGTAAAAATTTTGTTCTTTCTTTCCTTTTGTGTTCATCCTAATTTCTGTTTAGATTATGTCGGGTTAGAAGTTAGGGTTGGGTTATTGGGTTAGGGTTGGATCTAGGGTTAGAAGCTGGGCTGGATAAGAGATGTCAAATGGGCTAACCGGGTTATAATACTTAATAGGCCGGGTTTAAGGTTTGAAAATAGGGTAAAAAGGAGTAGGTACAAGTAAAACTTGTTTTTACCTTTTTTTACTGTTCCCATATCAGCGTCCTAGGTGGATCGCTGATGTGGCTGGTCAAAGGGTATTAAAGGTACAAAAGTTGGGCTGGGGTAAAAAAAGATGGTTTTATTCTGGTTTCTGAAACATGAGGGACCCCTTTATTACAGCCTCATAGGAAATGGACCAACTTGTTACAAGTGGCAAATGTGAAGGACGACTAGTGTTTTTTACCCTAGTATATGGAACAAACATGTGTACATTGGGGTGACATGTGTCAGCTTCTTGTTAATTTTCACGTGCCAATGGCAAGAATGCAAACCGGGATTTGGAAACAGTACTTTTGAACCAAACCGGGATTTGGAAACAGTACTTTTGAACCACCATCGATCCCACACAAACCAAAACCAAATCCAGTTTTTAAAAACTTTACCACAAAGTCACCCAAACCAAACCTAGATGTTTCAGTCAGTCTGAATTTTATGGATTCTAATCAGACAACAGTTCTTGTTCCTGAACCGACTGTGAAGACCAGTAAGAGTTTGAATTCAGCAAAGGAACACAAAGACAAGGACAAGAAGGCTGTCAAGAAAGGAGCGATGTCCTTATCGGAGAAGAAGAACAATGTAAGTGAGCCTGATTTTTAGACTGAACAAGAAATTGAGAAATTGATAGAGTATATGAGGGATTGTGATCTGTTTGATGGTGAATGGGTGATCGATGATTCATACCCGCTTTACAAACCCGGTGCTTTCTCCTTCATCGATGAAAAATTTCATTAACAACGGCATACATAAGATTAAGCCTGAATTGAATTTTGGTCAAGCTTTATGGTGCTGGATAAGAGAGAAAAAAGAGTAATTTGAAATTTATGTTGGTTTGGGGATTAGGGTTTTTAGTTTGGTTCGAATTGGATTTGACTCTTGAATGAGTAATGATAAATTCAATCCAAGTACAGAAAAAGTTAATTTTGTACTTCCTTGGTCTTTTCTTACCTTAAATTTAATTTGATCTTGTATATTGAATTTATATTTATGTTAAATGGGCCCATTTAATACAAAAGTAATAAAGTAAATATTTGAAGTAAAAATAAAAAGTTAAATCAAGTTAAGTAAAAATTTAAAATAGAAAGTAAAAATTTAAAGTTAAAAGTAAAAATCTAATAAATATGGGTATTTATGGTAAGCTTTAATGAGTGACACATGTCAGTTTTTTGTTAATTTGCACGCGCCAGTTGCAAGAATGAAACAATTTGAAACAACAATGACTCATTTTGGGGACGAAAGAAGCTTAGTGGCACGAATGCAACAGAGGTCAAACATCGGTGACTTGACATGGTTTTTAGCCGATTTTTTTTGCATATGAATCCATCAAGAAATAGAAAAATGGTTTGTATTTTGGATGAAAACCTTATGAGTAATTCATTTGGTCGAGATATGTTCAAACAAAGTTCTTGAGAATATTATCGCCACAAGAATAACATTCCAAGAACTAGGAACAAGATGGTTGAAAAACACATGTGTACTGGGATAATTTGACAAGTACTAGAATGAGAGGAACTGAAGCCTATGTTCAAGACAATACATAAACAAAAAAATCCACCTTAATGAGCATTAACGGAATTTTCCTCATTTATAGAAAACCAAATGTTGACATCATGTGGAATCGCACAATATACGAGTTTTTTTACACACTTATCTTCTGTTAGATACCAATATGCATGATCCACAATGCTTTTCATTTGTATTTGTTTTTAGACATTCATCTTCTACCTCTGGTTCATCTTTGTGACTACAAATGTCACCTTTACTTCTACCTACTTTTGTCAAAAGACTCATACCTTCAATAGTAGGAGGATTAAGATGAATAACATAATATGAAACAATAACTTTAAATGATTTATCCTTCTTCACCATAAATCTCTTCTTCTTTTTTCTAGATTGTTTGACGAATTGGAAATGTAACCTTACAAAATTATTCTTGATCAAAAGATTCAACCCTTAAAAAACCCATTGTTTTATTATTCTAAGTATCTAAGTAGTCAATATCTTCACCCATTTTTCATAATTATAAAAAATAACATAAAAATTTGTTATAACAATAACAACAAGAAAGTAACTGATCAAGAAAATCAAGATACTGCTACAAACTAATCCCCACCGTCGATTTCTTTTATTCTATGTTTTGGATTAATCTATAGGGTGAATAGTTTAGATTCGAAGAATTATTGAAGGTCAGAGGTAAAGAGGATATTTACATAAGCTAATCCACTCTTACATCAATCTTCAAAAATATTAGGTGGTCTACTCAAAATATTTATAAAACAAGTCGAAGACGAAGAAACATATCATTCATGAATCACAAAGTTGAAGATCGTTTAAAATATTACTTCCATCATCCTTTACCAAGGGTTTTGGGGGCTGCTAAAATACCTTCAGAAAAAGTTTGACCGAAGATTATTTTCAGCTAACAAAAGCTATCAAAGATTTATCAACACTCCATATCAATAATAGTCAACCACAATCATAAAGAATCGACGCATTTTGAAGCTAGTAAGAACAAAAATAAGTTAGTAAATAATGAATAAGTATACTTAAATGCCTATTAACGGGTAGCTGTTTTTATTTTCGGCAGATGTAGGTTTTATCTTAAAAAAATAATTGGCCGACGAAGATTTTTAATGAGGCAAAAATAATTTAGTACAAATTAAATAAAAAACGTGCCCGGTAACAGTTTAGCTAGAATAAATTAGAACAAATACGACTTAAGACTTTTAAGAGTCTAACTAAAGATGGTTGTCATACATGTTTCAATATAAAAAAATAAATAAAGTGTAATACCTTCCGATGTGAAAACATACCATTTCAACACATAACTAGTTCAAATGTATAATCCTCACGACCATCAAAACTACTCTTTCCTTATTACTCACACAATGATCGGAAAATGAATAGTCCGACTTGTAAACACTAATCCATCAACTATTTAAATATTAAAAAATTTAAAACAATTGATAAAAAAATTATAGAGGGTTATAATAATATCTAATCAAATATTAATAATATCTAATTTTGTTTATATAGTTAATGAAAACATAATAACCAATAAAAGAATATGTTTTTTTATTATACTATATTTTTTTCAAGATCATTTTGGGCCTCAAAATTAATTATCCTAAATAATATTTTCGCAACAATTATTGTTTTATCAAAATATACACTAAAAATAAATTATGACAAATTATAATTAAAAATATTAATATTAATTTTAACTAATTTGGCTAATATTTAATTTAAAAATAAAAATATCAAATTTGATTAAGATCCTCGACCAATATCTTCTAATATCTCGATATCCCCATTCAAAATATTGATCCCTATAAAAGTATTGATGAGGAGAATATGTTACTTGATAGTAAGAACTTCGAGTGCATTCCTTCTTTAGTATCTGCTGAGGATAACAATATGCTTCTCAATAATATCATTGGGATGAAGTTTGGTTCATTATTGGCAATATGAAAAAGGATAGCTCTCCGGGTATCGATGGCTTTAATCTTTTTTTCTTTAAACATTGTTGGCATGTTATTAGAAGAGATCCGTGCAGTGCTTTTAATTTGTATATTCATGGTAATTCTATCCCTACTGGCCTCTTTGCTACTTGCATATGCCTTATTCCCAAGGTTTCTAATCCTACTTGGTGGACTAGTTACAGACCTATTGGGTTGTGTACCTTCATTAACAGAATCTTCTCTGCCCTCATTAATCATAGACTTTCTAAAGTCTTGCCTAAGATAATTTCTAACCACCAATCTGCCTTTATTAAGAATAGACTTATTCAGGACAATATTATGTTGGCCAAAGAGTTACTTTATGATATAAACAAGAAGCCTAAACATGGTAATACTATTGTTCAGTTGGATATGTCGAAAGCTTTCGACAGAATCTCCCATTCTTTTATCCTTAAGGTGTTGTGTTCATTTGGTTTTAGTGCTAAGATGGTTGATCTTATTAAGAAGTTGATAACTAATGTGCATGTTTTAATGCTTATTAATGGTGATACTGAGGATTATTTCAAAATGAAAAGGGGTTTAAGGCAAGGAGATAAAGGATCTCCTTGCCTGTTTATTCTTGGTGAAGAATTCCTTAGTTGGGTTTTTGTAATCTGTTCAATTCTAATCCCTCTATGTGTTATGTCTCGAGATGTTCTTTTACCATTCCTTGCATCATGTTTGCAGATGATATATTGATCTTCACTAACAATGCTTCTAGTTCTATTGACATTCTTAGTTCTAACAATGCATCATGTTTGCAGATGATATATTGATCTTCACTAACAATTCTTGGCATAGCTTGCCTGCTATTGCTTCTGAGCATAATATATATTGGTATTTAGATGTTAAAGTCAGCACTTTTTGGCAAAACAACTCTTGGTGTTTAAATGAGGTGCAGGGTAGCATTGAGCCTGATAGATTGCTCATGATTAACAAGACTCCAATAACTGATAAAGATGATGTTATCTACTGGAGGCTTTCTACTAATGGGGATTTCAACTTCAAGCAAACTTGGGAGAGCATAAGAGCTAAGCATAACTACTCTACTCTTTTTAAGAAGATCTGGAACTCTAAAATTTCTAGGAAATTTTCTTTCATGACATGGAAACTATTGCATAATTTTATTCCTCTTGACAGTGTTATGATGAGAAAGCATGTGAATCTAGCTTCTAAGTGTGTGTTTTGTGACAATTGTGAGGACAAGAACCATGTTTTTGTTAATTGTACTTTTGCATGACAGATTTGGAATTGGTTTTCTTGTACATTTAAAATCAAAATTAGAAGATCATTGGTCCTTTCTCATCTCCTAAGATGCTGGTTTTGGTTTTCTAAAACTAAGTTTCATGTTACTCACCTTGTGCCTCAAGTTATATGCTGGATGGTTTGGAAGGCTAGAAATACTTTCAAACATAAGGGGGTTCTCTTAAGTGTTTCATGGGCTATTGATTGCATTATCAATGTTGTTAAAGGTGCAGAGGTCAATGGAAATCTCAGTTACAAGCATTGGTCTAATGCTCGGGAAGCTGGTGTGATCTTAGGTTGTCGATCTAGTGATAAGAGAAGCATACCTCAATACCTCAGATGGATTCCGCCTATTCAGCCTCGTATAAAGTTGAATGTCGATGCCTCCTGTGCTTTCAATGGTGAGGCAGCGTCGGGAATGCTTTTCAGAAGCATCGAAGGTGACATTTTGCAAGCCTATGGCAATCTAATAGGTAAAGTATCTCCTCTTCAAGCTGAAACTCTTGCTTTGCTTCAGGGCTTATCTATTTGTTTCAAGAACACTGGCTGTGTGTAGATATTGAGTCTGATTCTCTTCTTCTTATTAAGCAACTTAGAATTAATACCAGAACTGACTTTGAGGATCACAATCTTAGTTTCTGCCGCAATCTTCTTGATAAAAATATGAGTATTAGGCACATTTCAAGGGTCCAGAATCAGGCTGCCGATTGGCTAGCCAAATGAACCCTTAAGTGCAAGCAAAAACTCTATTTTCAGCAGCATAATGCTCCTTCTGATTTACTTGCTCTCACTTTTCTCGAGAGTTTGAAATTGGGTTATGTTGTTTAGTAAGTATGGGTACTGCTGGAGTTTGTGTTTTGGTTTTGCAGATTCGTTGGCGCTGTTCTTTAGAAGCGTTGGAGTCCTTGGCTTGCTGTTGCTATCGGAAGCTTTATGTTCGTAATGTTGAGAGCTTGTAGAAATGGAGTGGATGATGGTGTCTTTATTGCTTAGAAGTTAAGGAGTCAGATGTTTTGAAGAGCATGAGTTATGAGTTTGTGGGCTGCCCTTTGATTACTTGTTCCTTTTTCATTTCTGGGTCCTTTAGTTTAGGCGGGAATTCTTTGGCACCTCTTTTTTCTGTTTGTAATTTTAGGGTTTATTTCTTTTGGCCCTTCTATTTGTAAAATCTCCAATTTTTCTAATAAAATTTTTCTTTTGATTAAAAAAAAAATATCCCCATTCAAAATAGGAATTGGTTGCATACTTTTCGAAATAAATTGAAAATATCCACAGAGCTTGAATATGGGAATTATTGATTAAGTATTCCCTTTGTTTTACCCTTCTCTACAAACAGGATTTCTAGGGTTTTATAAACCCTTTCTTTCTTCTAGAGTTCGTCTTAAGTCCAATAGAGCGTGTGACGCGAAGAAGATGATGGAAAATGGCTCAACTTCGGAAAATAACCCCAGTAATGATCCGAACAGTAATAATTCATATAAGAATCGAAATTGGATTGATCTACCAGATGATACATTAAGACAACATATCGAATCCATGAACTGGTTAGATCAAATTCGATGCCGTAGTGTCTGCAAGAAGTTTGTGTTTGAAAACGAGAAATTCAAGGCTCAGACGAAAGACAATCTGCCCTGGCTAATGAACTACAGCTGGTTCAAAACCAACAATGGCCGAATCAACAATGTTTGCAAACTCCACAATCCTTCTACTCAGAAATCTTACGAAACAGGTGATTTCGTGAACGGAGACATCTGCGCATCGAGTAATGGTTGGCTCTTATTCAGTAAGAAACCAAATAACATAACTGGTAGGGCTTATAGATGTAAAATGTTTTTGTACTGTCCATTTACTAACGAGTTTCAAAATCTCCCGGATTTAATATTAGATCGGCAGTCCCAGTTGAAAGTAGCTTTTCATTTGGAACCAGATTCTTCGAAAAACATAGTTTTTGCTTATGAAACAATGTATAGAGATAACAGATGCACCAACCATAAGGCATGGATATGCTTCCCTGGAGATGATAATTGGGAAAACGTAGGGTGTCTCTATGCTCTATTACCATTGATGTCGGTGACTTATGCGTCTGGTTTTTTCTATTGTTTTTATGGAGATGGGTTTCTAGCTCGTTTTGATGTTGAGAAGCTAGAGATGAAATATTTAAACGGAAGGGTTGAAGGTCCTCCGTATTTTTAAAATTTTCCTTGTTTCTTGATGTCTTACGATGACGTTATTGTGTTGCTGGTAGGGTTAGTGGATAGATGGGGGCTTTTTAAGTTTGATTTCTCCAGTAGGATGTGGATAAAGGAAAATAATAGCAAAGGTCTGGCCATATTTATAGGTGCTACTTCTGTGGCAGTTCCTATACCTGAAAAAGAAGGATATGGATCTTTAGCAAACAAAATTTATTATCAGACTAAGAATTTTTTTACTTGTGAATCGGGTTTAGAGGCACAAGGTGATCGTTTTCCAGATGGTACAGTTGCCCAACCATATGCTTGGATTCCGAATGAAGAGAAGCTGCTGAAATATTTTTGGGTTCATCCTCCTCTGGCCGGACTTTGGAGGAAAATATGATATGACTGGTTGTTGTTCTTGTCTTTTTATTAAGTAAGCTTGCTTTGCTTTCTTCTACTTCTATTAAGGTAGGAGGTCTTGTCTGTGTACAATGATGTACTAGTTTATAGGCCAATAGGCTTTTTTTTTTAACTTGTTTAGGTTATATTGAATAATTCATTCTTGAGATATCAAATGTCTTTTGGTTTTAAATTTTGAGGTGCAGATTTTGTTTTGTTTTCTGTTATCAAACGATCTTGTCTTCTAGCATGGTAATGAATTTGGGAATTGCTAAAAAAACGGCCAAAACTACTCCGCGAAGTCGCATGTTTCTGATTTTCAATATTTACAAAAATGCCATAAGGCAAAAAACCCAAAAAACCCTTCGAAGTGTAAATATTTACAAGTGACGCCATTGAAGAGAACCAAACTACTCCATGAAGTTGCAAACTTCATCTTCTCCAAACATACTAAAAATAGAAACTTAACAACGAACTAAACCCATTTTTTGAAAAATTTCAAAACCTTCACAACATGGACGGAAAAGGGTCGGAAGTGCTTCCCACGCAGAGCAGCATGGTCGCCGAGGAGGTACATTGCATTTCCCTCTTTCATTTCGGCCAAAAAATCGATTTTCGGAAAAAAAAACCCGTAATGGTGTTCGTCGCCAGAGGGCGGCGTGGACGACATTCCGTACGCCATTCCGAAGGCGTGGAGCACACTCCATTCGCCATGGATTAGCGTGGGGTAGCATCCGTACGCCACACGTGTGGCGCTTGGTAGGTCTCCCACGCCAAGCCATGGCGAATGGAGTGTGCTCCACGCCTTCGGAATGGCGAAATGTGGTTCCCGAATCCGGAATGCCGGTTTAATTTGTTTTCTACTTCTTACGTATTGCAGGAGGTGAACGAATGCGATATTTCGCTTGTTTCGGATTACGCTCACCATTTCAGCACCCACGACGAGTATAGCTTAGAGTCGATGACCGAGTGGGTAAAAGTTAGGGGGAAACGTTGGGTTTTTCGATAAACGTAGCATCGAAGGAGGTAGGGAAGAGGGGGAGAACACCGAGAGTGGATTATCGGTGCGAGCGATCCGGAATTTTCAAGTCGGCCGTTAAAGATTGCGACCGTAAGCGTAAGGCCACCGGTAGCAAAAAAATAAATTGCCCTTTCCATTTGGTGGGTAATCCGTTAAAAGGAGACGATAAGTGAGATCTTAGTGTCCTTTCCGGGAAGCACAACCACGAACGGATCAAGTATGCCGAAGGACATTTGCAATGGTCGAAGTTAAAACGTAAGGAAAAAGAGCTCGTTGATCTTTTGACGGTGAACGGGACAAGTCCGCGACAAATATTTGGTACTTTGAAAAAGGCCGATCCGGAGAATGTTTCAAATATCCGTCACGTTTACAATCATCGTCAAAGAACGAGGATGGCCGAAAACGGCGGTCGATCCCAAATGCAATGCTTGTTAGTTAAATTACAATTGCACAAGTATATGTATTGGACACGGACGGGGAATGACGGTTCTAACGTCATAACCGATTTGCTTTTCGCACATCCGCTTAGTATCGACTTACTACGAACCTTCCCACGCTTGCTAATCATGGATATCACATATAAAGTCATTCGTTACGGGATGCCTTTGTTCGAAGTAGTCGGGGTAACATCTACCAACAAAACGTTTTGCATTGGTTTCACGTTTATGGTGAGTGAAAAACAAGACAACTACGAATGCTCTTTGGGATGCTTGAAAACGGTAATGGATTTCGATGGGTTTTAGGATAAAGTGCATGGCTTGTTAGCGATGCAACATTCTACTATTAAAGAATCGATGGAGCTTAGCAAGTGCCGTTTAATTCACAAATTCAAAGATTTCAAACCGTTCAAATTTTTACGGGGGTACGTATCACCTATTGCATTGGCGATAGTATACGATAACTATGTTGATAAAAGCGGCGGTGAAAAATCTATGTGCGTTTGCAACGATCGTACGATCCATGGTTTGCCGTGTTCCCACGGCCTTGAGGCAATCCGAAGAGTGGACGGCCACGTACCTACTCGGATTATAGATGAGCATTGGAAGAGACTAGATATCGTTCCGCGAGTTAAACTCACTGGCGAAGAAGAAGTGAAATTTAACTTCGCTAATCTAAATGCGAAACTTGAAGAGTTTGATGTTTACGAACAAAGTCATTGGCTCAAAAAATTTCAAAAATTTTTGGATCCTTCGACTACACTCCTTTGCGAACCCCTCGAGAAGGTTAAAACCCGCGGTAGAACTCCCGGACGTGTTGGAAGCCGTGGTCGTGGACGGGGGTCGGGGTCGCGTTAAGGGTAGCAAAGTCCAACGTGATTATTCTACGAAAAGAAATCCTTCATATCACGAATACGTCGAACAAGAAATGTTTGAGTCCCACGATAGTGCCGCAACTCCACGAGTTTTAACACCCGCCGCTAGTATAGCAACCCCGGTCGGCACTCTCGGTAGCACCGCAAGAACGGTTAAGGCACATACTCCGACTAATTCCGGAGCAAAACCCCCAAAAAATATAGCAAAACGGGTTCAACGCGTCGGTTTAGGCACTCCGGATACGTCGAACCACATCAAGGCTATACCGTCATTCACGGCTATACCATTACCGACTAGATTACCAAATGTTTTGGACTCGAGATTTTCAAAAGACATACCTCAATATATGCGTCCTTTCATAACCCGAATTGCAAATGTAATGCCCGACGGTAATTGTGGTTTTAGAGCCATCGCGCATGGTATGGTTGGTAACGAAAGTGGATGGCTAATGGTTAGAGAAGCCTTGGTTCACGAGCTAAAGAGCGATCGAGAGTTTTATAAACGGGTTGCATATTTCGATGATGAAAGCGAAGTTGATAAGGAGATAAACCGGTTGACTTATAATAAAGAGAATGCACCTTACGCAAAATGGATGTCCTTGCCTAGTTGCGGAAAACTAGTCGCGACTATATTCAATTGCGTTTTCTATTGCCTCGCTCCCGGTGGATGTACGACTTACCTACCGGTGAAAAATGCACCGTCGAGCGATGGTTCTTTAAAGGAGATGGTGAACACATGGAGTTTACAGCTGATGAAGACTACCATATGCTCAAGGCGGTTAAGGTTGTCCGCCGACAAATGGGGGAAGATAGTAGCGATGCTTTCTTCGACCGCCTCCTATGTCAGATGTATTTCAACTATGGGCATTTAGGAGCAGGAGACGTTCAAGTGCGAAGTCGTGACGAAATCAAATCAAGGTACAACTTCATCCAACCGCTCACTGCCCTGCTTTTTCAACCAGCCAGGATTAAGATAGAAGCACCTTTGGTCTGGAACATGACGGTAGTAGACTACATAAGTAGGGATATGGTGGCGTTTCTGGAGGATAGGATTGCGGCACGTAATGGGGGGGGATGATTCGGATGACAATTTGGGATACGATTTCGACTGATCATTTCACTATTTCCGAGTTTGTGCCATCGAGTTATTATGTTTAGTTGTCTGTGTTTTTTTTAAGTAACTCCAGAATGTGTGTTATTTTAGATAGTACTACTATTTCAACTTGTTAGTTGTTGTTGGTTGAACTTGTGATGTTTCATTCCAGTATTTGTTTGACGTTTTTATTTCCTTAGTTGTTGTTATTTGAATTTGTGATTGAATGAATGTAAACATTCGATGTTTTATGTTTGGATGTTCATCTTGAAAACAGTAGCACTAAAACTGCAAAATATGTCGATTGCATAAAAACATTACAATTTAATCCGAAGCATTGCATAATAAGAAATACATAAGCAAATAACTGAAGACAAATGATATGTGGGCTAACCCTCTGTTAACATTTCACACTTAGATTTATGGAGTCGGATAGTTCATTCCGCTCCCGAACTTATAATCATCTGAATCATAAGCACTTCCTTCGGGGGTTGAACACGTTTCAACGGCGCTTGCAATTGCGTCGGCCATTTCTTGCTCCCTTTGCTGCGTCGCATGTGACACCATCTCCGGCGTAATTGGACCTTGGGATCCCATGTTGAATACGTCTTGGACATGTAAACGGTTCTCGTAATCCAATGACTCAATCTGTACAGTCCTTGGCTTAAGATAAGCCAGTCTCTCGAACACTTCTTGGCGTCCGCGTGGTCGGGGCATTAAGCATCCTGGACATGATGCCTCCCTACCGTGGTTGAAGAACATCCTGCACAAAACCGCATCGATGAAACCAGGATTATCCTCTTGCATCGTACCTTTGACGAAATGAAATGTACTTAGGAGGCTTGCATCTTCGTACACGTTCCAGCCTGAATCACCCATCGTTATAATTTAATTGTTAAGGTTCCTAGCCAGATTCTAGTATTTATATACTCGTGCTCTGTTGGTTCATTTCTCAAAAAATTAGCGGGAAATGGTGTTTTTGTTCCCGCTAAAAACTTAATGAGGCGGGAAACCATCATTCTGTATGTTTTGAGGCGCTAAAAATTTGGATAACATGGAAGATACTGGGAACTAGAGAAGGCTTGATAAAGTTTTGATTAATTCTCAATTGAGAAACTGTTTTGATTAATCACTTAACTGTTTTGATTAATCCATAACCCTATTTTATATGTATTTTAGAGATATGAAAATGACTTATAATAACTCTTAAGTCTTGAAAATATGAGGTGTTTGAAAATATTTTCAATGTTATTTCCAAAGCAAAAGAGAAAGTCAGTTATTATACAAAATAAATTTCAAGTAACCTAAAACTTTGATGATAAAGAAATGATGATAAAAACTAAATCTAATCAGCTTCTTCTTTTAGAAAGAGATGAAACCTATTGGGAACAAACAAACTGCATCATACAAACCGAAACTATTACACAATCCAAAACCAAAATGATACGTTTCATACAAAGTATCATACAAAGTATCAAAAAACAAGAAACAAACCAAGTAAGCGACAACAGAATAAAAGTATCATACAAACACAAAAAACATCGTAATGTCTATGCGAGCCTCCTGGCTGTGGACAAAACATCATCATAAGCCCCAGCTAGACGATCGAAATCATGATCAAACTCGCTCACTCCAGGAAACAACGAGATCCTCCGCATACCAGCGCGCAAATGTCGGATGATAGCTCCCTCTCGATCCTCGTGGACGTAGTCAGCGAGCGAGTAGATAGCGGTGTTGACGAGATCGAACCAGCTAATACTCTGGTGAAGTAGTAGGTACTCAAGCTCACAGAAAGACTCCATCTCGTCTGTCACCATCCCTCCTCGAAAACCACGATGCAACGTGTTCATCTGCCGCTGGTCCCAATCATGCGGATCGAATGCATACGCCATCGTCTTCGGCTTTCTCCTTGATTTCGACTGCATGGCTAACAGAGGATGCGCGATTCGACCCTGGACACGGCCAAACTGCCGCTGAACTCGCTCGGGATAGTATGCCTGAGAGTGCTCCACACCGCATATGACATCCCGAAACCAAGATAGCTCTTGGAACGGGAAATGATCGCGTATAGCACGATAAGGCTCAAACAAAACCTGCATGGAAAAATGGATATGATCATAAACACAATAATAAATCAATTTTGCGATCACTAAACAAAAACACTTACATCGGTCTCTTCCAGGTTGTTGACGGAGATACGAAGGTTCAGCTTCGTGCGTGAGTCAGATACTGCTGCAGCTGTATCCCATCTACCAATAGTGGGGTCGCGCTCAGTGTAGGTGCGTCGAGTAACGGGCCGGAGCAAGGAAAAATGATCCCGTATCCACGTGTCTACCATACCGATACATCCGGCCATAGTCCTCGTGTCGTGCAGGGAGGCCTCACCCAGATGGTGGTATGTGTAAGCGAGAACAGCACTACCCCATGAGTACTTGCCAACACCCTCCGGAGTCAAATCGCGCAACAGAAACAAATACTTGTAGTTGGAGTACATGTTGCTCTTGTCGGGGAATATGACCATGCCGAACATATGCAATATATAGGAGCGGGCTGCAGCATCCACCATCGGATCACTCAGACCAGGGCTGTCATCGCAGAACTCTGGCCCACTAAACCTACTCCGGAGCCATTTAAATCCCAAACCAACGCCCTTGCACTTCTCAACCTCCGTCACGAATGATAGATCATCCACCATAAGCAATTCAGCGCACTCGTGCATGGCCAGACTCTTGTCGGAAATATAGGGAAACACAGCAAGCTCACCATCAACTGGGAGTCCCAAAATAGTGTGGACGTCGTCCAAAGTAATCGTCATCTCACCGAAAGCGAAATGGAAGCTATTGGTCTTCGCATGCCACCTCTCTAGGAAAACCTCCGTCATGTTGGAGTGTGTCTGCATCTCATAGAACGGCTCAATCAGACGACCGAACGGGGTGGCGTCAACTACAGCGCGTACCCTAGTCTGCGCAGCCAAACTCCATGCTCGATGACTAGGATAATGGGCATACAGCCGCATCTCTCGCTCCTAAAAAAATTTGTTCCCATTAGCATATGACAAAACAAAATAGCTTGAAATAATGTAAAATTTTAATTTTGATACTTACCTCTCCCATCCAAATGTGGTATGCAGCGTGGGAGGTGAAATCCTCGCCGAACAGCGGTGGCAATCTGGCCGGAGGAGGAGGTCTACGCTGCCTTGTACCCGGTGGGGGATGGCGTCGTCCGCGGGAAGCGGAAGCGGAAGCTGAACTCGATCCGGACGCATGCGGTCCGGAGACTATGGGGAGCTCATCCATCTGCACAGGTGGAACTGGCTGGTCACGTACCTTACTCCGCTTTTTAACTCTCCTCGTCCGCGAGCCATCAGTAGACAATGTATACTGTGCATCGTCGCCGTGATCCATCACCTGGAAAAAAAATACTTATTATCAGGTTTCGTCGAAAACACATATTGTAATGGTGGTACCCGTTTCAGACAAAAAATAGCATAAGGCAGGGTAGAACGAACCGAAAAACAAGAATAATCCGGTCCCGGCCCATTCCGGTGACCGGAGATGCCCCGCGCCACCACCGTGGCGTGGGCATGTAGACGTACGCCATACTGATGACGTACGTCTACATGCCCACGCCACGGTGGTGGCGTGGGGCATGTTGCCTACGCCATCTCGTGTGGCGTAGGGTTGAACCCCTGCGCCACATGGATGGCGTGGGATTCAGCATGTACGCCAACTTAGGGCGTACATGCTGAACCCCACGCCATCCATGTGACGTAGGGGTTCAACCCTACGCCAGTGGATGGCGTAGGGAGGGTGTTCTTCGCCCGTGCGTGGCGAAGAACACCCTCGCCATGGCAGAAGCATAAAGCTTCTGCCTTGGCCGAGAAACAGCCCAAAATCCGGTTTTTTCTACAGATCTACCCTAACTAGACCTATCTAAACCTAACTAGCCTATCTAACAACAACATAATGGACTTACAGTATATGTTCTATTCCGGTTGCGCTTCCTCTTATTCCGAACAGATTCTCCAGCGACGATTCCGGTGTATATGGGTCCTGTGGTGGTCGTCTGGTGGTCGTAGTAGGTGCCGGTGGGTGTCGGTAGGTACCGGTGGGTGGGTGTGGTCGTGTAGGTTTCGGTTTAGGGGTGTGCGGCAGTGGGTAAGGCGGGGTGGTTGTGCGGCAGTGGTTCTGTGGGTTCAATGTGGGTGGTTTAGGTGTTAGGTTTGATAAAGTTTTAATTTTGTTTCTGTCACTTTACTTTTAGGTGTTAGGTTTATTTAGTATATTAATATAGTTACTATAGTTATATATAGGTATATTTAGTTTTAGTTTTATATAGGTTAGTATATTTAGTTTTAGTTTAGGTTTTATTTATTTAATTTAGTTTAGGTATAATTTTTTTTAGAGAGAAGGTAGAGGAGAGTTTGAGTTTTGAGGTTTTTTTTTGAAATTATGATAACTTTGCGGAGTAAAATTGAATATTTATACGATTTCGGAAGGGCAAAATCGTCAAACAAAATAACTTCACGGAGTAGTTTTGAAAAAAAAAATTAAGCGACTTCGCGGAGTAATTTTGGCCGTTTTTTTAGCAATTCCCAATGAATTTATGCAGGGATTATTGTATAGTAATACGTTAAAAAGTTTATAAAAGTACTGTTATAATTTTATAAATCTTTGCACCAAACCATAGATAACATTACAAGAAAATAACTTCTTTTAAAGGGATACCCCTCAAATTGAGAAAGAAAACAATGAAAAATACATCAACCGATTAAAGTCTATCATTATACATTCCGGAAATTCAAGTTCATGATTCTGATGGACCAGATCAATCAAGAGCCATCTCCTCGAGGAATTAAACCCTTAGCAACTTCAGAATCTAAAGATGACCTCATAGATGCAATCAATAATATAGAAGAAGATTACACACCACCATACAACAATGAATCAGACAACATTACACCTAAATAGAACAACATAGGAAATATTCCTTCGTATCCAGTTCTAAAGCAAAAAGAGGTCGATCTGGATTTTCAAGTTTATTGAACCAAAGATTAAAAGAAGCCAACACTAGGAAAAGGAAAAGCAGCGTCATCATCAAATCTCTTTTTGGGACAAGTCACTCTTCAAAAACTATGTACCAGATAACTTCTCATGCTCAAGGAGCCAATGTACCAGATAAGTCAATCCATGAGAACATCTTAATTATTAAAGAAATTATCTTTGATATTAATAGAAATGATAAAGTTGGGAACATTTTTATCAAAGTGGATATGGCTAAAAACTTTGATAGAATGTCCCACAATTGTATTATTAAAGTTCTTTTCTTATTTCGTTTTGAATCAAAAATTTTATATCTCACTGAAGCATGATTAGAAATATTCAAGAGTCTATTCTAGTTAATGGTGAAGTGAAGGGTTATTTTAAAACTAAAAAGGGTTTAAAACAAGAGGATTTATTTTCCCAAGTCTTTTTATCATTGCAGAAGAAGTCATCCTTAGAGGTCTTAGTAGCCTATTTGAACAAATATACTACTAGGATTTCTATGATCATCCAATGTTTAGCATTTGCAGATGACCTACTTATATTTACTAATAGTCTCCCTACATCTATTGTTATGCTAAGTAATTATCCTCATGATTATCAAGACCTCTATGGCTAAGCAATAAACAAAAGCAAGACAAGAATCATCTCTTCAAACCATGCTCCTCATATTATGATTTCCTACATATTAAATACCACTCGTTTTTATTCAGACAAACTACTAACTTCATACTTAGGCATAACCATCAACAACAACAATAATATATCTGATTATGAGCCTTTGATATGTAAAATCAGACAGAATATCACTAGTTGGGAAGGAAAAAGCCTTTCATATGGTGGAATATTAACCCCAATTTCTTCTATTTTTATAGATATCCCCACTTATTGGCTCCAATGGTCCTCAAATACTAAAGGCATTATAAACAAAATTGAGATTCTTCTCAATAAGTTTCGTTGGGGCTCAAAACTTGAATCTACCAAAATATCATGGTCTACCTGGTCCAAAGCTTGCAGAACATTTCAAGAAGGTGGTCTGAATATAACAAATTTCAAAGATATTCATGACACCTACTCCTACAAGCTTTGGATAAATTTCAGAAGAAATGAATCTCTATGGGCTAAATTTATCCATAATATATATTGCAACAATTTACATGCTTTACAAGCTATTTTTTTTGTTAAGACATGATCTCACACTTGGAGAAGACTCACAGCTATCAAACCTAATGGTGAAACTTTGGTTAAGTGGGATGTTGGCTGTGGAAATATAGATTTTTGGATCGACAATTGGTTCAAAAAGTCACCCCTTACCATCTAAAACAACACATGGGACAACAGTTGGTACACATGGGACAAAATATCTAACTATTAGGAGAATGACTCATGGATTGAAAGAAAAATCTTAAATTTCCACTCCTAATAACATGGATGTTATTTTAAGATTAAAATAGATGCTCAAAGATCTCACTCCATCAAATGGACAGTTTCCAAAGATGGTAAATACAACTCTTTTGACACTTGAAATATGCTTATGAAGTATCATAATTCTTCCAATCTCTATGGTAAGCTATGAAACCCTATACTCCAACAAAATGGTCCTTTATCACATGGAGAATAATAAGAAATTACCTCATTATAGACAACATCCTACAGAAGAGACACATAAACCTAGTAACAAAGTGGCAATTCTGTCATAACATGGAAACTATAAACCATCTTTTAGTAGGCTACATTTTTTCATGGTCCATTTGGTCTCACTTCTCTCATATTTTTAAGATCATTATCGGTAGACACATGACAATTGTACATATGTTGAGAAACTGGTTATGGAACTCAGGCAAAGGCAACCAAATCAATTTTATCTTGCCTTATATTTTCTGTTGGGCTATCTGGCAAGCAAATAATAAATCTAAAGTTAAAGATATGCCTGTCTCTCCTATCAATACCATGAAATATATAAAACAAATGTTATAGGCTCTAGACACTACTTCTCAACTGAAAATAAACATTGGTATGACACTTCTAATGCTGCACATGAGATGGGATGCATCAATCGCATAAAAAACATGTAGAAGCCCACTTATCATACATGAACACCTCATTATAAGCATATAGGTAAGCTGAACATGGACGACTCTTCCTTGGTGAATAGAGATGCAAGAGGTGGCATTGTCATCAGACACTCATATGTCAACCTTATTCATGGAGTTGGAAATATATATAGCAAACTCTCACCGATTTTAGACGAAGCATACACACTGCTTGATGGCCTAATAGTCTAAAAAAATAATAGTTATGTTAATATCAATATTGAAACGAAATCTCAAATACTGGTAAATTTTCTTTTGAAAGGTAAGTACCCTCAATCTCTACACGTTATTCTAACTAATTGCAGAAAACTCATCTGCTCTTCAATGTTCAGCTACCATATAAATAGAGTCCAAAATATCGTTATCGATTGGCTAGCCAAATGGATGTCTCACTATAAAATGAAGACAACAATTAATTATAAAAATGCTCCTAGATATTTAAAAAAAAATTATCTTTCTCAAAAAATCAGGAACTGGATACATCATAAACAACAACTTACTTTGAAACTTAGCAGTTTACTAACCTATTCTTTTAGATATTTGGGTAATAACAGAAAATCTGACAAACAATTTCCCAGACATTCTTCTTTTAGTCTTTATATCGCAGTTATTTTTTTGTATCAACAACCAACCTTCTATCTACTTGGAAATTACAAATCTTTTGTTCAATTCCATCAGTTATAGTAATTACACCCTTGAAAATAAAAGGATGGTGAAGATTTACCTGGCTTTAAGATTACTCATGCCTCCTTCTCGAAACTAATTCAAAAATTTATTATGCTCAAGATCTTCCAGGTTCTTGGTAACCCGGTGGAATCCATCTCAAGAGCTTATTATTTATCTTATTTCCTTTAAAAATCAAGGAAATAAGATTGAACATCTTGAGGAAAGCATCAGCGATTATCATTGAACTTGGATTTCGCCCAAGCGTATTACAGATTGATAAAGCAATGGTTGTGAGACTGTTATTTGATTTTGCAGATATCATCTTTTTGCATTGTTGATCCATCCAGTGAATAGAGTTGAATCTAGATAAGCCAGCTTGAGTCTAGGTCAATAGATACTCGATGGAATCTATCTCGAAGTCACCTTATTCTATTAGTACTATCTTTTCTCTTTTCCAATAGATTAATTGAAAGAGAAAATCTAGTGTTCAAGATAAGGTAACTTGAGAAAAGCATCTCCGACACCCCTTGGTCATGGATTCTTCTCCTGCAATACTTTCATCGGAGATTATTAGATGAAGAAATTCCATCATTGAAAATAGTCAGAGTTATGAAGATCTACATGACTTTGAGATTATTCATTCTTTTTCTCGAAAATGAAGATCCATTGGAAATTCAGTACTCGAATAGATGTTTTGAGTCCACCTTGTTGTTTATTTGTATTTCCTTTCCCCTATTATAGAATTCAAGAATCGATAGTTATATTTAAGCTATTCTGGACCACTAGTAAACTGGTGGAATCCATCTCAAAAGGTATTTCATTCTCTTATTTCATTTTCTCTAATTTAATTGAAATAGAAAATCATAAGATTTAATAATTTTAAAAAAACATCACCGGTTAACAAATTGAAATAGAAAATCATGAAAGTAAGATTTAATAATTTTAGAAAAACATCACCGGTTAACATGGAACCTGGAAATCGTCCTTCCGTATTGCAAGATTGAGGAAGCAATAGTTGTGAGGGTGTGTTTGGTGAGCTGCGGGTGGCTAGAGTTTTGACTTAGCTTAATTGATTTCTATATCTAGGTGATCCTAAATGAATTTAAATAGGGTCCTACAGGACCTTCTAAGTTATTGTATTCTATCAACTATGTATCCGACCTCAATCATAATTATGATTTTATAATTTAATAAATAGTTTTTAATAAAAAAATTAAAATTTTTTTTATGCTTTTAAGACAAATTTACATGCTTTCATTATGATAATATTACTTATATTTACATTTGTTTAAATGGTGTAAGAATATATAATAATCTTGCGATTAACTGATTTGATATATGCCATGTTTTTTATGGTAAATTTGAAAACGATTTTTTTTTTTTTAATGTTGTATCTCTAAATTATTTAATAATTCATCGTCAGATTATTTACATACTTTTAAGTAATGTTTGATTTTTCCTAGGTTCTAGCATACATCACACTTCCATGAGATATGACTTCTTTCTTCAATCTCAAATTTCGTCTTTGAAAGACTATTTAATATTTAGTAAGACTATTTAATATATGGTCCAATATCAGTAATTATTTAAAAATCAAAATATATTTTTTCTATTATTTAAAAACTGAGATTATTGTCACTTAATAAATATAGTTACAAATTTTTTAATACACCAAAAGCTTTTAGTTTTATCTTTGAAAGCTTAGTATAAAAAATCCAAAAATATTATTGGTTTGGTTTCTTTACTATGATCATAACAAAATCTATAATTGATATGTTTTTATCTCTTACTTCCCTCTAAAACTAGTTAAAATTTAATGTGATTATAAATATATAATCTCCGTAAAATAGAATAATTACATAATATATACGACGTCGTTTTTTTAAATTGGTTCTTGATCTTGTTTTTGGTTTTTGTTATACTAAATCGTGAACAACGTTTTTTTAGATATGCTATCATTTTAGTAAATTATTGATTTTTTTAATATATATTTTACTGCTTCTAATAACATTTTGAGATAGAATATATATATAACTTTTAACACCACGAAAATCCGTATACATGATTAAGTTATCATACTTTTGTTAATATAATATATAAAAAAATTAATATATGAAAAAAACTTATGCTTGGAAATTGAAACGCTCCAAGAAATGCTCCCCTTTTAATCTAGTCAAAGTCCCTAACTTTAGTCAACCCCTCTCTTCTTCATCCTCGAGTCTTACCATAAAGACCATCAGCCTCATCTTCCAACTAAAATCATGAAATAAATCTGTCAGATTAAGCTTGCCTCAGATGATGACAGCCAAGAACCATAAAAAATGTCGAAGTGGACCTTCCCTCGAGGTCAAATAAACTCACTAGCCTCTGAACCAAGCCTCACGAATCAATGAATCTTCCACCAGAAGAAGACTCACCCAATAAGAAGATAAAGTTACCGAATATGTTTCTAAGAAAGACCAATTTTCTCTTCTTTCAAACAACAAAAATCAAATTTCTCATAGCATCACCTTTGATAACCCAATCTTCAAAAGTGACGACTCAGATTCAAACAAAAAACAACAAAATCCACGGGTATGTGAAAAGTGCTTTATAAAAGTAGTAATAGTAAAGCCTAAAGATCGCAAGCACGCAAATTTTCAAATCCAGAAGATATATATTACTCAATGAAATTATTTTAAAGGAGAAAGATAAGTCTCATCTTCTCTTTTTCTCTTCTTTCACTCTGATTGCTAAATTTTTATATGAAAAACTTAAAATCGAATAATTTAAAAAATTCCTACACTCATTTAGGTTCTCTGGAAGTTTCAATATTTCACAATGGGATTATCGCCATGTTTTCATAGAGTTAGATCTTCTAGAGGATATAAAAAATATATAGAAGAAGAATGTGTGGTATGTTGACTAGCATTCCTTCCATCTCTTGAAATGGTACTAGGGATTCAATCCTAAAATTGAATCCTCTATGACCCCAGTGTGGGTTTCCTTTCCTGATATTCTTGAACGTCTTTACAATAATGACACAATTTACCAAATCTCAAACACCATAGGTAGAACTCTTCATATATGAGTTCCCATTGAAAAACAATTCCATATATAATTGATGCATGGCTTGACTTGAGATAGATGTCTTTAAGCCTTTCCATGATAATTTTTTTAGGGATATGGTTTTTGGAAACCATCTCCTATGGAGATAAACCTCACTACTGTCAAGATTGTAACCATCTTGGACACCAGATCAAGGACTGTAAAAAATATGAGTTTAATAAAAATGGTTTACATAACATTCAAGTTAATATACCTATCAAGAAAGTTAACAAACCTCTCTCTAAATCATATTATAATCAAGGTACCTTGATCCAAAAACAACTGAAAAAGATAAAGTCTATAGTTTTCCAACATAATTCCCTAAACAACATTAAAAAACAATGATATTATTCTGAATAATATCAACATCCCTGAAACTCAAAGTGGCCTAAACAATAAAATCCTTAACAATGACCAGAATGATATCATTATTTCTGATGATGATAAGATCTTGATAATGAATAATAACAAATTTGAAGATGTCAGTGACAATATAAGTCTAGAAAAAAATAAACACAATGACACAAGCCCTTTTGATAACAAACTGCATGAAAATGAAATTATGTGAACATGTTTAACAACTTAAATGAATATGAAAAATTAAATTCATCCTCTAAATACATGATCCCAGAGCCCATTATCCCTAAGGAAAAAGTAAAACCTTAGTTATATAAAAATAACAGTTGTATTGACAAAAAAACATTATGAAGCCAAAATAAAAAAAACATAAAGGAGTATTAAACACAAAGTTGATTCAAATTAAAAGATCAACTAAGAACTCTAAATTTTCCTCCAAATGATAATTAAAATCCTAAAGTAGAATGCTAGGGGTGTTGCAAATATAGGCACCCTTAGAAGAATCAAATCAATTGTAAAAACTGATGAAATTGATTTCATAGCTCTACATGAGCCTATGCTAAATTCTACCAGGTTAGATAACATCACCAAATACTTAGGTTTCCATCATAATTTCTTTAACATGAATGATACAATCTAGAGCTTATCTGAAAAAATGTTTTCCAGATTAATATGCTTACAAATAATGAGCAATTCTTTTATATTTGAGTAAAACATCATTATATTAACAAGAAATTTACTGTAACCATAATTTATGCTAAATATTCAAGATATTTGAGAGAGGATCTTTGGAAAAATCTTAAGAAATCTCAAATACCAACTTGGAATGATTAGTATTTGGTGATTTTAATAGCATATTATCTACTCATGAGCAGATTGCAGCTTCTCATTTATGCACCATAACCATTGATGAGTTTAATAAAACCATCATTGAATGCCAACTCGAGGATGATGGATTCATTGGATATAAATTTACATGGAAAAATATCAGAATGTAGAAAATATTGGATATAGCTTTATTTAATATTTCTTGGGTAATATCGTTTAACAAAACTTTGGTGGAGTATTTGGCCAAGGCTGGATCTGATCATTCACCATTTTGTATAACCATCAATTCTACTTGAATTAAGTCCAAATCAACCTTTAAATTTCTTAACATGTGGCTCCTCCACCTTAATTTCATGAAAACTGTCAAAGATAATTAGGATTCTTAAATACATGGATCATCAATCCATGAATTTTAGGCTAAGCTTAAAAGACTTAAATATAAACTGAAAGACTGGAACTTGACTGTTTTTGGTAACATATTTGACAGTTTAAAAGAGGTTGAGAAAGAAGTAAATCAAATGTAAATTAACGATAAATCTTCTAATTAAGTTGAAAATAGAATTAGTTTGTCTAAAGCCAAAGCTAAACACTTAAATCTGCTAGCCAAATAAGAGGCATTTTGTGAACAAAAAAATGACTATTCTTAGCTTAAAAATGGTGAAAAATAACAATTATTGCTTTCATAACTATGTCAACAAGAGGAGAATTAAAATTAAAATTCATAGAATTTGGAATGGTTAAACATGGATTGAAAACCAATTCAAGTTTGGTTCTTCTGATGTAGAGCATTTTAAAAACATTCTCACAAATAATAATAATCTCCTTGATCGTGAAAGTTTAAACAACTTTATTCGTAGATTAATTACATATTATGATAACAACCTCCTACTATGATGAAATCTAGAATTTTATCCTACCTGTGAATCCAAGTAGTGTTTTAGGAATTTCTTGAGTCAATATTAAATTTTATTCTTCTTGTTGGCGTATCATTAAACATGATTTTAAAAACATTCTCACAAATAATTATAATCTCCTTGACCGTAAAAGTTTAAACAACTTTATTCATAGATTCGTTATATATTATGATAACAACCTCCTCTTACGATGAAATCTATAATTCTAATGTATCTCTGAATCCAAGTGGTGTTTCATGCATTGTTGGAGTCAATATTAAATTTTACTCTTCTTGTTGGCATATCATTAAACATGATTTAACTAAGGACATTATTGATTACTTCAACAATATTTCCATTCCTAATGGTCTTTATGCAACTATTTTATATCTTATTCTCAAAAGGAGTCCCCTAAATATTGAAGGAACTTCAGACCCATACGTCTCTGCAATGTCCTTAATAGAATAATATCCAATCTTATATTTAACATATTGTCTTTATTTTTTCCTCAAAAATTACTTTTGAAGCAAGGTGCCTTTGTTAAAGGTGGTTTGACTCATGACAAAATGTTAATAACTCAAGGAATATCCCATAAGCTTAATATGAAAATAAGAATGGGTAACATCATTCTAAAGCTTGACATGGAAAAAGTCTTTTGATAGATTGTCTTTCAGCTTTATATCTAAAATTTTGTCCAGTTGTGGATCCAATGATAACTTTATAAGCTTGAAAATAAAAATTAATCAAGAAAATCCATTACCCAATTATTATGAATAACTCAACCTATAGCTACTTTCAATAAACTAATGGGGTAAGGTAGGGTGATCCCTTATCACCCATCCTTTTTATTATAGGTGAGGAATATCTTTTAATGGGTATTCTCATGTCTTCAATACCCATAATTGTATGAGATATCATTCTAAAAGTAAATTAAATAATAATATCCTTACTTTTGCACATGAAATAATCATATTTATGAATGGATCATCTGTAAATATAAATAAAATTATATAGTTTCTTAACCATTATTAAACTGTGTCTGGGCGAATTATCAATAAATCTAAAACTAATTTTATAACCTCTACAAATAAAAGTATAAACAACATTCAAACTATTGAAACCAGAACTAACTTTAACCATAAACTTCTTCCTGTAACTTGTTTGGAAATCAATCTCCATCATAGTAGCATAATATGTTACTTTGATGACTTGGTTACGAAAATTAATAAGCAAATTATGAACTGGAATTGTAAGAAGCTGTCTTTTGGTGGTAGAATAATTTTAATTAACTTAGTTCTTGTGTCTATCATATATTATTACCTCCACTATCAAAATCTCTCAAACGATGTCATTGACATAATTAATAAACTTTTCAACAAAATATTATGGGGTGTCGATGATAACAAAAATGTTATCATCTTGTCTAATTGGAATAACCTCTACTATACTTTTGAGGAAGAAGGTCTTAGCTTTAGAATCATTAAAATATCCAATCTGGTGTAGCTTGTAAGCTTTCGTTTAACTTTGAAGCCAACAAATATTTGTGGCCTAGAATGATGAAATCCATATATTACAATGAAATTCATCCTTTTTAAACAAGATTAAAACTTACAGACTCAAAAACATGGAAAAGAATGATTAGGATTAGGGAACTTGTTGAATCCTTTAAATATTGGACCATTGGCATATGTGAAACTCATTTATGGTTAGAAAGATGGTGTCACACTCGCCCTTTGATAATTTTTCATAGAAATGATAATAATGTCTGGTATAACTCTAAAAAAAATAAATCAATTTTGCGAGAATGAAAACTTTAATTAGACTATGCTTAAGGATAATATCTTGCCTTTTTATATTAACAGTCTGCCAATTCAACATTCAGCCTGACAAACAAGATGAGATTAACTGGAATGCTTCATCCTCTGGTTTGTCCAATCTTAAAGTCGTTATTGAAAATATTGGAGAATATAACAGCCCATCAATGTTGTTTTCAAAAATCTAGAACTATATCTTCCCTAACAGTTATTCATTCACCCTATGGAAAACTCTAGAATGACTCATATATGTGGATACCATAATTCAAAGATAGCATTTCTATATGGCTTCCAAATGCTAATTCTATGGAAATATTGAATCACTTGACAATTTGTTCCTCCACTGTAAGAATACCTGGGAAGTATAGAAATAATACTCATGTATATTTTCTATTAATATTGAAAATTATATGACTTTCAACCATATGATCTTCAATTGGTTCTCTTCAATTTCTAAAACAACTCATTTTAGAACGATAATCAAATAAATCATTACTTAGGCTACCTGGTCAGCTTGTAAGAAACCAAAATAAAAAGACATTCTTATCTCTGATTCATACATTAAGGAGAAAGTCCATATTTACATAATAAATCTTGATATTGCAAACATGTTAAATAAAAAGATATGGACTGGTGGAATTAAAAATGTTATGACCCTTTATTAAATTAAGCATCAAAAGTCAACTAATAAAGTAATATATATTAAATAGAACCCTTCTATTGGTAATAGAGTTAAATTAAACATCAATGGTTCTTGCTTATATAATGGAGAATCCAGTGATGGTTGTCTGATTAGGAACTCAAATGGTGATATGATTTTTTTCTATGGTTTTATTTATGGAAAGAAATCATCATTTATCTTTTAGGCTAGAGGCTTGCTAAATGGCTTAATGTTATGCAGAGAGTTGAATTTTTAGCTAATGTAGACATACAAATAGACTCCGATATTTGTTGTTCATCATTAGCTACTATAATTGTCTCATGGGACATCTCTCATATTATAACATGATGCATAAAGTTAACCCTTCCATATATGTCTATTAAGAAGATTTTTAAACAACAAAATGTTGGTACTAAATGGATCGCGAAAAGAACCCTTGAGACTAAATCAAACTTTAATTATATTAATGGACAGATTCATGATAAGCTTAGGGCTATAATATTATTAAAAGTTTAGGAGTGAGATATCTTAAACTACAAAATGATTAGTCTCTTATATATAATATTATTAAAAATGAATCTAACCATTTTAGCAGGCTACAAGCCTCACTACTGTTTACTTTCAATAAATTGCACGTATTACTGAAATGGGTGAATTTTTGAGACTCCAATATCATTGTAGCTAAGACATCAAATGAAAGAAAAAAGGTTGCTAAAAAAGACTTTATTCTCAGGATCACTCATGTTGAAAGAGCCATGTTTTGATTTGGATACCAAAGACTCCGAATCTTTAACTTAAAATTTTGGTTATTCAACAAAACATGTTCTCTTACCTCAATGGCTCTTGGCCTTAGTTTTGATAATAAAATTCACTTTTGTGGGGGGAGGGGGGGGGGGGGGGGGAACAATTAATATATCAAAACTATAAAAATAAAAATTATTAAATACCATCAATTTTTAATCATCCATATCTATACTATATTCTAATAAGTGACAACAATTTTACTTATATGTTAATCAAATGGTACTATTTATTATAAACTTTAAAATATGTATATTTATCTTTTTTTAAATAGACTAGGTTTTCAGAGTTTAATATGTCCAGTGGAACATAATATATATTATTAATCAAATAAATAATTATATATAGATTGGAGGATGTAAAATAGTTTTTTTTTTCTTAAAATTTAAGTGTATACATAAGAATAAAAAAATACTAAATTAATTATTATCGATTATATTAATTTGGTATTTGCAACCTTTCATGTAACAATAAATTATTCTTTCGGTTTAGTTTTAATAAAATTAATTTAGATGATAATAAAAAGATGATACGAGCCATATATATTTATATTAAAAAAATTATTTTATCATATAAAATAACCGTCGTTAGATTGAAATAAATAACATTATGGAACAACATATCTCTAATCGAAGATAAACACGTAAGGTCAAACTGAAATTGGGTTTTAGTTATATAGAATAAAGGTATAGTCGTGTCCCATCAAATTAAGGAACTATGTATATACAATAGCACAAGTTTCTTGAATAAGAAGTTTAGCGAATAAATTCACTCACAAAACGTACACTTTGCATTTACCAATAACCCCACTAGAACTTTGTAGCAAATGTGTCTTCGATTTTCAGAATGTGCCAGTTTTTATACCTGCAATAGCTTCAAAACAACCAAGAATACTTTGTATATCTTTTAGATAACCACTTGGAGTGACTTGAGCCACAATAAAAGCAATCAATGTTAACATTAGAAATATTATTGATAATCGTTTCGATGACATCACTCTCTTTGTGATTGTTTTCTACTATCAGTATATTACTTGTTTTGTTTGTATGATAATCAAATTAAAGCTCTCACTTATTTATATTGTAAACATCATATATTATATACTTGGTATTTAAATAAATGGGTTTTATCGAGTGTTATTAGAAGATTAGATAGTTATTATTTTTAATTCATATATTACATATTTGGTATTTTAGTAAATGTATGGGTGTTTATCTGTTGAAATACTGATGTTATTGCAAAAATGTATTGGTAGACGCCATTGTGAGATACTTATTGAAAAAATAAATTTCACAACCAAAGCTTTGTTACAAATTTGTAAAGATTTACTATGTGATGTATCACCAATGCTCAAGCACGAAACAAAATAAAATGCATAAAAGAAAGCACACATGATTTATCATGGTTTGACAAATGTCTACATTCATGGGTGCCACCAGAGAAAAGTGTTATAAATTTTCATATTTCTTATGTGTAGTCCTAGTAATCTATTTATAGAGAATAAATAGACTTACTGGAGAATGGACTCAATTGGCTCATATACACAAGACTATAAAGTATAATGCACGATACATTTGAGCACGAAGATACATTATTAACTTATTCGACTCATCCTCAACATTTTTACCATCTTACTTGGATATAGACCAGTATTTTTTAAAATATTGTTTTTAAGACAAAAAGACATCTATATATAAAGATTATATATTCTGTCATGTATGAAGATTTGATATAAATATAATACTAATTCAAACAAACTAATATTTTCATTGAAATAGTATGACATCGTTTTACACACAAAGTATAACTAACATTTCAATTGTTATGTGTTTGTTTGGTCATTCGTTGTCTACTTGCATTCATCAATTTATCAAAATATGTCTTCTGAAGTTATAAAATAATATTACAAAGTATCTCATCCAAGTATTTTATTTTCATGTTGTGTTTGGGTTTACCATCTTAGTTGGATTTAGACTACTAACTAGCAAATTATTCAAAAAACTACTTCAAACTTTACAAGTTGAGAATTCACATATCTTCAAAATATACGTAAACTTCTCTATGGATACGACTATAACATATGCGGAAAAAAATGTATGTTCGAGTTTTCGACCATCAAAGTTTTTAAATTTAGCATAGAGATGAGTTATAAAAATCTTCCAGCAAAATAAGACCAATCGGTTTTTTTTCTATCATTGGCCCATGACCAAGTATCTTAATTTATAATTCACGAATCTATTTCCACGACCCCAAAAACCATGTTGATAAGGTTTTATTCTCATTCTCAATAAAAACTCAAGAAACAAGATATATATAATCAATAACATTAAAACATACAACCAATAACAAATTACCCCCATAAAAAAAACCCTTCAAATATATACATCTTGTAGAACCATGGTCTATATCATTCCCTGAAGTTTTAATTAATAGCTCTTTTTTACAAATACATCTTGAAAAAATATTATGGTTCTACTTAATGAAACATCTAATTTTTTGTCTTGTTCTTTTCAACTTACTGAAATAGTCTAATAACCTTTACAATTAGTCTATAAAACACAAAATTGCTACTCATCGTGGTTATTTTTATTGATAGCATGTATATTTTTGAAAATATACATTTAACTTTTAACACAAAGAAAATCCGTATACATGATTAAGTTGCTATATTTTTATTCATTTACCATATAAAAACACTAATATATCAAGATATTTAAACAAAAAAAATTATAAATACCATCAATTTTGTATCCCCCGTACTTACCTTATTATCTATTAGGCGACAATAATCTTACTTATATTTTTATCATATTGTACTATTTATTACAAATTTCAAAATCTCTTTGCAATTTTATTTTTTCAAATTATATTAGATTTTGGAAGTTTTAATATGTCCAATCTAAAATAACATATATATATATATATATATATATATATTATTTATCGATTGGAGGATGTAAACTATTTTTTCGTTGTCTTAAAAGTAACTACATACATAAGAATGAAAAAATGATCAATTATTACATGTTATATTTGTTTTGTATTTACAATACCCCAAATTGTACCGGTAATAACATATTTTTGTTCTATTAGTTTAATTTAAATAAAATAAATTTAGGTGATAATAAAAATACGACGTGAGCCATACTTATTTATAGAACAACAGTCGCCAGATTAAAACATATATAATTATGAAACGAGATAGCTCTACTTGAAGATAAACGTATGAGACCGAACTGAAATTGGATTTTTATTATAATGAATAAGGGTATACAAGTGTCCCGTCAAATAAATGAACTATCTCTACACAATAGCACAAATGGCTCGAATCATAAGTTTAGCCAAAAAATCACTGGCAACACCTGTATTGTGCATTCACCATTAACCCCCTTTAGAACTTTACAGCAAGTGTCTTGGAGTTTCTGAAGGTGTCATTTTATATGTGCAATAGCTTCAAAGCAACCAGGAATGCTTCGTATATCTTTTGAACAAACCTCTGGGTTGGCTTGAACCGCAACAAGAGTAGTCAATGTTAGCATTAGAAAGATTATTGATAATCATTTCGACATCATCTCTCTCTTTTTTGTAATTGTTTACTAATATGAGTAAATCAATTGTTTTGTTTGTGTGGAAATCAACTTAAAACTCTCACTTGTTTATATTGTAAAAAAACATACATTACATATTTGGTATTTTAATAAATAGGTTCTTATCCAAAGTTCTTAGAAGATTAAACAGTTGTTCTTTTTAATTGATATATTACATTTTTGGAAGATTAATAAATTAATCAATCTAGTGAAAAACTAATATACCCATATATTTTCAATAAGTATATGCATCAAAGATTCATTTTGACCAGCGAATGGATGTTTATTGGATAATAAATAAGTTTTATTTACATAAAAACTAATTTATAAACCCTATATATTCAAAAAGTAACGTTTTATGAATCCAATATCAATTTTCAAAACAAAAAAAATGATACCACAACGAAATGTATATTAATTAACTTAAATTCATCCATTAGAAAAAAAAAGCTAATTGTTGTTAGTTAAGGAAAATATACTTCTCAATGGCTAGTTAACATTTAAAAAAATCTATTCTATTTGTTTTATATTTTATATTTTTTTTTAAATATGTCTTTAGAAGTTATAAAATAATATTACAAAGTACCTCATCCAAGTATTTTATTTTCATGTTTTATTTGGGTTTACCATCTTAGTTGGATTTAGACCACTAACTAGCAAATTATTCAAAAAATTACTTAAAATCTTAAAATATGAGAATTATCATATACTTCAAAATGTACGTAAATTGCTCTATGGATAAGACTATAACATATGCGGAAAAAACGTACGTTTAAGTTTTCGACCATCAAAGTTTTTAAATTTAGCATAGAGATGAGTTACAAAAATCTTCCACCAAAATAAGACCAAGCATTTTTTTTTCTATCATTGGCCCATGACCAAGTATCTAAATTTATAATTCATGAATCTATTTCCACGACCCCAAAAACTATGTTGATAAGGTTTTATTCTCATTATCAATAATAACTCATTGAACATGATATATATAATCAATGACATTACCACATACAACCAATAACGAATTACCCCCATAAAAAAAGACTTCAAATATATACATCTTGTAGAACGATGGTTTATATCATTCCTTGAAGTTTTAATTAATAGCTCTTTTTTACAAATACATCTTCTAAACACATTATGGTTCTATTTAATGAAACATCTAATTTTTTGTCTTGTTCTTCTCAACTTACTGAAATAGTGTAATAACCTGACAATTAGTCCATAAAACCCAAAATTGCTACTGATCATGGTTAATTTTTTGATAGTATGTTTATTTTTGAAAATATACATTTAACTTTTAACACAGATAAAATCCGTATACATGATTAAGTTGTTCTACTTTTATTCATTTACCATATAAAAACATTAATATATCAAGATATTTAAACAAAAAAATTATAAATACCATCAATTTTGTATCCTCCGTACTCACTTTATTATCTATTAGGCGACAATAATCTTACTAATATTTTTATCATATTGTACTATTTATTATAAACTTCAAAATCTCTTTGCGATTTTATTTTTTCAAATTATATTAGATTTTGGAAGTTTTAATATGTCCAATCTAAAATAACATATATTATTAATTAGATATATTATTATTTATAGATCGGAGGATGTAAACTATTTTTTCTTTGTCTTAAAAGTAACTACATAAATAAGAATACAAAATGATCAATTATTACCGGTTATATTTGTTTGGTATTACAATACCCCAGACTATACCGGTAATAAAAATTTGTTCTATTAGTTTAATTTAAATAAAATAAATTTAGGTGATAATAAAAATACGACGTAAAACGAGATAGCTCTACTTGAAGATAAACGTATGAGACTGAACTGAAATTGGATTTTTATTATAATGAATAAGGGTATACAAGTGTCCCCTCAAATAAACGAACTATCTCTACACAATAGCACAAATGAGTCGAATTATAAGTTTAGCCCCAAAACTCACTGGCAACACATCTATTGTGCATTCACCAGTAGCCCCCTTTAGAACTTTACAGCAAGTGGCTTCGATTTTCTGAAGGCGTATGTGTGTAATAGCTTCAAAGCAACCAGGAACGCTTTGTATATCTTTTACACAACCCTCTGGATCGGCTTGAACCGCAACAAGAGCAGTCAATGTTAGCATTAGAAAGATTATTGATAATCCTTTCGAAGTCATCTCTCTCTTTTTTGTAATTGTTTACTAGTATGAGTATATCAATTGTTTTGTTTGTGTGGAAATCAACTTAAAAATCTCACTTATTTATATTGTAAAAACCATACATTACATATTTGGTATTTTAATAAATAGGTGCTTATCCAAAGTTCTTAGAAGATTAGATAGTTGTTTTTTAATCAATATATTACATTTTTGGAAGATTAATAAATTAATAAATCTGGTGAAAAACTAATATACCCATATATTTGGAATAAGTATATGCATCAAAGATTCATTTTGACCAGTGAATGGATGTTTATTGGATAATAAATAAGTTTTATTTACATTAAAAAAACTAATTTATAAACCCTATATATTCAAAAAGTAACGTTTTATGAATCCAATATCAATTTAAAAAAAAAAAGATACCGCAATGAAATTTATATTAATTCACTTAAATTCATCCATTAGAAAAAAAGCTAATTGTTGTTAATTAAGAAAAATATACTTCTAAATGGCTTGTTAACATTAAAAAAGCCATTCTATTTATTTTATATTTTTTAAAAAAATTAAATAAATTTTAAAAATATTAGGTTAGTCCTTGTTCATTAGTATATTGTTTATGCTAAGTTTGAGTTGGAAACACAAAATCAAAACCATGAGATGATATTTTTTGTTTTACTATCAATCGCGTATTTTGAGAGAAGTCTAGTTGTGAATCGTTCGTTTGTTATAGTATTTTTTAAAATATTGTTTTTAAGACAAAAAGACATCTATATATAAAGATTATATATTCTGTCATGTATGAAGATTTGATATAAATATAATACTAATTCAAACAAACTAATATTTTCATTGAAATAGTATGACATCGTTTTACACTCAAAGTATAACTAACATTTCAATTGTTATGTGTTTGTTTGGTCATTCGTTGTCTACTTGCATTCATCAATTTATCAAAATATGTCTTCTGAAGTTATAAAATAATATTACAAAGTATCTCATCCAAGTATTTTATTTTCATGTTGTGTTTGGGTTTACCATCTTAGTTGGATTTAGACTACTAACTAGCAAATTATTCAAAAAACTACTTCAAACTTTACAAGTTGAGAATTCACATATCTTCAAAATATACGTAAACTTCTCTATGGATACGACTATAACATATGCGGAAAAAAATGTATGTTCGAGTTTTCGACCATCAAAGTTTTTAAATTTAGCATAGAGATGAGTTATAAAAATCTTCCAGCAAAATAAGACCAATCGGTTTTTTTTTCTATCATTGGCCCATGACCAAGTATCTTAATTTATAATTCACGAATCTATTTCCACGACCCCAAAAACCATGTTGATAAGGTTTTATTCTCATTCTCAATAAAAACTCAAGAAACAATATATATATAATCAATAACATTAAAACATACAACCAATAACAAATTACCCCCATAAAAAAAACCCTTCAAATATATACATCTTGTAGAACCATGGTCTATATCATTCCCTGAAGTTTTAATTAATAGCTCTTTTTTACAAATACATCTTGAAAAAATATTATGGTTCTACTTAATGAAACATCTAATTTTTTGTCTTGTTCTTTTCAACTTACTGAAATAGTCTAATAACCTTTACAATTAGTCTATAAAACACAAAATTGCTACTCATCGTGGTTATTTTTATTGATAGCATGTATATTTTTGAAAATATACATTTAACTTTTAACACAAAGAAAATCCGTATACATGATTAAGTTGCTATATTTTTATTCATTTACCATATAAAAACACTAATATATCAAGATATTTAAACAAAAAAAATTATAAATACCATCAATTTTGTATCCCCCGTACTTACCTTATTATCTATTAGGCGACAATAATCTTACTTATATTTTTATCATATTGTACTATTTATTACAAATTTCAAAATCTCTTTGCAATTTTATTTTTTCAAATTATATTAGATTTTGGAAGTTTTAATATGTCCAATCTAAAATAACATATATTATTAATTATATATATATATATATATATATATATATATATATATATTATTTATCGATTGGAGGATGTAAACTATTTTTTCGTTGTCTTAAAAGTAACTACATACATAAGAATGAAAAAATGATCAATTATTACATGTTATATTTGTTTTGTATTTACAATACCCCAAATTGTACCGGTAATAACATATTTTTGTTCTATTAGTTTAATTTAAATAAAATAAATTTAGGTGATAATAAAAATACGACGTGAGCCATACTTATTTATAGAACAACAGTCGCCAGATTAAAACATATATAATTATGAAACGAGATAGCTCTACTTGAAGATAAACGTATGAGACCGAACTGAAATTGGATTTTTATTATAATGAATAAGGGTATACAAGTGTCCCGTCAAATAAATGAACTATCTCTACACAATAGCACAAATGGCTCGAATCATAAGTTTAGCCAAAAAATCACTGGCAACACCTGTATTGTGCATTCACCATTAACCCCCTTTAGAACTTTACAGCAAGTGTCTTGGAGTTTCTGAAGGTGTCATTTTATATGTGCAATAGCTTCAAAGCAACCAGGAATGCTTCGTATATCTTTTGAACAAACCTCTGGGTTGGCTTGAACCGCAACAAGAGTAGTCAATGTTAGCATTAGAAAGATTATTGATAATCATTTCGACATCATCTCTCTCTTTTTTGTAATTGTTTACTAATATGAGTAAATCAATTGTTTTGTTTGTGTGGAAATCAACTTAAAACTCTCACTTGTTTATATTGTAAAAAAACATACATTACATATTTGGTATTTTAATAAATAGGTTCTTATCCAAAGTTCTTAGAAGATTAAACAGTTGTTCTTTTTAATTGATATATTACATTTTTGGAAGATTAATAAATTAATCAATCTAGTGAAAAACTAATATACCCATATATTTTCAATAAGTATATGCATCAAAGATTCATTTTGACCAGCGAATGGATGTTTATTGGATAATAAATAAGTTTTATTTACATAAAAACTAATTTATAAACCCTATATATTCAAAAAGTAACGTTTTATGAATCCAATATCAATTTTCAAAACAAAAAAAATGATACCGCTACGAAATGTATATTAATTAACTTAAATTCATCCATTAGAAAAAAAGCTAATTGTTGTTAGTTAAGGAAAATATACTTCTCAATGCCTAGTTAACATTTAAAAAAATCTATTCTATTTGTTTTATATTTTATATTTTTTTAAAATATGTCTTCCGAAGTTATAAAATAATATTACAAAGTACCTCATCCAAGTATTTTATTTTCATGTTTTATATGGGTTTACCATCTTAGTTGGATTTAGACCACTAACTAGCAAATTATTCAAAAAACTACTTAAAATCTTAAAATATGAGAATTATCATATCTTCAAAATGTACGTAAATTGCTCTATGGATAAGACTATAACATATGCGGAAAAAAACGTACGTTTAAGTTTTCGACCATCAAAGTTTTTAAATTTAGGATAGAGATGAGTTACAAAAATCTTCCAACAAAATAAGACCAAGCATTTTTTTTTCTATCATTGGCCCATGACCAAGTATCTAAATTTATAATTCATGAATCTATTTCCACGACCCCAAAAACTATGTTGATAAGGTTTTATTCTCATTCTCAATAATAACTCATTAAACATGATATATATAATCAATGACATTACCACATACAACCAATAACGAATTACCCCCATAAAAAAACACTTCAAATATATACATCTTGTAGAACGATGGTTTATATCATTCCCTGAAGTTTTAATTAATAGCTCTTTTTTACAAATACATCTTCTAAACACATTATGGTTCTATTTAATGAAACATCTAATTTTTTGTCTTGTTCTTCTCAACTTACTGAAATAGTGTAATAACCTGACAATTAGTCCATAAAACCCAAAATTGCTACTGATCATGGTTATTTTTTTGATAGTATGTTTATTTTTGAAAATATACATTTAACTTTTAACACAGATAAAATCCGTATACATGATTAAGTTGTTCTACTTTTATTCATTTACCATATAAAAACATTAATATATCAAGATATTTAAACAAAAAAATTATAAATACCATCAATTTTGTATCCTCCGTACTCACTTTATTATCTATTAGGCGACAATAATCTTACTAATATTTTTATCATATTGTACTATTTATTATAAACTTCAAAATCTCTTTGCAATTTTATTTTTTCAAATTATATTAGATTTTGGAAGTTTTAATATGTCCAATCTAAAATAACATATATTATTAATTAGATATATTATTATTTATAGATCGGAGGATGTAAACTATTTTTTCTTTGTCTTAAAAGTAACTACATACATAAGAATAAAAAATGATCAATTATTACCGGTTATATTTGTTTGGTATTACAATACCCCAGATTATACCGGTAATAAAAATTTGTTCTATTAGTTTAATTTAAATAAAATAAATTTAGGTGATAATAAAAATACGACGTAAAACGAGATAGCTCTACTTGAAGATAAACGTATGAGACTGAACTGAAATTGGATTTTTATTATAATGAATAAGGGTATACAAGTGTCCCCTCAAATAAACGAACTATCTCTACACAATAGCACAAATGAGTCGAATTATAAGTTTAGCCCCAAAACTCACTGGCAACACATCTATTGTGCATTCACCAGTAGCCCCCTTTAGAACTTTACAGCAAGTGGCTTCGATTTTCTGAAGGCGTATGTGTGTAATAGCTTCAAAGCAACCAGGAACGCTTTGTATATCTTTTACACAACCCTCTGGATCGGCTTGAACCGCAACAAGAGCAGTCAATGTTAGCATTAGAAAGATTATTGATAATCCTTTCGAAGTCATCTCTCTCTTTTTTGTAATTGTTTACTAGTATGAGTATATCAATTGTTTTGTTTGTGTGGAAATCAACTTAAAAATCTCACTTATTTATATTGTAAAAACCATACATTACATATTTGGTATTTTAATAAATAGGTGCTTATCCAAAGTTCTTAGAAGATTAGATAGTTGTTTTTTAATCAATATATTACATTTTTGGAAGATTAATAAATTAATAAATCTGGTGAAAAACTAATATACCCATATATTTGGAATAAGTATATGCATCAAAGATTCATTTTGACCAGTGAATGGATGTTTATTGGATAATAAATAAGTTTTATTTACATTAAAAAAAACTAATTTATAAACCCTATATATTCAAAAAGTAACGTTTTATGAATCCAAGATCAATTTAAAAAAAAAGATACCGCAATGAAATTTATATTAATTCACTTAAATTCATCCATTAGAAAAAAAGCTAATTGTTGTTAATTAAGAAAAATATACTTCTAAATGGCTTGTTAACATTAAAAAAAGCCATTCTATTTATTTTATATTTTTTTAAAAAATTAACTAAATTTTAAAAATATTAGGTTAGTCCTTGTTCATTAGTATATTGTTTATGCTAAGTTTGAGTTGGAAACACAAAATCAAAACCATGAGATGATATTTTTTGTTTTACTATCAATCGCGTATTTTGAGAGAAGTCTAGTTGTGAATCGTTCGTTTGTTATAGTATTTTTTAAAATATTGTTTTTAAGACAAAAAGACATCTATATATAAAGATTATATATTCTGTCATGTATGAAGATTTGATATAAATATAATACTAATTCAAACAAACTAATATTTTCATTGAAATAGTATGACATCGTTTTACACTCAAAGTATAACTAACATTTCAATTGTTATGTGTTTGTTTGGTCATTCGTTGTCTACTTGCATTCATCAATTTATCAAAATATGTCTTCTGAAGTTATAAAATAATATTACAAAGTATCTCATCCAAGTATTTTATTTTCATGTTGTGTTTGGGTTTACCATCTTAGTTGGATTTAGACTACTAACTAGCAAATTATTCAAAAAACTACTTCAAACTTTACAAGTTGAGAATTCACATATCTTCAAAATATACGTAAACTTCTCTATGGATACGACTATAACATATGCGGAAAAAAATGTATGTTCGAGTTTTCGACCATCAAAGTTTTTAAATTTAGCATAGAGATGAGTTATAAAAATCTTCCAGCAAAATAAGACCAATCGGTTTTTTTTCTATCATTGGCCCATGACCAAGTATCTTAATTTATAATTCACGAATCTATTTCCACGACCCCAAAAACCATGTTGATAAGGTTTTATTCTCATTCTCAATAAAAACTCAAGAAACAAGATATATATAATCAATCACATTAAAACATACAACCAATAACAAATTACCCCCATAAAAAAAACCCTTCAAATATATACATCTTGTAGAACCATGGTCTATATCATTCCCTGAAGTTTTAATTAATAGCTCTTTTTTACAAATACATCTTGAAAAAATATTATGGTTCTACTTAATGAAACATCTAATTTTTTGTCTTGTTCTTTTCAACTTACTGAAATAGTCTAATAACCTTTACAATTAGTCTATAAAACACAAAATTGCTACTCATCGTGGTTATTTTTTTTGATAGCATGTATATTTTTGAAAATATACATTTAACTTTTAACACAAAGAAAATCCGTATACATGATTAAGTTGCTATATTTTTATTCATTTACCATATAAAAACACTAATATATCAAGATATTTAAACAAAAAAATTATAAATACCATCAATTTTGTATCCCCCGTACTTACCTTATTATCTATTAGGCGACAATAATCTTACTTATATTTTTATCATATTGTACTATTTATTACAAATTTCAAAATCTCTTTGCAATTTTATTTTTTCAAATTATATTAGATTTTGGAAGTTTTAATATGTCCAATCTAAAATAACATATATTATTAATTATATATATATATATATATATATATATATATATATATATTATTTATCGATTGGAGGATGTAAACTATTTTTTCGTTGTCTTAAAAGTAACTACATACATAAGAATGAAAAAATGATCAATTATTACATGTTATATTTGTTTTGTATTTACAATACCCCAAATTGTACCGGTAATAACATATTTTTGTTCTATTAGTTTAATTTAAATAAAATAAATTTAGGTGATAATAAAAATACGACGTGAGCCATACTTATTTATAGAACAACAGTCGCCAGATTAAAACATATATAATTATGAAACGAGATAGCTCTACTTGAAGATAAACGTATGAGACCGAACTGAAATTGGATTTTTATTATAATGAATAAGGGTATACAAGTGTCCCGTCAAATAAATGAACTATCTCTACACAATAGCACAAATGGCTCGAATCATAAGTTCAGCCAAAAAATCACTGGCAACACCTGTATTGTGCATTCACCATTAACCCCCTTTAGAACTTTACAGCAAGTATCTTGGAGTTTCTGAAGGTGTCATTTTATATGTGCAATAGCTTCAAAGCAACCAGGAATGCTTCGTATATCTTTTGAACAAACCTCTGGGTTGGCTTGAACCGCAACAAGAGTAGTCAATGTTAGCATTAGAAAGATTATTGATAATCATTTCGACATCATCTCTCTCTTTTTTGTAATTGTTTACTAATATGAGTAAATTAATTGTTTTGTTTGTGTGGAAATCAACTTAAAACTCTCACTTGTTTATATTGTAAAAAAACATACATTACATATTTGGTATTTTAATAAATAGGTTCTTATCCAAAGTTCTTAGAAGATTAAACAGTTGTTCTTTTTAATTGATATATTACATTTTTGGAAGATTAATAAATTAATCAATCTAGTGAAAAACTAATATACCCATATATTTTCAATAAGTATATGCATCAAAGATTCATTTTGACCAGCGAATGGATGTTTATTGGATAATAAATAAGTTTTATTTACATAAAAACTAATTTATAAACCCTATATATTCAAAAAGTAACGTTTTATGAATCCAATATCAATTTTCAAAACAAAAAAAATGATACCGCAACGAAATGTATATTAATTAACTTAAATTCATCCATTAGAAAAAAAGCTAATTGTTGTTAGTTAAGGAAAATATACTTCTCAATGCCTAGTTAACATTTAAAAAAATCTATTCTATTTGTTTTATATTTTATATTTTTTTAAAATATGTCTTCCGAAGTTATAAAATAATATTACAAAGTACCTCATCCAAGTATTTTATTTTCATGTTTTATTTGGGTTTACCATCTTAGTTGGATTTAGACCACTAACTAGCAAATTATTCAAAAAACTACTTAAAATCTTAAAATATGAGAATTATCATATCTTCAAAATGTACGTAAATTGCTCTATGGATAAGACTATAACATATGCGGAAAAAAACGTACGTTTAAGTTTTCGACCATCAAAGTTTTTAAATTTAGCATAGAGATGAGTTACAAAAATCTTCCAACAAAATAAGACCAAGCATTTTTTTTTCTATCATTGGCCCATGACCAAGTATCTAAATTTATAATTCATGAATCTATTTCCACGACCCCAAAAACTATGTTGATAAGGTTTTATTCTCATTCTCAATAATAACTCATTAAACATGATATATATAATCAATGACATTACCACATACAACCAATAACGAATTACCCCTATAAAAAAACACTTCAAATATATACATCTTGTAGAACGATGGTTTATATCATTCCCTGAAGTTTTAATTAATAGCTCTTTTTTACAAATACATCTTCTAAACACATTATGGTTCTATTTAATGAAACATCTAATTTTTTGTCTTGTTCTTCTCAACTTACTGAAATAGTGTAATAACCTGACAATTAGTCCATAAAACCCAAAATTGCTACTGATCATGGTTATTTTTTTGATAGTATGTTTATTTTTGAAAATATACATTTAACTTTTAACACAGATAAAATCCGTATACATGATTAAGTTGTTCTACTTTTATTCATTTACCATATAAAAACATTAATATATCAAGATATTTAAACAAAAAATTATAAATACCATCAATTTTATATCCTCCGTACTCACTTTATTATCTATTAGGCGACAATAATCTTACTAATATTTTTATCATATTGTACTATTTATTATAAACTTCAAAATCTCTTTGCAATTTTATTTTTTCAAATTATATTAGATTTTGGAAGTTTTAATATGTCCAATCTAAAATAACATATATTATTAATTAGATATATTATTATTTATAGATCGGAGGATGTAAACTACTTTTTCTTTGTCTTAAAAGTAACTACATACATAAGAATAAAAAATGATCAATTATTACCGGTTATATTTGTTTGGTATTACAATACCCCAGATTATACCGGTAATAAAAATTTGTTCTATTAGTTTAATTTAAATAAAATAAATTTAGGTGATAATAAAAATACGACGTGAAACGAGATATCTCTACTTGAAGATAAACGTATGAGACTGAACTGAAATTGGATTTTTATTATAATGAATAAGGGTATACAAGTGTCCCCTCAAATAAACGAACTATCTCTACACAATAGCACAAATGAGTCGAATTATAAGTTTAGCCCCAAAACTCACTGGCAACACATCTATTGTGCATTCACCAGTAGCCCCCTTTAGAACTTTACAGCAAGTGGCTTCGATTTTCTGAAGGCGTATGTGTGTAATAGCTTCAAAGCAACCAGGAACGCTTTGTATATCTTTTACACAACCCTCTGGATCGGCTTGAACCGCAACAAGAGCAGTCAATGTTAGCATTAGAAAGATTATTGATAATCCTTTCGAAGTCATCTCTCTCTTTTTTGTAATTGTTTACTAGTATGAGTATATCAATTGTTTTGTTTGTGTGGAAATCAACTTAAAAATCTCACTTATTTATATTGTAAAAACCATACATTACATATTTGGTATTTTAATAAATAGGTGCTTATCCAAAGTTCTTAGAAGATTAGATAGTTGTTTTTTAATCAATATATTACATTTTTGGAAGATTAATAAATTAATAAATCTGGTGAAAAACTAATATACCCATATATTTGGAATAAGTATATGCATCAAAGATTCATTTTGACCAGTGAATGGATGTTTATTGGATAATAAATAAGTTTTATTTACATTAAAAAAAACTAATTTATAAACCCTATATATTCAAAAAGTAACGTTTTATGAATCCAAGATCAATTTAAAAAAAAAAAGATACCGCAATGAAATTTATATTAATTCACTTAAATTCATCCATTAGAAAAAAGCTAATTGTTGTTAATTAAGAAAAATATACTTCTAAATGGCTTGTTAACATTAAAAAAAGCCATTCTATTTATTTTATATTTTTTAAAAAAATTAACTAAATTTTAAAAATATTAGGTTAGTCCTTGTTCATTAGTATATTGTTTATGCTAAGTTTGAGTTGGAAACACAAAATCAAAACCATGAGATGATATTTTTTGTTTTACTATCAATCGCGTATTTTGAGAGAAGTCTAGTTGTGAATCGTTCGTTTGTTATAGTATTTTTTAAAATATTGTTTTTAAGACAAAAAGACATCTATATATAAAGATTATATATTCTGTCATGTATGAAGATTTGATATAAATATAATACTAATTCAAACAAACTAATATTTTCATTGAAATAGTATGACATCGGTTTACACTCAAAGTATAACTAACATTTCAATTGTTATGTGTTTGTTTGGTCATTCGTTGTCTACTTGCATTCATCAATTTATCAAAATATGTCTTCTGAAGTTATAAAATAATATTACAAAGTATCTCATCCAAGTATTTTATTTTCATGTTGTGTTTGGGTTTACCATCTTAGTTGGATTTAAACTACTAACTAGCAAATTATTCAAAAAACTACTTCAAACTTTACAAGTTGAGAATTCACATATCTTCAAAATATACGTAAACTTCTCTATGGATACGACTATAACATATGCGGAAAAAAATGTATGTTCGAGGTTTCGACCATCAAAGTTTTTAAATTTAGCATAGAGATGAGTTATAAAAATCTTCCAGCAAAATAAGACCAATCGGTTTTTTTTTCTATCATTGGCCCATGACCAAGTATCTTAATTTATAATTCACGAATCTATTTCCACGACCCGAAAAACCATGTTGATAAGGTTTTATTCTCATTCTCAATAAAAACTCAAGAAACAAGATATATATAATCAATCACATTAAAACATACAACCAATAACAAATTACCCCCATAAAAAAAATCCTTCAAATATATACATCTTGTAGAACCATGGTCTATATCATTCCCTGAAGTTTTAATTAATAGCTCTTTTTTACAAATACATCTTGAAAAAATATTATGGTTCTACTTAATGAAACATCTAATTTTTTGTCTTGTTCTTCTCAACTTACTGAAATAGTCTAATAACCTTTACAATTAGTCTATAAAACACAAAATTGCTACTCATCGTGGTTATTTTTTTTGATAGCATGTATATTTTTGAAAATATACATTTAACTTTTAACACAAAGAAAATCCGTATACATGATTAAGTTGCTATATTTTTATTCATTTACCATATAAAAACACTAATATATCAAGATATTTAAACAAAAAAATTATAAATACCATCAATTTTGTATCCCCCGTACTTACCTTATTATCTATTAGGCGACAATAATCTTACTTATATTTTTATCGTCTTGTACTATTTATTATAAACTTCAAAATCTCTTTGCAATTTTATTTTTTCATATTATATTAGATTTTGGAAGTTTTAATATGTCCAATCTAAAATAACATATATTATTAATTAGATATATTATTATTTATAGATTGGAGGATGTAAACGATTTTGTTATTGTTATAAAAGTAACTACATACATAAGAATAAAAAATGATCAATTATTACCAGTTATATTTGTTTGGTATTTACAATACCCTAAATTGTACCGGTAATAAACATTTGTTCTATTAGTTTATTTAAATAAAATAAATTTAGGTGATAATAAAAATACGACGTGAGCCAAAAGTATTTATATAACAACTGTCGCCTAATTAAACCATATATAATTATAAAACGAGATAGCTCTACTTGAAGATAAACGTATGAGAACGAACTGAAATTGGATTTTTATTATAATGAATAAGGGTATACAAGTGTCCCGTTAAATAAATGAACTATCTCTACACAATAGCACAAATGGCTTGAATCATAAGTTTAGCCCAAAAGCTCACTGGCAACACATCTATTGTGCATTCACCAGTAATCCCCTTTAGAACGTTACAGCAAGTGTCTTCGATTCTCTAAAGGTGTCCGCCTTTTATATGTGCAATAGCTTCAAAGCAACGAGGAACGCTTTGTATATCTTTTAGACAACCCTCTGGATTGGCTTGAACCGCAAGAAGAGCAGTCAATATTAGCATTAGAAAGATTATTGATAATCCTTTCGACGTCATCTCTCTCTTTTTTGTAATTGTTTACAAGTACGAGTATATCAATTGTTTTGTTTGTGTAAAATTTTCTTAAAACTCTCACTTATTTATATTGTAAAAACCATACATTACGTATTTTGTAATTTAATAACTAGGTGCTTATTCAAAGTTTTTAGAGGATTAGATAGTTGGTGTTTTTAATTCATATATTACATTTTTCTTATTTTTAGAAGATTAATAAATTATTAAATTTGGTGAAAAACTAATATACCCATATATTTGCAATAACTATATGCATCAAAGATTCATTTTGACTTGTGAATGGATGTTTATTGGATAATAAATAAGTTTTATTTACATAAAAAACTAATTTATAAACCCTAACAATTCAAAAAGTAACGTTTTATGAATCCAAGATCAATTTTCAAAACAAAAAAAATGATACTGTAATGAAATTTATATTAATTAACTTAAATTCATCCATTATAAAAAAAGCTAATTGTTGTTAGTTAAGAAAAATACACTTCTAAATGACTAGTTAACATTAAAAAAATCTATTCTATTTGTTTTATATATATTTTTTGAAATTAACTAAATTTTAAAAATATTAGGTTAGTCCTTGTTCATTAGTATATGTTTTATGATTAGTTTGAGTTGGAAACACAAAATCAAAACCATCACATGATATTTTTTGTTTTACTATCATCGCGTATTTTGAGAGGAGCCTAGTTGTGAATGGTTCGTTTGTTATAGTATTTTTTTAAATATTGTTTTTAAGTAAAACAAAATCTAAATATAAAGATTATATATTCTTTTATGTATAAAGATTTGATATAAATATTATATTAATTGAAACAAACTAATAGTTTCATTGAAATAGTATGACATCGTTTTACACTCAAAGTATAACTAACATTCCATTTGTTATGTGTTTGTTTGGTCATTTGTTGTCTACTTCCATTCATCAATTTATCAAAATATGTCTTCAGAAGGTGTACCTCATCCAAGTATTTTATTTTCATGTTGTATTTGGGTTTACCATCTTAGTTGGATTTAGACCACTAACTAGCAGATTATTCAAAAAACTACTTAAAATCTTACAAGTTGAGAATTCTCGTATCTTCAAAATGTACGTAAACTGCTCTATGGATATGACTATAACATATTCGGAAAAAACATATTTTCAAGTTTTCGACCATCAAAGTTTTTAAATTTAGCATAGAGATGAGTTACAAAAATCTTCCAATAAAATAAGACCAAGTTCTTTTTTCTATCATTGGCCCATGACCAAGTATCTTAATTTATAATTCACGAATCTATTTTACATGACCCCAAAACCCATGTTGATATGGTTTTATTCTCATTCTCAATAAAAATTGAGGAAACATGATATATATAATCAATGACATTAACACATACAAACATTAACAAATTACCCCATCAAATAAACCCTTAAAAAATATACATCCACTAGGAACATGGCCTATATCATTCTCTGTAGTTTTAATTAATAGTTCTTCTTCACAAATATATCTTGCAAACAGAATGTTGTTCTATTTAAAGAAATATCTAATTTTTTGTCTTATTCCTCTCAACTTATTGAAATAGTCTAACAACGTTACAATTAGTCCATAAAATTCAAAATTGATACTCACCATGCTCTATTTAACTTTTAACATGAAAAAAAATATGTATAAGTGATTAAACTGTTATATTTTAATTCGTATACTATATAATAACACTAATATATCAAGACTATTAAAACAAAAAATATTAAATACCATCAATTTGTTTGCCCCAAATCTACTTTATCATATGATACGTACTATTATAAACGTCAAAATGTCAATATTATCTTCTTCTTTTCAAAATATAGAAGGTTTTGGAGTTTTCATATATCTAATCTAAAATAAAATATTGTATTAATCAAATGAATCATCATTTATTAATTAGAGGATGTAAAATATTTTTTTGTTTTCTTAAATTTAACTGTATACATAAGAATAATTTTTTTAATTATTACCGATTATAGTTTTAGATGATAATAAAAAGATAACATGAGTCACACATATCTATATTACAAAACAAATAATTTAATCAAATAGAATAGCAGGCATTAGATTGAAATTGATATAATTACAGAACAAGATAGCACTAATCAAAGATAAATATATCAGACCAAAGTCAAATTTGATTTTTATTGTAATACGTAAAGTTATATTAGTGTCCCGGTAAATTAGGGAATATGCCCATACAATAATACAAATTGCTCGAATCAGAGGTTTAAACATATTGTTTTACTGGCAACACGTTTATTTTGTAGTAACTAGTAACCCATTTAGAACTTTGCAGCAAATATCTTCAATTTTTTGAAGGTGCTCGTTTTTTATATGTATCATAGCTTCATAGAAACCAGGTACACTCTGTATATCTTTTAGGAAACCACTTGGAGTGGTTTGAACCGCAACAAAAGCAGCCAAATTTCAGTCTTAGAAAGATTATTGATAATCCTTTTGACGTCAATTCTCTCTTTTTTGTAATTGTTTACTAGTATGAGTATATCAATTATTTTTTTTATGATGATGACTTAAGGGGTATTGTTGGAGCCCATGAGGATGCAGGAAGCACGATCCGAATGATACTCATTGATACTGGTCGTTCTACCAATGCGTTGTTTTTGTCAACATATGAAAAAATGTAAGACTCATCGGTAATCCATCAATCCGAAAGGACGATAATTGAGTTCACTAATATGAATGTCAACATTATCAGGGAATTTGAGATGGATGTCTTGTTGGGAAAAGTTTCATTTAAAAGAAGGTGAGAGTGTCATTCGTGGTGGTAAATAGTTTAAGATCTTGGTTGTCAAAGATGCACGGCATAACTTCCACAGTTCACCAGTGTTTGATATATGTAGCTGGAGATTGTGTGGGGACGGTTCGAAGCTGTCAGCAAGTAGCTCGAGAATGTTATGCGACATTCTTGCATACCAAGTGGGTCGGTGGTATTGAGGGAATAAAATAATAACAATTAGAGGATTTTGCCTAAGACTTGGAGATGATGGATGATTCAAAGGAGACTTACAGATGGGAACATTGTTTCCAGCATAAATGAGGAAGTGTTTGATAGATTACTTATAAAAAAACTTAAGTGTTTTCAGTTGGAATACTGATAATGTGATGGAAGTTCCCTTTGATAAATTTTTCATAGTCTAGTTGTAAATCGGAACGTAAGACCAATAATCCACAAATGAAGAGATTTTCTCTTGAAAAATCTGAGGCAATAGTGGCAGAAGTGGACCAACTTTCAAAGACAGACCACATAAGAGAAACTCACTATGTGTTGTGGACAAAGAATAGTGCACTTGTAAAAAAATAATTGTAAATTAAGAATGTATGTTGATTTCACAAATTTAAATCGAGCTTGTTCAAAAGACCCATTTCCTGGTCCAAGAATTGATCAGCTTGTTGATTCAATGTCGAGTAATAAACTTCTCTTATATATGGATGCTTTTGGTGGTTATTACCAACTTCAGATGAATCTGAGGCATCATGAAAGCACCACGTTTATCACAGATAAAGGGCTTTATTGTTCTAGAGTGATGCATTTTTGTCTAAATAATATTGGGGCTACTTATCAAAGGTTAGTAAACAAAGCTTTTGCAACTCAAATTGGACAAAATATGAAGGTCTACATAGATGATATATTGGTTAAAAATGCCAACAATGAATATTATTTTCAAGATTTGGAAGAAACCTTTTCTATTCTAAGAGTCATTCGTTTGAAGTGAAATTCTGAGAAATGTACTTTTGGAGTGCATTTAGGAAACCGTTTGGGTTATATAGTGAATGAGAAGGGAATAATAGTTTATCCGGAGCAGTTGAATAATTTTAATGGCTTTGAAACCTCATCGGACAATTAAGTAGGTAAAACGTTTTGACGGGAAGATTGATAGCTCTAAACATATTTATTTCCAAATATTCAGATAAGTGCGCTCCATTTCTTTAGGTTTTAAGGCAATCTAAAGAATTTTCTTGGGCACCATAATGCGATGAGGGATTTTCCAAAATCAAAGAAAATTTATCTTCCCCCGTAGATTTTGACTACACCTATTTTGGGTGAGATGCTGTTTCTTTACATTATAGTCTTAGATTTTGTAGTAAGTACGGTTTTGGTAAGAAAGGTTAATGGTTATCCACACCTTGTGTATTATATAAGCATATAGTCTGCTAAATTTTCAGATATATATTTGAAGTTCAAAAAAATTAGATTTATCTTTAGTTGTAGCTGCTCGGAAGATGTGTCCTTATGTCCAAGCTAATGAATTTATTGTTCGAACTTCCTTCCCATTGAAGAATGTTTTGCAAAGGCCATATCTTTCTGGAAGAATGACAAAGTGGTTTGTAGAATTTAGAGACTATGATATTGATATTACCTAAAGGACGAAGATCAGAGCTTAATCTATGGTTGATTTCTTAGTTGAATTTTGTTCAGACATGTCAAATTTTGAGAGAGATGACAAAGACACGAATGATTCTAGGGAGAATTTTCTAGTTTGAATTAATAAAAGATCGAGCATTTTGGAAGGAAGCTATGTACGAGGCTATACGTTTTAGTTTTAAGACATCGAATAATGAGGCAGAATATGAAGTAGATTTTGTTGGATTAAGACTGATAAGAATATATGGGGCTAAAACAGTTCATTTGGAGAGTGATTCACATCTATTGGTGAACCATATGTCAAAACTTTTGGAAGCCACAAAAGACAAATTTGTAAAATAATTGAGAGAATTAAGGGGGTTGGCTGTAATGTTTGAAAGTATTATGTTTGAACATATCCCTCGAAGTCATAAACTATATTGTTGACTCGATAACAATGATTCCATATTCCAAAGAATATCCTTGGATTTTGACACATGAGAGCCCATCTGTTACAACAAAATCCAAGCAATGTTATTATTCTGAGGAGGTATTCTTGGTTGTGGAAGAGGAAGAGCGAGACTCTCGATTCAACTTGAAATAATATACGGTTATAGAAACATTACTAATTAACAAACAACTAACTCTCAGGTTAAGGTTTAAGGCATATGGATATATAGTTCTTGGGGACATTTTATACAAAAAGTCGTTAAGCCAAAAAATATTACAATGTTTAGGAAAGAATGTATCTCAAATGATTTTATCTGAGTTACATGATGGGAAGGTTCTGCTCATTATGGATATAAAACTTTGACGAGGAGAGTGTTGCTGGCAGGATATTATTTGCCACAATAATGTTCGACGCTAAAAAATTGATCCAATTTTTTTATATTTGTCTAAGATTTGCCAACACAATACACGTGCAAGCGCTAATGTTGGATTCTATTTCTGAGGTACTCTCATTTGATAGACGGGGGATAAATTTGGTAGGACCCCTTGTAAAGCCTACCTGGGGATTTCAGACCATTATTGTTGCCGATGATTATTTTTCAAAATGGGTAGAAGCTCAGCCTTTATTTGGGATAAGAGCAAATGATGTAATCAAGTTAATTTTATCTAATATTTGGTGTAGGTACGAAGTTACTCGAATGATCACTATTGAGAATGGAACATAGTTTAGCAAGAAATATATGAAGCATTTTTGCTCTTCAAGAGTCATCAAACAATATTTTTCAACCATTTTCATCCTCTGGAACTCCTGAAGCACTTTTTTCTTTTGTATATGGGATGGATATAGTGAGCCTAGGGTAGTGTAGGTTATTTCTGATTGAGGGTAATTTAGTAAAGTGTTTTGTGAATTTAATGTTTAAGGTGGAGAGTAGTGAGATAATTAAGGTGTGTGCTTGTATTAAATTGTGATCGACCTCATTAATGAAAGTAGTTGGAGTATTTATACTTAATTAATGACCCATGGGCCTTTTGGGTCGGATTGTGGGCTTTGGTTAAGTTTAAGAACCCATTTCTTAAGGTGTGAAATGACCAACACTTAGCTTAGTCACATTTCACTAGTTTTACCTTGTTCGGTATCTTATGATATTGGTTTGGTCCGAACTACCCTCCGGATAGGTTTAAGTAACAGTTTCAAAATTATCCGACCTTATTAGTAGCCCCTTTAGTTATTGCAAATAATATTTGGAAGAGCTAACCCATTAGAATATAAATCAACGCATTTCCAATGTGTTATTTTGATCTGCCTTTGTATCCGAATTGAATAAATCACCTTTTTCTGTTAAGAATTTCAATCCGATCAGAATTGGATAGGACTGATTTTACCGTTAAGAATTTCAAGAGTTTTTTTTTCGACGTGGGACACGTGTTAGGCTCTGGTTCGACCTCTCAGCTTTTTTCTCCTAGATTCTCGTACCTACTAGGCTAGAAAGTTACTTAGGGTATAATATTTATGCTTTATAGCCCTTAATCATGCCTATGATCGATTTATCTTCCCCTAGGTAATCTCTAATATTTTCAAAGTTATTTAAATCGATTTCAATGTTCTATTATCTTCAAGAACACAAACACTTCTAGAGAGAGAAAGCTTAGTAATTTTTCAAATTGTGCCTGAGTAATTTATGTTCACAACCAGAAACGCACTGGTAAAAGGATATTGGCTCAATCTGTCTGAATTGGAGAGAGCGAGAGAAGTTGCAAGAGATGAGAGAATTGCAACTGGTTTTCCTGTTTCTCCCGTTGAAGAAATCAATCGACCAACTCTAAACACAGATCAAGGTTCATCATCATCAAAGGCGTCCAAGGTCAGAAAATTACCCTTTGTCCCAACTCTTTCTCCTCTTCAATTAGGGTCCTTTGTCCAAGAGTCTTAAAACCCCATCTCTAAAGAAAAGACTATTTCTAGTGTTAGGAAACCTTCGCCCTCCATAGCCATGGGTTCGGACGCTCGCTCAATAAATCGCCAATCCAAGGGTAAAAAACTAGTTCGGACACAATAAAGCCCCTGGCAGAAACTGAGCCATCCAAAAAACAGTCCATTGTAATGGAAGAAACTATGGAGGTAGTATTGAAGATAATCTTTTTGAGGCGTCCGGACAGACAGAAGACACCACAACAGATTGGAAGAGAAAAACTAAAGTGGGTCTATCAAATCCGAATGCACTTTCGGAGTGTCTAGAAGGGAAGATAAGGCCCAACTTTCATAAAGTTAGTGTGAAGTATCTGATATCCCTCCAGAACATTGCTTACGTATACACCCATACTGTTGTGATGGGTCGTATTCGAACAAAGTGGGGCTTCCCCGATTATGTTAAAGTAAGATTCCCAATGACCCCAGAGAATCTGATAGACTGCAAGTCTAATGAGCTGGTAGTATATACCGAGGTGTTGAATTTGGGACTCCAGTTCCCTTTGGATCCAGAGATAGTCAGGTATTTTCACCTGATAAAGTTATATCCAAGTCAGTTGAGTCCAAATTCTTGGTACACTGTGATGGTTGGCATAATGGCTTCAAGATCGTCAAAGATCCAATTACCAATGGATCAATTCATTGTTGTGGCGAAAGTTTGCAAGAACCACCACATTCTCTTTTGTCACTACAATATGGGGACCGACTACAAAGTAGTCAATGACCTACTGGAGTCTAAAAAACCATGGAGGACACAATTCCTGTTCATCAACGGGGCCTGGGAGAATGGAAAAAAGAGAAAAATTGACCCTAATCCAAGCCAACTGACTAGTCACTAGAAGTGTATAAGTAAGTTTTATTTATGTTTCCCTTAGTCTTTTAAATACTATGTGGTTATTTTGAACTAACTTGTGTCTCTTTTTAGTTTTTCCGAAGAAGTTCTCAGACCATCTAGTGGCTGGCCAAAACACATGCGCTAAGTTAAACGTATGGGCTTTGGAGAAATGGGAGAATGGTTTCCACAACTGTTTCACCTCAGGGAACTTTGTGAGATCTCACATGTGGAACACTACAAGGATAAGGGACCTCACCTGGTAAGAACTGACCATTCCTCTTCATGCAGATGTTATTCTGAAGAGGTATGAGGCTAAGGACGCCAAGCTTTATCTGCCTTCCAGGGTCAAATCCCCTAGCCATCTGGACAAGATGAAAAAAGAAAGAAAAAAAAACTACAACAGACCCACCTCAGCCCACTGAAAGGACCGGTTCGGAGAATCAATGAGGTTTCAATACTTATCTGCTGGAAGCAGTCGAAGTGACCGTCAAAGAGGCTTGAGGATCAGACAACCCACCAAAGATTACAAAGAATGATAAGAAGCGCAAGACAAGCAGTGATAAAAATGTTTCAAAGAAGAAGAAAGTCACTCTGGGACCAGAGATAATTCTACGTCCTTTTGAACTTCCTCCTCCGGCTTCTGCTGATCCTACTCTACAAGAAGAAATTCCTCATAACCTTTATCCCAACCAAGCCACTACTGATGGAGAGGTAAATATTAATGCTTTCTAGAATATTAACATATATTTTAATAAACTGGACAAGGATGACTTTGCGGGACCATATTGTCCTGCCAATTCGGCCAATGTTATAACCCATAATGGTGATACATACGTGATATCAAGTGAACAAGACACTTTAAGTCATGCTCTCTTAGGTTACATCCATCGTCAACCTGGAAAGGAAAGTGAGGGATCAAAGAAATAATATAACTTCCCTGATTTTAGAGAATCAAAGCTTGACCAACAGTTTCTCCGCCGCACAGCAAAGCATAGAATCCTTAAAGAAGGAAAAAGAGGATCCAACTGCTAAATTTCTCAAGTCAGAGGAGGCTCAAAAAGATCTCCAGACTAAGTGTTCCGGACTGGA